>JBAFTB010000026.1:24284245-24297347 GCA_037177355.1 Melanotaenia trifasciata
AAACCCTGGAGATGGTTGTGGGTGGAAATCCCAGTAAATACTCAGACCAGCAACCACGTTCAAAGTCTCTTAAATCCTCTTTCTTCCTCATTCTGATGCTCAGGTTGAACTTCAGGTTTTCACCACGTCTACATGGCTACATGCTGCCGTGTGATTGGCTGGGTGGATGTTTGTGTTGACGAGCAGGTGAACAGGTGGAGCTGGTAACGTGGAAGGCGAGTGTATGTTTATGTGTTGAGGGTTTGCAGCTTTTTATAAAGGGCAGAAATGGAAAGCTGGTTCTGTTTGTATGAGCGGTACAACACGCAATGATTAGAAAATGGTCCTGTTTGGAAAAATGACCACCAGCTAACGACACATCTCATCTTCTGGTCTTAATGCTGGCATGGCCGCTGCAGACGTTGTTTAGGATGTCCACAGAACACACCCTCGATTCCTGCTTCTCCCAGACGTTTCACAACCTGAGAGCTTAATTTTCTGGCAAATTTCCCTTCACTTTGTTGCTTGTATTAAATTGTAATTTCCTTTTTGGATCACCTTATATCTCTTTTTTCAAAATGGTGGTGAGGGGCCTATCTATGAAAATTGGCTGAAATGGTTGTAAATAACATCCAGAGAGCTGCGACGGCTTTTATCTAAAAAATCTTTTCCACGAGGATAAGAAAGAGCCAGCTGGAGATGTACAAGGAGGATTTCACTAGGGAAAAGAGTGAGTCGTCTACTAGATGAGTTTGACCATTGTTAGAGAGAAATCCGGCTTGTGTTGTAGCCCACGCAGTAAATTTGTTCTCATACATTTGATAAAAACCCAAACGGCTGTTTGAGCTTTGCTCTTAAACGAGGAACAAGATCAAAGAAAAAGATTTCATACATCATTCCAAGTTGTTTCTATTGGTATTTATTTACTTTCACTAAAATAGCTGTTGTGTTTTCATTAGAATGAGCTGTTTTTATATTTACTTGCCTTTGGTCCACATACATGGTAGCCGCCATATTTATGCCGCGGTAGTTACTACGGCGTCTCAAACAACTCTGAGCTTTAAACCTGCAGCCATGTGGGTAAATAATCCCCTAAAAGGCTCATCGCTGAGGCCACTGTATCCACTCAAATTAAAACTAACATGAATTTTGGCCACTGACAGCCACTGTCCACTGTGCTTTTTTTTTTTTTTTTTTTTTGTTTTTAGGTCAGTGCTATGCCCATCTTCACCACTAGATGTCAGTAATTCTTACACACGATACCTTGACTGCACAGTCGTGGGAGACCTCCGGTATACGCTAGCTTTACCTGGCACAGGTTGACGTAGACCTGAACGGGGTTCCACACAGAACTTGTCATGTTAGCATCGGTGCCACATTCTGTGTTTACAAGTAGTAATAGAAGAATTATTTGGTCTTTTCCTGCCGGCTGGCAAACGTATTCTTCTGATTTGAATTCTTTTATAACAACTTGTTTACATTTTTTGTTTAATTTCAGCCTGGATCATAACTTACTGTCTGCTAAACGTGCCTGTACTGGGGTGAGACTCATCCTCTCTTCACTGGTTTTCCGCTGCAAAATAACCCGAGCGAAGGTGGGCCCCACCCCACTTCGTCTTTAAGTGTAAAGTTTTAACTGGACCATTTTACCGTGCGATATGCATCTTTTAAAATGGTTTTTCCCCTAAACCAGGGTAGTTTTTGGCAGCATCTCAGTTTTAGTCTTAGTTTTAGTCTTCAGGATGAAAATGTTTATTAGTTTTAGCCACGTTTTAGTCATTTCTAAGTTTAACTCTAAAAGGTTTAGTTTTAGTCAAATTAAAGTATTAGTCTTTTAACAACTGAATTTAGGTCAGTAATACGTATTAAAAAGTGGAATCAAGGTTGACATGTTATAACAAGTAATTCATAAAACAAGTTAACCTTTTACATAATAACCAGATCCTTTAGCAGACTGACATCTTACCCTGGACGTTGCCATCGACAGGGACACGATGCTGCCGTGTTACTTACCTGCTGCTGGGCAGAAACTTTTATTTCTATATTTCACCTTTTTTCATGAACTGATGCCCGACTTCATCACACAAGAAAACAGCAGATCTATAAGTTCAACATACAGCAACACACTGTGAGCTTGTTGTTTGGTTATTTTCATCAATAATTACTAAATTAAAAGGAATGTTTTAGACTTAGAAGCTTTCCTACTAACAGCAGATACTTTCTGAACTACTCAGGGTTCTGCTTCACACAGATAAAGTTCTAGCTGTGGAGTCAGTTACTCCAAAAAGCAAAGAGCAACAACATCCTGACTTTGGTAACTGTGGCTTTATTTCTGAGAATTTTCTGAAGAGTAAAACTCCACCCTGAACACACACATGTCCAAGATATGAGCAAAGGATGAGGAACACATGCTCAACGTGACCTGGTCTGCCAATGGACTGATGATGGATTATAGTTAAAATATGTCCATATATAGTTTCCTCGCTTCCACCGAACCCCTTCGTCCACGCTGCGTCGTGATTCATCTACGAATGAACGAAAGGTGGTGGGCGTGGCCAAGGTGTATCAGCTGACTGACAGATCGCGCTCACAAGGCAGAAATGTCACGTTTTCAATGTTGGACAATCAGCCCTGGAACGTTTTCGTCAACGAAATCTCGCAAACGCGTCAAGTTTTCGTCATCAGAGCCATTTTTAGCTCGTCAGCATCTCGTTATCGTCATGAAAAAAAAGGTTCGTCAACTAAATAAATTCATCGTTGACGAAAGCGACGCTGGTAGAGTCTGGAATAATCTTGGTAATGTTATAGATAGATTCAACTCTTGAACTAAAAGGGATTCAATTCCATCTTGCAAGATCTTTTTTAAAATTTTATACATAAGATCTTTTTAACCGTCTAATGCAGGGGAGCCCAAGTCCGGTCCTCGATCTACTATCCTACCTTTAGGTGCATTCCTTCTCCAACACACCTGAATCCACTGGATAAATCCCCTCGTCCACGTGTTGTTCATCTCTGCAGAGGCCTGGTAACGAGGCAGCCATTTGGTTCAGGTGTGTTGGAGAATCGTTGCATCTAAAAGTTGCAGGATGGTAGATCTCGACGAGCGGACCTGGTCTAACGATTGACTCCATGCACATTTCTAAGTTTCTGTTATTCTGACGTTAGTAAATTCTGACATGTTGTGCAGAGTTTTTTCTGTTTACATGTATTTGTTGCGTTTGCTGATAGTCACATGGTTTCCGCTTTTTAAAAATCCTCCAGGAAATAGTTTTTAGTATCTGAAACCAGCAACATGATCTCTGGACATGATCCCATCCCACTTTTAAACCAGTTCTTACCTCGGTAGAAACTGGTCTCCTACTGATAGTTAACAGCTCGCTGGCATCAGGCTCTAAAGATGGCTGCCATTAAGCCCCTCCCCTAGACGCCTCTATCATGAACACCTTTAGACCGTCTCTGACCTCTTTTATATCCACATCACTGAGAAACGTGTATTTCACCTGCTTCATGACGTTAAAAGGAAGCAGAAATTTCAGTCCTGGTTCTGGTCTAGTGTCAGTCCTGGTTCTGGTCTAGTGTCAGTCCTGGTTCTGGTCTAGTATCAGATCTAGAGACTCTGGTCCACTAATCCAAACCAGGGTTCAGGCCGGAGTCCAGACCAGGGTCCAGGCCAGGGTCCAGACTAAACATGGAGCAGCAGCGTTGGGTTGTTCTGCTGCAGTGGAGATGAAACTCCAGCAAACGTAGACTCTTTAAATCCTGGTGAAACCTTTGTGTTCTCGTCTCTGCCGGAAATCTGCATCGTGTACTCGAACTCGAACTTTAATCTTTTAATGTAATCGATGATTTTATTGTGACTGTTTGTTGCCTTTTACTGTTTCTGAAGGCGTTCTTTGACCGTCGGTAATGCTCTTTGTTTTATGGACTTTGAATCGTCCTGGACAAACTGCCTTGACTTTCTGCAGCCATCTTTCCTCAAAAGAGAAGCTTGTGTTTTTCCTGTCTTCCTGGTAACTGACTCCCACTCCGAAAACCAGGAATCACTGTAGGATCTTTGATGACTGAGTTCTGATCAGAGCTCTGATTGAGGAGTTCTTGGTATCTGATGTTTCACAGCAGAAAACAAAGGAGTTTCATTGTCTTCATCAAACAGAATATTGTTCAGAACAGGAGAGAATTTGAAAGCTTACCGTGATGCAGCCCAGTTTAAACTCATTGGGACCACTGGACGGCCTGAAGGCTTTTATTCTCAGCTGCTCCTGAAAGACCCGGCTCAGAGCGAGTCGGCTGACGGTAACTGTAGATTGTGGATGAAAATTACTGTGCAGAACTCTCAGATGTGTTTAGTGAGTAAAATCATGACTCTTTTTAAAGGTAAAGAAGAAAGAAAACGCTATCTGAGGACATTTGAGTGATCATAGACATTTCTGTCTATTATTAAACTAAATTATAGAAAATGCTGCACAGGAAAATGATAGGCTGTCAGCTATCGGTTCGACTTCATGTGCTTCATTGTTCTGGTCCTGAGATCAGCTCCAACTCCTACAGATGGGAGCTGATGTGCTTTGCAGCTAAGCTCTTTAATCTTTACTTTGTTTTATTTTCTGGTTTATTTTCTAATGCAGCTGCTATAATACAGGTTTATACACAGTAATTATCTCCATAATTATCTTTTGAAAGCCTTGAAACAAACAGCAAGTACTAGGTTTTTAAATCACTTGTCAGATACTGATCAATTAAAGAATTCAGTGGGTGGATGCTTGAGACTAAAACGTCCGTAGCTCCCATAAGGTTTAACCTCGAACCTCAAACGTCAGCCAGGTGTAGCTGACAAAGTAGAGGACACGAAGTAAATATTTTGTCTGGCATGAAGTATCTTCAAATTATGTTCTTTCAGTAATAGGTACAAAAAACGCATGAGTAAAAAGGGCTTACAGCTAAATTTTACCTGATGAGGGTCAGATTTTATTCCAGCCACGAACTAAAAGAGATCATTTTATAAAACTACAGCTTATTACCTTTCAAATGAGGTGTCACTGAATACACTCGATAATGTCAATAGATGGAAATTTTGTCCTTTGTGCACAGCGGGTTCTTAAACGTCAACATCAGTGAATAATTCAACGGATCCTCATTTGAACAATTTACAGACTGTACAAGTTCTAAAGGATGACGGCTTCAAAGCCTCCTTTCCTGCAGCAGTAATTACACTAACCTTTTATTTACATTTAACAGCAGAAAAATTCCTTAAACATTACTTTGGCCAGAAATCTGGTGGCTTTTTCTACAGCCACTCAAAAACACACACCAGAAAAACAAGTATATTTCTTTTGTCCTGTGTAAGTGTCCCATGTCTGTTCATATCTGTGGATTTTAGATTTACCGGTGGGGCTTGAATCCAGGAAAATGTTGGTTTTTAGGGAATCTTGAAACTGAAACTGTGGTGACCTGGTAGGGCTGGGCGATATAGGCAAAAATTTAAATCTCTGTTATTTTTTATATTTTTTATTTTTTATAATCAGACGATATCCTTTAAAATGTGTTTGTGTTTTTTTTGCCCATCATCATTGGAACGGCTTTTGAAGCCGGGGTCGGGTGTAGGTGTCAAACTTAAGAGGTCGATGTCGTCTTTGTATTTTGTGTTCAGGTAGTCCAGAACGGTTTCTATGATGGTTTTGGTTGGTCTGTGTCCTCAGACTTAACTGCCAACACTTCAGTGTTGAACAACGATAGGACAGGCGTGAGGTAGGACACCGTTACAACTCTCTCCCCTGAAAGTGCATCATTGAGCTCTAACAGGACCGAGGGCTTTGCTTACTGATTCTAGCACTTAAGATCTTGCCAGGTTGGATTCAGATGACGACGCTTTCTGTCTGCACCCGCACATGACGGATGTCCTTCTCTTGTTCAATGAATCGCTGAGTCATTTGCTGTCTGGAGCTCCATCTTGTGGGTGATTCGGTGATTAGTTTGTGGGCAGGAAGCTCCAGTTGTTCTTGAGCATCACTCAGAGCTTTCTTCATTTTCCAGCTGTTGGGGAAAGCTGCAGCCACCTTCTTACAAACTCCAGCAGCACGGTCTTGGATCACGCTTGCTCCTCTCTGGAAAAAAATCATATAAAGATAACATTTGTTAAACTCCCGCAGCACAGTAGTAGGCCTGGTACTACTACCACTACTGCTGCTGTTGCTACTACTAGCCTACTACTAACACTAATAATAGTAATGTTATTAATATTGATAATAAACAGTTGTGACCTGGACACTGTTCCCACCACATTTACCAAGTTTCCACAGAGACGGCATCTGCTGGTCCTTCAAGGGGAGCATGGAAACAGTAAAATAGGGAAACAGAGGAGTTATCATATATATGGTGGAAAAGCGAACAGAAGTCATGCAGAGATCATAGAGGACCATCACACACACACACACACACACACACACACACACACACACACAATATCTGCACCTGCAAGGTAAATTCTACAAAGTAAAACCTTTGAATCTGTTTGGTTTGGGGGGCTGATGGTGGGGGCTTCATAACATGAGCTGTTTCATTTACTGGCGTCATGGCAACAACACGTAGTGCACAGCTGATCTGGTGAGGAGGTGTAGTGGTCTGGAAGCAAGACAATCTGCACAGTTCTTACTATATAGCATGTAAGACCGTGTTTAGTGGCTGTAAGGGCGAAACACGGTTATTACCAATCCTAACAGTTCCAGAAAGTTCATACCATTTTTAAATAAAGTAAAATCTATCCAAGTTATTACGGCTTTTATGCTTTATGTCAACCAGGACATGATATTGTGTAATGTTTCTTTCTGGAAAACACCTCTCCCTGATCTCTTTAATATTAAGAATAAATCATGAATTTATTTGAGATAAAACCTGTTCAGTTCATGTTAAATAGATCTGCAGTTTGAAGTTTGATATAGATGCTAGGAGGGCGTTCTTGGTCTGGGTCCGACCCGGACCTTCCTATGAAGAGTATGTAAGGGTCTGCAGGTGACGGTGGGATGAAACCAGGATAAAATGTGCCTCATGAGGCTTCGTTTCAGTGCATTTAGAAAACATTAACACGTTTAAGGTGAGAAAGTAACGATGCACTAACAGCTCATTTTAAGCTGAATGTTTTGTCAGGATGAGCAGGGTTTGTTGTGAGATGGGAGCTGTGGATCTGGATCGTGGCATAGTGGCCTACAGCTGTGAATCTCTACTTGCACAGACATCACGTGATTCCTGTCTAAAAATAACTCTTCTCCTCACATGAGAATGATGCACAGACCAGAATAGGCCCACTAGAGAGGAATGACATGATGGTAAATCACCAGTGAAACAATGGCTGCTGTGAAGCAGAAAAAGAGGATTTAATGATTTGGCCTTGAAACAAAACACTGAGCGACGCTTTTTAACAAAGCAATGTGAAGAAGACCGGCGCTGGTTGCTGTGCTGTATCCACTCCTACCTCCACAATACTTCTTTAATAGACTTAAGGGACGGGAAGAGCATGAGCGGTAACTGGTATACAAACATGCTTCCCTGCTGCATTCACCAGAATTAATGACTCACAGTCTGATTAGTAAAAAGCTATAATTTACCACAGCTACAGTAATCTATACAGCCGAGCAGACTGAATATGTTTTAATTCAGGATTATCGATTCCAACTGAGTATAGAAAAGGGAAAAGATGGTTGTGTAGGCAGAGTGGTGATAAGGACAAATAAGGTTTGAATGTTTGAATTCATTTTAGCCAGTAAATATTCCCAAATCCAATTATTCACTTCAGGTCACCAGGTCTTATGTCTGCTGGTTCCAGAGACGTCTGTCTCACCACGGTGGAAAGAAACTGTGGAGCTAGCAGCCAGGACCAGAAACCAGGTCTTACTGTTGCTGTTTGTGGTGAAAAGTTTGATTCCAGCTCTAAAAACTGCTAATGTGTCTCCTATGACATGAACCATGAAAGTCCTGCTGGTTTCCATGGAGATGAAGGAGGTTTATAGTGAAGGATTCTCTCTTCCTGTCAGACTATCTTGGGCTTCATTCTTTCTGGATCCTCATGCTGGTTCTCAGGTAAATTTTTCACCTTCTCACTCTTTGAGCTGGAGTCATACTCGCGTGGCGTCTGCATCGGGTCTGCGTAGCCGACGCAGATGAAATGTGGGTAACGGCGTCATGTTGCAGTTTCTTTCTGGATCTGCAGGTGGCAGTAGGGCTGGTATTGGCTGATAAATCCACAGGGCAGAGTTTCTTAGATGGTTCACTTCAGTTCCGGCCCCTGCAGACCTACTCAGAGCCTACGGTTGTGACGGCATAACCGACCTGACGCAGACGCCACGCGAGTATAACTCCGCCTTAACTTGATGCTTGGTCCCTCTGCATCACAGCCATGCGTGCCCCCCCCCATTAACTCACATACAGGCTGCTCTCTTTAAGCGTTATAGATCTCCTTAAACGTTGGTAATTGATATAACGTGGAGGAGGAGCCTGTTCCTGCTTTTTGAATAGCATATAAAATGTGCTACGATCCTTTGAAAGCTGATGTATTTTTACACTTTGTCCCGCCTCTCTGAATGCCCTGACCTCAGCATGTACGCTTACCTCCGCCACGCCCCCAGCAGGTACCGGTATATTAAAGGTAGGCTACAGTATGCTGCAAAACAACATTTGTTTGTCTAAGGACCCCCGAAAATGGCACCAGTGAAGAGACATGCTTATGAGGCACAATTCAAACTACAGGCTATCAGTTACGTGGTTGTACACGGGAATAGAGCAGAACATTAATGAATCTATGGTTCGGAAGAGGAGGAAGCAAGAAAATGAACTGTGCCAAGTTCAGAAGACGTAACAGCGTTTCCGCGGTAACAAAGCGAGGTGGCCACAGTTAGAAGAGCAGCTCGAACAGTGGATTATTGAACAAAGAACAGCCGGGAGAAGCGTCTCCCATGTTAAAAAGACCAACTTCAAAGCAGAAATAAACATAATCCATTTTAGGATTTAAAGCTCAAGTTTACTTTCATGACAATTGAATTTCCCTTTGGGATTAATAAAGTATTTTTCATTTCATTCATTCATTTCAACTGTGAGGGGATGAATTTTTTTCTAACTCCTCCGTTTGGATGTTATTTAATCTTGAAATTTGGCATAATTAGGGGTGTGTCCTTTTGATTGACAGGTATCCAACATCCGCTTAAAGAAGGGCGAGTGTAGCACAGCTACAATTTTTAGCCGGCTAACAGCGCACTTTAGCTTTAGCCCGCCTACCTCCGTTAGCTGGTTAGCTACCGTTGCTTGGGGTTAGCTCGGTTAGCTGTTAGCTACAGGCAGCTTCGAGTTTGATGGTTGTCAATCATCCACCCCCACCTTCACAGTCCCCTTCTCAGCTCCACCTCTTTGCCCATTTTTGTATTTTCCGGCCAAGATGGTGATGGTGGGAACGCCCAACGAGCTTCACTTTTGCTCTTCAGAAACCTACGGGTGACGTCACGGAGGCTCCGCCCATCTTTTATATACAGTCTATGGGCACAAACCAGGATAATAAGATAAAAAAGCCGGCGTCCTTTGCCCACCAGCGTGCCCACAGCTTCTGGTCATTTTTTCTTTTTATCCACATGTTCTTGTTGTGGAAGTTTTTCCACCATTTCATGCATTCGGAGACTTCCATACCGACAACACCGGCAATCTCCCTCCACGAAGCTGCGCTCCTTTGAGCGTCTTTGTAGTTCTTGGAGGTGGCATCATACAGATGGTTTTATTTTCTGACCTTCTCGATCAGCCGCTAGTCTGCTTGATCCATTGTGTGTTGGTTCTAAAAATGGCCTTTACCACACAAATTCAGCGAGTAGGTCCAGAAGTCCGGAAACATGTAATCCCAAACTGACCAATCACAAGGAGGTACTTCCACGTCAACCGTCTGCGTAGCAGGGGCGCCCGTCTGGTCTGGCGGAGGTGCACGTCGAGCCTCTGCGGAGCTACACCGAGCCTACAGCGAATGGGTGAAATGTGTTTTATCCATATGAAACTTTTACATTTTCTACTGTGTTCCAGGTGAATTTACCACAAACACAGTAACCTCACACGTCTCAGCTTTGTCTTCGTTATACAAACAGCCCTTCTAGGTGGGAAGACCTCCTGCTTTTATTTTGGGTATTTTTAGACGGGAAGCAGAAAACCAGGCCTCAGCGCATTTGAAGGCAAAGCCTCTGCTCCTCTTTTTGCTGAACATTGACGTATTTATTTTAAGAGGTTTAAGTTTGAACTGTTGCCTCTGGCCGCAGTAAAACAACTGAAAGGTCACATACTTGTGAGGAGATGAATTTATCAACCTAGCATTGCCTCTGACCGTGGAAGCTAAAAATGAAGAAATCCACTGGAACATCTGCCAAGCATCCATGTTTAAACAGTGACATGTTCAGAGTAGCGTCAGTGTAGCATGGTCCACGTCTAGGAGCTTTGTGGGGGAGCCTGTCCTGGTCATGTGACTCTCAGAAAGGTAGGGTTAAAATGTTCAATCACTTGAGCCAAACGGTCCTTTAATTTTCTTGTGTGAGGAAGGTTGAAATCAGTATTGGTCTCCAACACCACACATGAGACCAAATGCTGTTTAATGATTATTCTAAATGTGAAGTTCAGCTCCTCCGTCGGTGTGTCGCCTTATTAAAACCAGTTTTACTCGCATCACTAAATCCAGATCAACTATAAACTGTATCCAAATAGATTCTTATTGTCGTTAATTTAAGAGAATAACTTTTATTTTGTGACTGATCTGGATCATTTCGGTCAGGCTCTTCTGCCCGATGTCTTCTGTTGTGTCCTTTTTTCTTTTTTTTTTCCACTTCCGTGTGTAATTTCTTTGGGATTTTGAGCATCCGGTTATTGATCTTATGTCACCTCATTTCCCCACCGCTGAGTATTAGGAATCTAACCTTGTCAGAACCGTGATGGAAGCTGACAGCTGCTCCCCGTTTTCTTTCGTTCTTACAGATGCATGAAAGCAAGGTATGACTTTAAGCTTCATCAGCGTTTCTAATCATTTCCCTCCATCCTCAGGCAGTGAGTGGAAGTGGGTGAAAGGAGTATGTGGGAGGTGGTTGGAGGGTTGACACAGCAGCACGAGTGTCACATCATCCATCAGCCTGCCACAGGCTGTCGCCCAGCTCCTAGAGATGCTGTCGACCTGTAAACAAAAGCAGCGCCGGCTTGTTGGGGCAGCATGAGCACAGACGGTAAGGATGGAGGAAGCTGCTTCTCTGTGAATCACACTGGAGGAGACATGGTGAGCTAGGTGTGGGTAACAGAAGCCTTTAAGAAGCCTTTAATAAATATCCTTGACATTTTTCTAATGCTGGATCCTGCTGACTGGAGCTGCCATACAGAGGTTCCTTCCTGTTTGTTTTAGAAAAAGTTCCATTAGTTGGCTGGACTGAACAGTAGTGACGTATGTCCTCTGTCACTCAGACACCGTTATGCAGCCTTGTGACGACTTTCTGCAGAGGCTTTAAACCATATCCGTTCAGTGGATAAGAATTCAATGTTTGCGCCTGCGATAAGATTTCCATCCCGTGGTCAACATGAGACCACGAACTCATTCAACAGCCACTTCCTTTCCAAAGAAGTCACAGGAAGCAGCTGAAATACTGAAGAATCTGCTTCTCCTGCATCATTCTCTGAACAGAAACACGTTCTGGACGTTCACATCATGGAAAACTGAGAGAATACATTTCTTTCTGTAGACATTAAATCAGGATATCTGCAGCGTAAACCAGATGTATTTCTAATAACCAGCTAAAAACCGCTCCACACCTCCAGATTCCCACATTTTCCTCATCAGATTACAACCAGAGATTTTGGTTGTTGGAGCAAAGTGGAAACTATTCCACCCGTTTGTTCCTCTTTTAATTGTGTTCGTACTTTAATTGCCTGGAATTTACTAACTCAGAATGACCTCACATTGAAATTTACCAGGATCTCTTTGAGCATGAGACACTTTCAGTCGATCCACCGAACCTCCTGTTAACCCTCGGTCCGCTCCGGTCCAGCCTGTGTGATGTCGTGTGTCCGGTTAGAGCCTGTAGGATGGATTTCAGCCAGGAGGTGAGTTTCCTGCTGGAACAGACAAAAAGCAGGCAGTGATCATTTAAAAGAAAAATAAAGAAAAACAGAAATGTTCAGTTAATCTATAATACAACTGTTATGGGACAGAAGCAGTAGGACAGTAGGACAGGGATGACCTGTTGAGCTTTAAAATGAACCAGCTGAGAATAAGATCAGCTTGTTCAGCCCTAATATTTACATCTTTATAAGGCAGAACAGCCTGACTTCACTACTCTGGAATCCACGTTTTCCCTGGAATCACACGCTGTGGTTGTTAACAGAGAAGACGGATGCGTTGGAAACGTCTGACGGATGATTTCCTCGTTGATCTGTGCTAGTAGTTTTCATTTGGATGCAGGATGTTGGATTGTTGATCATTAAATGGATGAATTGTTAGGCCTCTACTTCATTTTCAGACTTTTATGTGCTAGTCTCTGGTGTGTGTTTGGACTGTTGTTTGGTGGAATTCATTGTAAAGAGCATTCACACAACCCTCCTGAGCAGGATACATGTGGAGTGGATTTTCTGTTTTCAAGGGGGAAGATGAGATGCAGCCCCATTAAATCTGCAGCTTGCCAGGTTCTGTCAGACCTGTGGGTGCAGGCGAGCACATGCATTCATGCCGTGCAGATGATGGACAATCTCCTTTGTTACCTGAGGCGGCTTTTCATATTCATGAACCTCATGTCACATGCTTGCTTTGCTACCAACGTCAGTGCATACTTTTTATTCCGAATTCACACAACCCCAGTTCTCACGAAAAGGAAACAGTTTAATCATTTTCAAATCTCAAACATTTTATTCCCAGTTTTATCATAAACAACATGTCAGAGGATGAAAATGACATTTCACCATGAGATGGAAAATATGAGCTGATAGTAAAGCTGATGCGGCAACACGTCTGGAAAAAGTAGTTCCAGGGTGGTCTTCAGCACGGTGTAAAAAGTAGTTCCACGGTGGTGTTCGGCATGGTGTAAAAAGTAGTTCCAGGGTGGTGTTCATCATGGTGTAAAAAGTAGTTCCAGGGTGATGT
>JBAFTB010000026.1:24419454-24429619 GCA_037177355.1 Melanotaenia trifasciata
CCGAGCAAACTTATCGGTCTGTAGGAACCACAACAATCCGAGGGCTTGCCTTTTTTCAAAATCATGGAAATATGGGCAAGATTTAGGGTTGGTGGCAGTGTGCCCTTCCCGAGGGATTCAGTAAACATATTGGTCAAGGGTCCAGCCACTAGGTTCACCATCTTTTTATAGAATTCAGACCCAAACCCATCAGGACCCGAGGATTTCCCACTCTGCAGTGATTTGATAGTCTCCTTAACCTCCTGTGCCGTGATTGGTCTACATAAGTCGTTCCTACAATCCTCCGATAGAGTGGGAAAGCGCATACCCTCAAGAAAACTATTTCTCTGCTCTGAAGTATCATGACATTCAGAAGAGTATAAATTCTGGTAGAAGTCCTTAAAAATTTTGCATATAATTTTGGTTTCAAAGTGCTCTGTACCAGCACCATCCCTAAGCAATGGTATCACATGAGGACCTGTCTGGCCCCTAGCAAGCCTTGCGAGGAGTCTTCCAGGTTTATTACCCAGCTCAAATAGTCTGTGCTTCGCAAAAAATAAGGCCGACTCCGCCTTCTGTGTTAGCAGTTGATTTAACGCGGAACGGGCTTCTTCCAGCTTTTTAAATACGGACATTGAGGAGGTGGTCTTAAAATCTCTATCCAGGGTTGTAATTTGATGCTCGAGTTCCAACTGTTTTGCTAGTGTGTTTTTCCTCTTCGCAGCTGTATAGGAAATTATAGCTCCCCTCAGAAAGGCCTTGCCCATTTCCCATAAAGTAGACGCAGAGACCTCAGGTGAATCTTTCGTAGAAATAAAAAGTTCCCATTGAGATTCTAAATACGTTGAGAATGTGGGATTGCTAAGAAGAGAGGGATTTAATCGCCAGTGTCTAGATGGGGGGTTATAATAAGGTGGTGAGAGTTCAGTAAAGACCAATGAGTGATCTGAGAGAGCACAAGGTTTAATAGCGCAGCCTATAATCCTATCTAAAACTAGCCTTGAAACGAATATGTAATCAATTCTGGAGAAAGAGCAATGAGGGTGAGAAACGAAGGTGAAATCTTTGTCCCGTGGGTTAATAAATCCAAATCTGAACAAAGTTTCTCTGTGGCCCGAGCCATTTTTGTGGGGGGCGGTGTTTTAGGTGGGCTATGATCCATTTCCGGGGATAACACACAATTAAAGTCCCCTCCAAGTATAACATAGCGAGGGCACACTGAGGAAATATCTGCCAGTAGTGCAGAGTAGAATGACCTATCAAATGTACTAGGGGCATAAGAGCTTCCCAAGAGGACCCGCTCCCCGTATAAACACCCCGTGACAACAACATACCTCCCCTGAGAGTCCTGTATGACTCTGTCAGGTGTAAACTGAAGATGTTTATGAATGAGTATTGCAACTCTTCTGCTCTTTGAAATAAATGAAGAAAAATAAATCTGACCAACCCAATCACGTTTCAGTTTCACGTGTTCAGAATCAGTAAGATGGGTTTCTTGTAGCAGAGCTATCTGTATTTTGCCCTTCTTTAGCATAGAGAGTATTTTCCGCCGCTTCACCACGTGATTAATACCCTTTACATTTTTAAGCGTAACAAAGTTTAGGTTACTCATATAGGAGAACACTCAATAGGTGACAGGTGAGAGAAGAGGAAAAAAAAAAAAAAATCCACCTAAGGTACATTGTGTGATTCACATTTGACTGGCTTATATACTGTGCTGGATGAACATACCCATCTCTAACAGATGAGTGAACAATAAAACACCAAAAGAAATCAACCAAACAAAAACAGAAACAAGACATAACCCAATGGGTGAGATAGGGGCACAACCTGCCAAGAGGAGGCAACGCTTCAGGAAAACAAAAGAGTTTCCACACCCTACCCCACCCCTACAACGTTTGATTAACACAACATTATTATTTACCGATCAATCAGGTCAACGTAGAACCTTCACATATGTAGAACATTCAGAAATACCCAGTCCCTCGTAATGTAATAGGAACAGTACATAATCGGAGCCACTTAAAAGCTTAAATAAACTGCATCAAATTTCCATATTAATAAACAAAAGGTGGCTTCAGTATAAGCACGGCGGGGCTCCCTCGACCCCTTACGTACCACACAGAAGAGAATCAGAGAGTAGAGTCCTCCTTTAGCGTTATACCAGTGTGTTAAGAAAAATCTCCGCATCCCCTTGTGTGTTAAACTTGTGCTCCGCCTCGTTATGGTGCATGATGAGCGTGGCCGGGAAGCGCATGTTAAAACGGATACCTTTATTGATGAGGGTTTGGCACACTTTATTAAAGGCACGGCATCTCTCCCGGACCGCCGTATACAGGTCTTGAGAGATGGAGAACCGTTTACCTTCATATTCTAGGTTCGGCTTCTCCCTCACTGCGGTCATTATCCTAGTTTGTCTCTTGAGTTGTGAAGTTTGATAATAACCGGTTGAGGGCGTGATCCCCGTGGACCCAGGCTGCAATGTGCTCTGTCGATCTTGATGCGGCTTTTTATGCCGGGAGTCGACTCCAGCCCGAGTATATTCGGAAGCCAGGATTCAAAGAACTGTATGGGACGCCTCCCCTCTGTGCCTTCCTCCAGATTGAGAATGCGGATGTTTTCCCATCTGCTCCGGTTTTCCATGTTGTCCATGCTGTCGGCCATCGCCTTCATCTTCCCCTCTGCTTCGGCAAGTCTCGTTTCCAGGTCTGCCACCGTATCTGGTAGAAGTCCGAGAAGCAGCGAGTATCCTCCATGTCCGATACTCGCTGCTCCGTCTCTGTGATACGCCTGGACTGGCCCTCTAAAGCTGAGGAGATCCTTTCCAAGGTCTCTAAGATCTTAGAGAGCTTTTCGTCTATAACGTTGCTGAGACTCTGGGTTACCTCATGTATCAGAGCTGCAGTATCCATAGCAGGGGGCGGTATATCGGTTGTCGTTGGGGACTCACTAGCTGAGCTAGCATTAGCAGCTGGCACGGTTGCTAATTTCCGTGACTGAAGTTTCGTCTGTTTCGACATCGTTGACCACCGTCAGAGTTCACCTATTTATTACTACTGGTTTCAATAGTTCGCCGGGTTTCAAGAGGGAGTCTTTAAATTGTAGATTGACTGGGTAATATCGTGTGGGAGCGGGAGCTCAACCAGCCATAGTCACCGGAAGTCCCCTCAAATTAATTTTTTAGATTTGTGTGTGTGTGTTAAAAATGACATCTTTAACTCACACAAACAAAAACAATAAAAGATGAGCCTCTTTCACCAAGATCTTAAAAATATTTTTTAATTCATTTTTAAGTTCTTAAGACAAAGCATCATCAGATTCCAAACCCATTTCTGGCTGTGAAACCGTTCCTCTGGGACTGATGGAAACCAGCCTCCTCTGAGCTCAAATGTCATAGTTTCTGTCTAAAAACGCTCAGGAGACTGACGAGCCATGTGCAGAGGTCAGACAGAGATGTGCAAAATAAAGTCAGTGTGAAAAGAAAATGAATAGAAACAAATGCTGATAGTAAAGACGCACTGAGACGTTTTTCCTCGCTTTTAAAGTGATAACGTGGTTATTAATGATCACACGGGGAGATTCGTAGAAAGGAAGAAAAGAGAAATTAGTTGCTTCGGGCAACGGCTGCTCGCTAGCGGTGATGTCATCGACTGTCCAGGAACGAAAATGGACATTTTCCTCCTTCAGCCGGTTTGTTCACCACCAAGTAAAGAATGTTTCTGTTTTTACTTTGCTGTTCAGCCCTTTTCAGGATGTGTCCAGAATGAGCAGCTGGAAACGCCAGCATGTTGCGCTGGGACGCGTCTTACGTCACTTCCTCTCTTTGGCTCACTGGATGGTCCGTTTGCTTTCACTGTGTCAAGTAAAGGACCTTCACACCGGCACTGTTTGGTCTGCTGAATAGTTTCATTTTTATATATAGTTTAGTAATACATGTGTGGTGAACAAGCCAGTTTCGACTCTGGCCAATCAATGAGCTGGATTTCCTTTTTCTTTGTTCTTGGTCAGCGGTCATTTTGGGGAATACGTCCCCATCGCGGGCATGATGCTGATCCGGTCTGCTTGAGTTAAACGTCAGTGAGAAACCAAACCAAACAAAGGTGTGAAACTTTAGTTCCACAGCTCAGTCGAACCGAGCCCTCTGGACTATCCTGTTGTAAATGCACCTTGAACCAAGATGCCCAGTCCATGGAAGCGGACCAGGGTTTGTTCAAGGTGGACCAAACGGCACCAGTGTGAAGCACTAAGACCTAACATATTTAAATAGACCCTGTGGTTGCAGAGAGATTTGTTAAGGGAATCCAGTGGAGGCTGGAGCCTATCCCAGCTGGTACTATGTGAGAGGCAGAGTACAACGCTCACACTCACTCCCAGCAAGAGTTTAGAAACACCAGTTAACCTAACATTGTGTCTTTGGACGGTGGGAGGAAGTCGGCGAACCTGGAGAGAGCCCACACATACACAGGGAGAACACGCAAACTCCACACAGAAAGGCTCATCTCAAACCCACCAGAAAATAGAAATGGACCTTTTCTGTAGATGCTCTTGGTGTTCATGCTCCAGTCCTGTTTATTGTCAATGTAAAATCAACTCTGCATTGCTGGAAATGTTAGGTTTAGGCATTTAAAATATGCTGATAGGTCTAGGAATACATGGTTACTAGGAGTTGTTTCCGTGGTTTCCAGAGTAACATTAGTTCTAACAACACAAAGCATGTTGCAGGCAAACTAAAGAAAAACAGACTGAAGGTCGTGGAGGTGGCCTCTCTGTCAACAAGTACCCAGTTTTGTGACCATGTCATGTGACAGCTTACTTAGTTGTACTTTTAGAAATGTAATAAAGGTTTATGTGTAAAGGTTTATGTCCTGTACTCTGGTTAACATCCCCTTATCACAACATTAAAATTAAAAGCGAAAGTAGGCCAAATCTTCTGATACAGTGCTGACCTCCCTGTCAGCTGGAGGGTCGGCAGCCTGCCTGAATCCTGCTCTGGGTTCCTCTTTGTATCTGCTGCCCCCTCCCTGGAAAAGCCAAGCGCCGCATCTGGCTGGGCTGAGGGTCGAGGGGGGTAGGCAGCTCCTTGAGGTGGAGCATTAGCATACACTTACTCTGGGAATGCCCTTGACTAACTGTCTGCAGGGTGGGACGTGAGCAGCATCAGATACGCTAACCTGAGACGGGAGTAGAGGGAGGGGGAGAGAGAGAGGGAGGGAGGGAGGGAGGGGGAGAGAGAGAAGGAGGGAGAGAGAGATGGAGGGAGGGAGAGAGAGAGTGAGGGAGGGGGAGATGGAGGGAGGGAGAAAGAGATGGAGGGGGGAGGAGGGGGAGATGGAGGGAGGGAGAGAGAGATGGAGGGGGGAGGAGGGGGAGATGGAGGGAGAGAGAGAGATGGAGGGAGGGGAAATTCTAATGGTAATGGTATACAGTAGGAATGCCTCATTACCTCTGTTCATTAATCAAACCATCTCATGTTGTGGTGCGTTCGGGGGCTTTGTGGTGCGTTCGGGGGCTTTGTGGTGTGTTCGGGGGCTTTGTCTTCTTCCACGTGATAATCACCCAGAAATGCTCCATAAAGCCAGAATAAGTTGTGAATGGTTTGTGGAAATGCTCGTCTAATAGTACCACCGACCGATATTTGTTTTCACAGAGCGTAGGAGGGAAATGTCAGAAAACAGTGAGTTGAGAGGTAGAGGGGATGTGTGCATTTTGTCTGGCAGAAGAAAAGCAAGCGAGGGAGAGGAAGAGAAGCCGGGGGAGGGGATGGAGTAGGTGGGCGGGGACAGAGAAGGCGAGTGTGACGGACAGTAAGAGAGGAAACCGCGAGCTACTCGCTTCACCGAGCTGCTGACTGAGTCTTCAAGTGTGTGATCGTGAGTGGTCCTCGTGTGAATAACAAGGGAGGTTATTTTCTTTTTCTTGCGTTTTTAGCCACTCATTTTAGTTTGTTTGCTTTGTTTCTTCTTAAAGAGCCTCCTCAGCAAAAGCAGAAGTTGCCTGAAGCCCTTCCTGAGATTGTGAAGAGGACCCAGGAAAGACAGCGTGCTGCCAGGTAAGAGATTCAGATAAGAACAAAAGATTTCAGGATGGATGCAGATGGTGGAAGAGCGTCTGTTTGTGTTTGTGTGGAAAATAATGCACACCCTTGCTGCTTGACATGGAGATTGTGTGTGTGTGTGTGTGTGCGTGTGTGTGTGTGTGTGTGTGTGAGCATGCCAGCAAACATGGCTTGTTGGGCGATGTGACAGCAGGAGTCCGAACGTATAGAAGGAAGCGTTGACAGATGTCAAATAATCTCCTGTTCATAATGATTCATTAATGAATGAGGAGCAAAGAAACACTTTAAGGGTCATTTTTGGAGAAATTGCTACTTCTTCTTTTCTCCATCCTGAAATGGTGAAGCATTAAAGTCTCTCTAGAGGTCAGAGCTGAAATACCTGCCTCAGGTTTTCTCAGCCAGCTCCCAGCTTTCGTCTGGAACGCTGCTGTCCCGGTTTCCAGCGCGACGTGCTGCTTGTGGCTCTACGTCGGCGGATTGCTGTCGGACGCCGTCCCACTCGGGTCGGGCTTCTGATCAGCAGCTGCTGCTCGGGCTCAGGGCGGCAGCTTAGCAGGCAGAGCAGACGGGAACTGCCCTGCAGACAAGAAAATAAGGTGTTTAGTGGCTGTATCTCGTATGTATCTGGTGACGATGCTTCCTGTGCCGAGGTTGGCTTTCTTTGTCCTTTAATGAGAAGTTACAATCGAATCACTGCGCTGCCTTCCCTGCTGTTTGTCATTTCCCCTCCTGTCATCCCTTATCTCTTCCCCCTCTCTCTTCGGCCTCATTATCACAGATTCAGTTGAATTGAACTCGTCGATCTCTGTTCCTTCCCACCCTCCCTCCATCCATGCACGCTGAAGGTACAGTAGACCATTAGACAAAGACAGAGCAGGGAGCCGGAGGCTGAACAAAGCTCCTCTGTTCTTTGTAATCTTTGCACTTTTATTTCTTTTCCTTGCTCGTTTTAAACATAAAAGACTTGTTGATTCTGTTGAGTCTCTAACTGCATTTTCACACCACCTTCCAAATCCTTTCTTCTCGTCCAGGGTCCGACGCTTTCTATTCACACTGCCTTTGCAGCTCATTTGAAACTAGATTCATGGGTAGGAAACATGAGTTTCTTCTTATTGAAATGTTAACGCGAGTCAAATGACGGCTGTTTCAGTTAAAACAGTTCTGCCTGTTCTCTTGTTGTTTGCTCCCACCGCGCATGTGGGGCACCAAAACATAAAAAACATCTGGCTAATTATCAATCATATTTACCTCATATTTAAAGTTTAAAATGTGGTTTGGTACAGGTTAGTGATCTCTGAGTTTCTGACCTGTTCAGTGACACAAACTGTGGAAACAATACCAAAGAAACACATTGACTATCATTAACTTATTATTGATTATATTAAATTATTGGTGTCCTGTGGCTGCTGCTGATATTGATCCGTATCTGGAAGTCTTCCAGGAGAACATTAAACCTTGTTCATCATTATGGATGTTTCTGTCCTTTTACTAATGTTTTTCCTCCTAATCTGTCCATCAATTTAGATGTGTTAGTTCAGTGTTTCCCAACATGCGGTCCCCAAAAGAGCACAGGGGGCCCCCAAGACGTTAAAAACTCAGCCATTGTGATAAATGTCCACACATTGTCCTTATTTTTAGAAGAAAAAATGAGGCTGTATTTTGTTAATGTAACTTTGGCTCTATCGAAGGACGGGACTTGGCCAGAATACAGTATTTATGGTGATAATCTCACATGTGAAAGCATAAAACCAGCATCAGCCTGGGGCGGGGCAGGGGCTTCATGGCGTTTTAGCATTTCCATGAAGGGGGTCCCTGAGGAAAACAGGTTGGGATCCACTCTGTTAGTGCACATAGCAGAGTTTGTTGTATTAAAGTCTCTCCTCACCAATGCTAGAATTCAACTTTATATTTTACTAATGAAATTTTATGCAGAGGCCTGTAATTATAAAAGACTAAATTTATTCTATCAAAAGAATAAACTCTTAAACACCAGAAGGATCATTGAATTTGTAACCGCTATTAAAAATTAAATAAAGTAAGAATGTGACCGAATGGGACAAACAACAGTAATGTAAAAATCAATTAAAGTTTTATTTATCTTATCTTCCTCCAAAATCTCTCCTCAATAAGCATGTACGTCTTCATCAACACAAGATCAGCACATGTACACACAAACCTCATCTACCTCATCTTCCTCGTGTTCCTCATCTACCTCATCTTCCTCGTGTTCCTCATCTACCTCACCTTCCTCATCTACCTCAACACTCACTTTCCTCATGTTCCTCATCTACCTCATGTTCATTATCTACCTCTCCTTCCTTGTCTACCTCGCCTTCCTCATCTACCTCATCCTCATATTCCTCATCTTCCTCATCCACCGAATCTTCCTCATGTTTCTCATCTACCTCATCCACCTAATCTTCCTCACCTTCCCGATCTACCTCATGTTCCTCATCTTTCTTACCTTCCTCATCTACCTCAACTCTCTCACCTTCCTCATGTTCCTCACCTTCCTCATCTTCCTCATGTTCCTCATCTGCATTATCTTATGTTCCTCATCTACCTCATCTTCCTCACCTTCCTCATCTACCTCAACTTCATGTACCTCACCTTCCTCATGTTCCTCAACTTCCTTATCTACTTCATCTTCCTCATCTACCTCAACTACCTTACCTTCCTAATCTACCTCACCTTCCTCATCTACCTCATCTGCGTCATCAACCTCACCTTCCTCATGTTCCTCATCTACATCATCTACCTCAACTACCTCACCTTCCTCACCTTCCTCATCTACCTTATCCTACTCATAATTTTAAAATGTAAAGCCGTCATGGTTAGGGCACCTGGGTGGCTTGTTGGCACTTGCTGGCACTGTGAAGTGAGTCCGCAGTGCATTCAGCGGTGCGATC
Source organism: Melanotaenia trifasciata (assembly GCA_037177355.1). Taxonomy (NCBI): domain Eukaryota; kingdom Metazoa; phylum Chordata; class Actinopteri; order Atheriniformes; family Melanotaeniidae; genus Melanotaenia; species Melanotaenia trifasciata. The sequence continues at coordinate 24,428,398 of JBAFTB010000026.1, forward strand.
CCCTCTCCATGAACATGTCAGGTGTTTATCAAACAGGCTGCTCAGGTTTTCAGTTGAACTGTTGTATGAAGCTCAGACATGACTCACTCTGAGTTGTATGTAGACAGAGTGCTAACCTTCACACAAGCGTTCAGTGTTTGAGGGTCACCACGAGTGTTTGAGTTGCTGGGGGATGAACACGTGACACATGACTGGAGGTTAAAAGAATAAAAACATAGATTAGAGCTGTTAATACATTTTTAAGTTGCCATGCACCACCTGTGTGTGGGGTTGTGTGTGTGTGTGTGTGGGTGTGTGTGTGTGTGTGTGTGTGTGTGTGTGTGTTATGCCTCTTTCCTGCCCAGAGCGACAGACAGATCATTTCGGTCCACTGGATGCAGCCCGCTCGCTCTGTGACTCATTGCCTCATCCTCTCTGATTGGCTGGCTTTTCCACACCGGGGAGCGATAGGATGGAGCGGGGTCAGCCCCTCGTGGGCAGGGATCAGCCGTTCCTTTCACTCAGCATCTCACTGGAGTGTCAGTCTGAATGTGAAACACAGCCATGAAGCAGAGCGTAGAAATAAAAGGGTAGCATGTAATTGATGGACAGGTGTGTTTATGTCATTAACAATTTATCAAAGTTCAGATTATTGATATTATGAGGGGGTTTTGGAACATGTGGAATTAAATCTGGCTAGTTTTTTATGTACATTTGTATCCATGGGAAGAACTTGAGTTTCCAGCCCACCACCCTGTCGTGGATGATGCTGTAACATGTGACAGAAAACATGGCATGGAGCTTGTTTGCCTCTTTCAGAAAGTCCCAGCTGAGACGAGGCCCTGACCCATTCACGCAGCCGAGAAGGTTCTTTACTTCATCTCTGTGGGGACAGCTCTGTGCTCAGGCTGATTCAGAACCATGGACAGCGCCACTTTACAGCCAGAGAGGTTGAGAATTCAGCACCACCATCCATGGATAGCGCTGCATCACAGCTGAGGTCCACCCTGCTAGTACAGCGTTGGACCTCCTTTTTCCTTAGGGTTTGTCTGCCTGTTTAGTTATTTTTTGGTTTGTTTTTTAATGTAAAAAGTACATGTAGAAGCTCAACCCTTTTAACCCCAGTCTGCATCAGACATGATGTTTCCCAGCTGTCAGATTGTGAGGGGCTGACAACAGGGGTGCCTCAGGGCTCGGTGCTTGGCCCTCTTCTCTTTTCACTATACACCTCCTCACTCGGTGC
>JBAFTB010000026.1:24452404-24463420 GCA_037177355.1 Melanotaenia trifasciata
GTGAGGATAGCAGGTAAATAGTAGCAGGAAGAACTGGAAATGAGGAAAAAGTGGAAACATGGAAATAGTTTCTGTTGAGTTTCATCAATAGCAGCCAATCTATTGATTTTACATCCTGGACTAGTGTTCATTGGAAATGTAGTGAGAAAAATGAGCTTTATTGTTTTCATGCCAAATCTGAACCAGAAATTCATTTAAACCCACATGTGGCCGGGCAGTGGTAAAGCTCGGATTCATGACAGAGGACCATCGCAGCAGCAAAGACGAGCTATTTTCTGTCGGCTCTCACTGTGTTTCAATGCCAATATTTTCCTGATCCTGAAAACATCACGCCTGGATGGTGACTGGGATTAAAAGGGTTGAAATTCCAGTTTTACATTAAAAACAAAACAACAAACAAGTGAAAAAATGGTTTGGAGTTTTTTTGGGCTTAAAGACACAAGTCCTCTGATAAAATCTGGCCGCTGTCAGCTTTTTTTTGCATCCATGAGTCAGATGGGGAACAGCAGTCAGGATGTGGACAGCAGGCTTGTGTGCTTTGACTTCAGCCAGACCCTGCAGCCTTATCTCTGTCTGATCCCATTGGGCCACAATTGGATGTCACAACAGTTTCCCGATGCCCAGTGGAAGTCGACCGGCATTCTGCTTGTGATGATACATCTCACTGGGAGCAGATCCCCCCCATCTAGCCCCACTTTCCTGCTCTTTACCAAAAAATAGGAATAATCTCAGCAGCCCAGTCTCAGGCGACCTCTCATTATACAAATGACCAAATGGTACCATCAGTTTGTTAATCAAAAGCCTTACGTTTCCAACTAGCTTAATAAGAATATTGAATGAGACAGAAAGACCCAAACCGGCAGCTGCCTGCTCCGGCTAATATTTAATGTACTCATAATAAATCTGTTAGCAGCTGCTAAACAAGCATTTATACTTCCCACCCACATTATCCGGTCCACCTTCTAGTACCGGGTTGGACCCCCTTCTAGTACCGGATTGGACCCCTTTCTAGTACCGGGTTGGACCCCCTTCTCGTACCAGGTTGAACCACCTTCTAGTACCAGGTTGGACCCCTTTCTCCTCCAGGGCTACCTTCATTCCTGGTGAGATGGATGGAAGCAGGTGGTGGAAACCTTCCTCAGGAAGCCACAGTCACCAGGGCTGCAACGGCTTTAGCTCAGTATTCATTTTCTGGGTTTCCACAGGCAAAAACTGGTAAGGGTGCGAGACTAGCTGTCCAAATCCTGAGGGTGGAGCTGGACACGCTGCAAGCTATTGATCGGTCTTCACTTCCTGTACAACTCAGCACAAAGAGAAGGACGGCAATAGCTCCACGTTTCAATATCTCAACGAGTTTTTTATTTAAAGCTCCAAGACAAGAAGAAAGAACACAAACTGCTGCATGTCCACCATTTTATTTGTTTTATTGTCACGTTCTTCTTCATTATAAATCAGGACGGTGTTGCGCTGCTATGACATCACGTCCATCACCTTCCAGCTTAAATGACCAGCAGTAAATGTCCTCTTTGGGATTTTGGTTACACTTTTTTTGTAGCTGAGCTACTTTATAACCCGAATAGGGGAATGAAAAGCATCCGGGTTGTTAGTGGAGATGAATGTCTGAAAGACTCCATACTGGAGCTGGAAAACCCTGACATCCCATCCTCCATACAAAGAACCTAATTGGCCTCCTAATTGTTCTCAGCAGCATGTCTCACTGCCCAAGCAGCTTCCTGGACCTGACACCAGTCTCAGTACAAGCTGAGTCAGCCTGGCGTGACCTGACCTGACCGTCAGATGAACAAGAGAAGAAGAAAGTTCTCTCTCCTTCCACCGCTCTCCTCCTCCTTCCTTTCTGATTATCCTCCAGCAGCCATGCTGCTCTGTCTGCAGCTCTCTCTTACCTTAGAGGACACACTCTTCTCTGGACAAACACCCCAGTGAGAGAACTGTGAAACCCTACTCAGATTCACAGGAGTAATGTGCCTTTATGTCCACTTTATGTATCACATTTTATAATATCAATGAGACATTAAGGACCTTTTCCTCCTTCCTGCTAATTAGAGCTAAAATCCAACAGAAGCAGAGAGAAACTTTAACGCTGCATCATGTTTGCAGTCATGGTGATATTCTGTTTCAGTCTGAGTTAAATGATGTCTTCTGAGTCACATTTAATAAGTTGATCATAAGCCGGAAGTGACCTCAGGAAGAGCAACATCCTCCCACATGGACAGACTGCATCCTTGAGATGTTATCAGCCCATCAGAAGGGTCATTTTTAGCCGTCCTTCCAGGAGGGTATATCCACAAGTGTCGTTCTTGACCATTTTGCAGGCTCAGAAGCTGTTTTGTTAGGTTGAGGTATGAAACTGTGTTGTTCGGTTGAGGAGATGATCATGTGATCACACTGGATGAAATTCACCATCTGCCATTCTTACACAATTCGTGTGGAGAATAACAAATGAAAGGCTGATAATAGCCAAAGCCGGTTGACTGTCAAGACTCATTCATATTCTGTCACATCATCATAAATGTGGGTTTAAAATGTGGTAGAAGTTTGGGCAGGAAGAAATAAAAAGACAAAAAGTGTTAGCAGCATCTGCTTTTCTTCTCCCTGCTTCAGTCATCTGTGAAAGCTTTTGCTTTGCATCTGAATGAACAAATGTCACGCTGAAATCCACGTGGAGTCTGTCCTTGGAAAAGAGAAAAAAAGGTGTAAATGAAGGAACTGAAGTCAGCTATAAATGAGGAATCGTGAAGTCAGAAAACTGTGAGTCATGGAAACCATGACAGAGAGGTTTATACAGGAGGAGATTTCAGCGCCCACCTGGAGTTAAGACATGCAGTAAAAATGGAAGTCTGGTGTCAGGAATTAGCCTGATCCGCTCTGGCAGAGTGTTGCCAGATACACTTGTCTGAAAAGTACACAGATTTGAGTTTACTAACTCTGTCACTGGGATTTGTAGGAGGCAGAAATTTTATATGTCAAACTGAGCTGGCAAAGTAGAAATAAATGAAAATGTGAAACTCAGGTAATACATAAATATCATAAATGTTTGGTTTTTGAGAAGAAGATCAAGTGTCTTCACCATTTTTATAAACAAAATCAGAATTTTGCTAAACTGTATTTAATCCCTCCAAAAACCCTAAACTCCAAAAAAACGTTGGGACACATAAAATATAAAACAGAAGGAAATAATTAGCAAATCTCACCAACTGAATTTTATTCCCAACAGAACATAAAACATGGAAAACTTCCCAGCTTGGACTGCACAGCAGCTGTCATCAGGAAAGTCCTTCAGAGACGTTATTGTCCCACCTCAATAAGCAGGTGGACACTTTTCAGGACCCTTCACAATTTGCATGTTATCACAGGCTTGAGGTTCATCTACCTGCTTCAGAGAGCCCACGCTCACCTGGACCAATCAAGCGGCACTTTGAGGATCACGTTCTTTCATTTCTCAAGTGCTTTTAATACACTTCAGCTGCTCTGTTATGTGAGAAGCTCCATCAATTCCAGGTGGATGTCTTCACAAACACAGGTATCCAGATTCCTCCAGCCAGAGAAGTTCACTTTGTTTCCAGAATCCGATCTTTTACTCCACGTGTCTGTTTTAAACCCCAGGCAGCTTCCACAGCACAAATAGCAAGTGTACCTGGTGTAGCTAAAATAATACTTGCTCTCAAATAACATAAACCCTGACAGACCTTGTTTTTACAGTACCCCAAACCAGCATGACGGAGGCCTGTTTCAGCTGTGAGGGGAGGAGGGTTTGTCTTGTTGCCTGGAGGTGCCATTACAGCCATGTTTATGTTCTTAGCCTCTAACGTCTGTACTGAACTCGTCGTCATTAAGCTTCTGTCTCCAAGTGTCAGCACCTTTAAGCTGGTTGTTGCTGAGCCTGTCGTGGTTGGAGGTTAGCTGGGTGAAGCATTGCGCTGTTCATGGGGGAAATGATAAACCTTTAATAATTTATCTCCTGTTCATCTCTTCATCTGCTGGGAAGTGATGCCTTGCTTGTGTCTGTATTGAGAAAGATGGAAGGAAGATGAGAAGAATCACAACTACATTTATCGGACAATTAATCTCATTAATCATTCTCCTCTGACATCAACCAGACATCCTGGTCCAGACAACTGCTGCTCTGGATGTTTTCTCTTCTTCAGACCATCTCTGGAAACCCTGGAGATGGTTGTGGGTGGAAATCCCAGTAAATACTCAGACCAGCAACCATGCCACGTTCAAAGTCTCTTAAATCCTCTTTCTTCCTCATTCTGATGCTCAGCTTGAACTTCAGCTAATCCTCTTCAAGTCGTTCAAATTACGGGGGAGCTAAGGGGAGCTTGGCTCCCCAGAACGGCAGAGGAGCTCCCCTAAAAAGATTCATCTGATACGTTCGGGGGAGCTGAAAAATCTGCTCAAACGACGTGGATGATCCGTTGTTTCCTTCAGCACGGTGGAGAGCAGCATTGTCTGTTGTGTGCTGAGCGTCCACTCAACCATCTGACGTGCTTCTTTTTCTGGTTGAAGATTTCTCCGTTGCTGTTTCTGAGTAAACGAGCTGCGTTCAGTAGTTTTTTAATAGTAACCATATTTTTGACCGCGCTACGAGCACTAATATAAGGCCGAGTGTAATTCGAGCCCTGTCTGCGTGACTACATGCTGCCGTGTGATTGGTTGGATGTTAGTGTTAATAAGCAGGTGGAGCCTATAAAGAGGATGACGAGTGTATGTTTACATGTTGCAGCTCTTGGTGGGACAGTGGTTTTTGCTTTCTGCTGGGATCTCATGGAAGGGTTAACTACAGGAGCATCTGCATTATACCCTCAAATATCGTCTTAGCTTTCCATCTCTGTGTTCGCCTTCACGGTTTTAGTTTGTACTAATCCGGAACAATTTCAAGCTTATTTTTCCAGCTGTGTTTACTCGGCTGCCAGCTCTGATTCTGATCTACGACCTGACTCTCACATGAACACAAATCTCATGGATGCCATCCACTTTGCCCGTCATGAAGATGAGACCGAAGCACTGGAGAGAAATACAGAATGTGTACGTCAGCCACGGCTGCTGCTCCTCTCCGGCGTCGTCCTGCTCTGTAGCTCCACGGCTTTTCTTTCTTTTCTTCTTTGTGGGCAACCTGAAGTCACGGTGATAACGACAGATTTGCAAATGAGAGAGCCTCTCCCAAACGAGAAAATCAAAACTCATGCTAATGCAGTGTCTGGGATGCCTGATGGCGACTGATAAGCGTAAAGCGTGCTGCCCAGGATCTTCATTTATTTCAGCGACACACTCGGTGTTATCTATCAGCTGCCACCACTGTCAATAAGTTAAGTCTCACTCCTGAGGAGGAGCTGACAGCGTGGAGCATGATTTAGAGAGGCTGTTGTGTTAAACGATCCAATCTGACAACCGACTCTTCAGACTTCAGTGGAAGAGATGATGAAAAAGAAAAGACATTTTTTCTATTTTTTGCCAGTTTCTACACCTTTAGGTGTTTAAATTGTTATTCATTGGAATACATCAGATGCTTCTGACGTCATCGTATACGTTGTGCTAAAATAAGCTAAATTATAATTTTGCAGCGGAATTGGAGCTGGTTGGACTCAGCAGGCATGCTGCTTTTCAGACAATATGTGTGGGTGGAAACTTTGTGAGAGGCTGTAGGCAAATGGAAGGATACCCTGTAGGGAGGAGGCTTTCGAATGGTTAGAAAAGAAAAAGGGAAAGCATGCCTGTCAGGAAAAAGAAACAACGAAGAAACAGCTGGATTTAAAGAGAAGTTGAGATGCCAGAGTGAAAGTTAGTTTAGTGGAGGATCATAATGATGCTAATGACTTTATTCTCCCCCAGCGTCTGTCACCATCCATTCACATCTGTTTGAACCGGCAGATTGATGACACTTGATCGTTATTTCTGTTTAGTATTTGTCACCTCTTATCACACTTTCACATTTCTTTGACGCCTCCGTCAGACTATAAACCTGCCAGCTTCATGTGTGCATGTGCATGCATGTAGCTGTCTGTGTGTTTAAGAATGGGGGGGCTCAGAGATCCAGTGACTCAGGTGTGAAAACAGACCACCAATCTGCTGAAAGTGCCAATTAGATTCGAAGCGTGGGAGCATGTGATGAAGATCTCGTGGACGAGCTGATTTATTTCAGCACTCAGTCCAAGGGTGGTGCTTTGCGACCTAGAATTCACCCCCGTCGGCATGTACGCCATGGCTTTTGATGCTGTGTAATTTAGCCCATCGGCGTGAGCTTTCAGAGTTGAAAGTCACACACTTTCATCTCTGTCGAGCTGAGAGTTGCAAATCAGATAAGGCTGGCAGTTTTTTCTCAAAATGTCAGCACAAGTTAGAATCTGCGTTTGGACAGGTTTCTGAGCAAGAAGTTTGAGTCAAGTGCCCTTAAAGTCCCAACTAAAATACCTCCTTATCTTAAATCTGGATCTTTCTCTCCTGCTGGTCTCTCTGCCACGACTACACCATCCTGCACTCACGCCCACAACAAACAGAATGAAAAGGTCAGCTGAGTCTGGAAAGAGCACTTGAGCTGTGTTCTCAGCTTGAGGATAACATTAACAGCTCTGAACATGTGTTTTCAACGCAAAAAAAGAGGCAACAAATATAGCAATCATCCTTTATTAGTCCCACAGTGGAGAAATTCTCTGCATTTAACCCATCCTAGTTGCTAGGAGCAGCAGGCTGCCAGAGGCCAGCACCCGGGCAGCAGTCGGGGGTTAAGGGCCTTGCTCAGGGACCCACAGTTTTTACCTCAGTTGCCAGCCCGGGGACTTGAACCCAGGTTCTCCACCAGGTTCTCCAGACCCAAGCCCACCTCTGTAACCACTCTGTAACCACAGGGCTACCACTGCTACACAAACAGAAACTCTTCCTGTAACCAAAGAACAGCAAAGAAAGCGTATAAATATCAATAAATCAACATTTGTGGGTCCCTTGTTTGTGTAAAGCCCCCCATCCGATTCAGAGCATGTCAGCTGTGAATCTGTGGCTGAGGCCTGCAGAGCAGGGTGCAGCAGAGGGAGGTGTGAAAAGGTGGGAGGGAAGAAGGAATGAAGCCAGAGGGTGGATGCTAAATAAGGTCAAAGCTGAAGGCCTTTTGCTGTAGGTCATCTCTGCACAAGGATAGTTTAAATTAAATCCAGCTTTAAATTAGAGTAAATGGGACAGAACACGAGGAGCTCTTATTGGTGGACTCTTTAATGGACTTATTTGTGAAGAGCAACTCACTGGGAGTAATCAGATTGTAATAATCTCGTTTTACGTGTGATTTTTAAACAATCCTTTTACATCTTCCAGTTTATGTTGGTTTTATTTCGGAGTACATTCAAAGTTTTACCGGCTCTCTTAGCTTTAGCTGCTAATGGGAGCTAATAAGCTGCTAAATAGTCTGGGAAATGTTTTCCTTCTTTTATACTTCCTGCTGCTGCTCGCCGTCTGCTTTTTCATTTGTGTTCTGCCAAAACTGCGAGTGTGTTGCTTCTGTTTATTTAATAGAAGACATTAAAAATATTGAGCAAAGCAGTTTTTTTGCACATGCACAGATGTAAAAAGACTAAATAAATCAGATAAACAGGTCTCCATGCACAAAGACATCAGACTATTCAGGAGAAATCTGTGTTAATCAGATTTTTCATAGTCAGATAACGGCAGTGATCTGATAAAGGATGACTCCAGAAATCAGCCTATGATAAGATGGCATCCAAGCAGGATCAATAAGCAGTGAGTGACCTGCTCCAGAGACGCTCTGAATCATCCAGTCCCAGTCAAATCTCAAGTCCCTTCAGTGGTCTGAACGTGGTAATATCCCTAGAATCAAAACAGTTTCTCTTTTATCTAACCGCACTGACCATTAAACTGACAAATACTCCATCCGGACAAGCCAGGTTAGAAAATATGCTCCTAACATAGAAATTACTCTAAAATCCTTCTGGACCCACAGAGCTGTAATAAAACTGAGTTTAAAGCTGTTTGGATGTCGAGGATGGACGGCAGTTTACACACTGGTGCATCAGGAAAGTCAGCACAAGAACAAGCCGTTGGCTTCGTGTGAGATAAATAAATAAATATTTAATAAAGAAACTACCGGAAAATAAGCTTTCACAGTATTATAATTTATTAGAAGCGCGTACGTCCAGGTGCAGTAAAGCTGGCGGATGTTCCCGAAGCCTGAGCTGAATTATCCTAGTTTTGCACTAATGGTGAAATGGTGGCGCTTCAGTAAGGCAGCGATGAAGGACGACTTGGTTTTACTCTTGATGCTCAGTCAGTCATCACAGTCCAACCCTTTCTCATCCAGTGTCCCCACTTTGACTCTGAAACCTTAAACTTCTTAAGTATCTGTCTCTTTCAACCTGCCACCCAGTCAATGGTTGCCATGCAGATTTCCCTGCAGGGTGACCCTGGATGTCGGCAGACTGAGCGAATAGCCTCCCTGCATGTGTATGACTCACCTACCAGTGTGTGCACCTGGCCTCTCCTCCTACATCAAACTGATTCACACAGACATTACTCCCCGGGCATCGCTGTATTAGCCCCAGTCTCAAACCACCTCCATACCCTCCAATCTCCAATTTTGCAGCACACAAGCACGCACAGGTGAGAGTCATCAGAGGAGGGTTTTCCAGGTTCCTCCATCAGTCTGTAAGAAATACATCCTACTAACGGTGGGGATGTACAACCCTCACATCAGACCAGGGATTTAAACAGCTATCTATCAGTGGTTTAAACATCTAGATTTTTATTTAGGTGGGTTGAATCACTGAGGACAGACTCAGTCTAAATGGAACACAATCCGTTACGCTGCTCTTTATGTCCCTGCTTCTCATTTAGCGCTTGACTGGCAGACCCATTTTCCAGAGCGAGCACCTCTTGCAATGTTTGTCATATAAATAAACCGAACATATCGGGCTACAAGCGTTCAGGGACCTCCGCCATATGAGTAACAAGAACAGATGATAAGCGCTGTTTGGATCTGGAGCTGCTGAGTCTTTCTGTCTGAGGCGGATTCTTCTAACTTTCTTTCGTGCTTCCACAGGAGGCAGTAATTGAAAATGGGAAAATCTTTGTGCACTGACTTAATAGAGCTGTCCTGCCCCTGCTGCAAAGCAGGGTTAATAACTTTTCCAGTTCCATTGCCCCTCGAGATTGGCTTCAGGTGAGTAAAAAGGCTTCGTTGGACAAGGAGCAGTGGAGAGGAACCCTCCTCAGCTGACCATCATTTATATCACATATATACATGAAGATCCCCCTTGTGTGCACACGTGTGACTAAAAGCCCAGTGATGGTTGAGGACATTTGACTGACAGCCTGTAATTAATGTTCCCGGCCTCGTCTTACAGTTTTTGGGGGTTACCTGCAGACGCGGTTCTGAGTCGAGTCTGAGTCCTTGAAGTTCACGATGGTTTTACAGCTGAATCGGTTGGATATTTACCGTGTTGTTATCACCCCATGAAATTGAGGTTGGAACAGTTGTGACACTTCAGTCAGTTTCCAGCTGAATTTTTGTTTTTTTAGATCTTGTCAACATGAAAGAAGAGGGATGGCAGAGCAGGTGCAATGAGCACTTTGGTTCTTCTTGCTTTCTCATGCCCTTTTTAATGTGCACCACATTATGTCTCTGCGTACGTCTCTTAACTTGGGTTTAATTATTATTCAGTGAATTTATTATAAATAAAGACATAAATATCCTATATAACATGTAAGATAAGCATCATTCTATGGGAAAGTTTTTATGCGGAGGGGAGGATGGTCATAACAACGCTGGATGAAAACCGTATCACAGACTGAGATGAAGATGAAACTACCCGAGTAAGAGCCTGGCCTTGAGGAGCTGCTTCCTGCGGGACCTGACCCGTACGAAGATGAGGCCGCCGCCGCTGTCAAACGCACTTTAACAAGTTCATAGATGAAGGTTGCTGAAAGTACTTTAAGTAAGGAAAGTAAGGAAGTCTGTGTTTGGGTGATCATTTTTCCCCTTTAATACCAGCTGCTGTCATATAATACGAGATAATTCATACAAAACCGTCTACATAATAATAGTTGTCTCTTTAAACGGAGGCCTTGGTAACTGTGTGATGACGACTAAGTCCAGGTTTTCTATTTCTACATAACATACACAGGAACAGCAGAGGTTAGATGAATGAAATAATGAATCATAGCGGCTGGATGAGGAAAAGTAAAGCTTTGAATTGCCACTAAATTAAAACATATCTCCACAGCAGCACTTTTTATGCACGCAGACACGAGCTTTCAGTGATTTTTCCTGCCATTTAGCGTAATTATGCTGTTAGCACTCCCTTCAGATCAAAACAAGTGTCCTTGGACTGATTATTAGTTTATCCAGACATGTAAACATTGACAGACTTTCAGAGAAACACCAGGAATTCTCCTGATCTGAAGCATAATCAGTCTGTTCAAGCCTCCAAGCGACGGTAAGAATCAGGACTGTAACACTTAAGACGTATAATAAGACGTCATTACAGTTTAATTGTTCTGAAAGAAGTTTCAACCATGCTGGATTCTTAGGAAACGTGTTTGTGGTTGAGGCTGATCAGGGGGCTAGTCGTTCAGTTAAAGCACCAGCTGGTAGGATTATTGATCTCTGCTCTGAACAATCACTTGTGTGCCGCCTTTCTGATTTTGATTTATCTTTAACAAAACATTTGTGGCTCTGTTTGTCCCCTTCTGTCTGAAAAGATGAGATTTTGTTAAATTGCCAAGAGGAGACAAAGTTTTTTTATGGCGGCTGTAGTCCAATAAACCTGACGTGTCAGAATTTGTTAAAAACTTTTTATGTGTCTGTCATTAAGAGTTGAACCAACTATTGACCACTTTATCAGCTCTATCTGTTTAACTTCCAAAAACCCAGCCAGTCACATGGCAGCATGTAGACGTGGTGAAGACGACCTGCTGGAGTTCAAGCTGAGCATCAGAATGAGGAAGAAAGAGGATTTAAGAGACTTTGAACGTGGCATGGTTGCTGGTCTGAGT
>JBAFTB010000026.1:24525147-24543964 GCA_037177355.1 Melanotaenia trifasciata
AATCCTCTTTCTTCCCTGTCTTCACCATGTCTACGTGACTTAATGTATTGAGTTGCTGACATGTGATTGGCTGATTAGATTAGCGGGTCAGATGAAGTGAACTTGATTTCTTTATAACACCGACATTTTGTGCATTTAAATGACAACCTGTGAACCATAATGTTATAACTTGCTGCAGACTGCAGATGAAAATGAGTCTGGGTGGCTAAAATCTGATAGTTATACAACACCATGTTAATATAAAGTAAAAGGATTCTGAGGCGTTACCAGGCCAGCCGAGAGATGTAGTCCTGTTAAAGCATACAGGAAACAATAAGCTAGCTTCTTAAAATCCAACTAAAACCGGTTCTGTGACATAAAACTTGGTAAAACCTGGCCTGCACCAGCCAATCAGTGGAAGTGATCTGTGCAGTTTGAAATTTTTGTGGTCAACATGTACACATATTTTAATATATTTATTAGAAAAGGGTGGATTTTTGAACAGTATTTTAGAAGCGATGGAAAATACAGGACATAATCCAAATGCTAAGTGCCTTTTTCTCTTTTATTCTTTTTTCTTGAGGGGGCGGTGCATTTCATTCCAGAGGGGCGATGCCCCGGTACCACCCCTCGTGGCACCGGGCCCAAACCCTGCATAGAATGCAACGATGCACGGATGCATATTCGTGATCTCGTTCTTTTGGTCACTACCCACAGCTCGTGACCATAGGTGAGGGTAGGGAACATAGACCTGTAAATTGAGAGCTTGGCCTTTTGGTTTAGCTCTTTTTTGCTACGACAGACCGATGCAGCGCCTGCATCACAGCTGACACCGCTCCAATCCACCTGTTGATCTCCTGCTCCATCCTTTCCTCAACCATGAACATGACATGAGATAAATGAGTTCCTCCTTTTGGGTAGGATCTCATTCCCAACCTGAAGAGGACGCTCCACCCTTTTCCGGCTGAGGACCATGGTCTCAGATTTGGAGGTGCTGATTGTCACTGGTAAAAGTGAATAAAATCATTTTGTACAGTGGGCTGGTTTTAAATCTCAAAATGTTGGAGGTAGAAATCTGAATAAAAGCGTGAGTTCAAAATGTACAGGAGCACCTGTCTATACTATTTTTGAGCTGGTTCTTTTTTACATTACCAGTTAAAGAATCAGTCTAGAGTAAATAGAGCAAAGTGTAAAGAAATGAGCTTTGTTTCAGCGAGTGCAGATAATTTTGGGAACCCTGAAGATTCTCTGCCAGATAAACAAGTCTGTCCACAGCATCTGGCTTGAAAGCTGCCCTGCAGCAGGACACCATGTTGCCACCAGGGCTGAAAACATGCTGCCGGTGAGCTGGTGGCCAGTCAGTGATCAGCCTGTGCTTTGAGGGTTAGAGCTCCTCATGAGCTGCAGCAATAGCCGCCTTCTTTTTCCATGATAAAGAAAAGGCACTGACAACTTTACTGCACACAGCCATGGCTCAGGTCAGGTCATCCTGATATAACAAATATGTGCCTTCTAAAAGCAGTTAGGATGCTTTTAAAGTTCAAAATGTTCATTTACTTACTGATGGCGAGATGCAGCCAGTGACCAAACACTGGAGGCGAGTCCAGCGGTGTGTGCTGCACCCTGGACAGAGTTAGCCGCGGTGTGTGTTGTTATTCACACTTGTCTGTCCTCTGTTGTGCCCCGAGAGGCGGGGCGTCCTCCAGCCTTGGCTGATTGTTTCAGCAGTATGGTTCTCTGGAAAGTAGTATCGCTGCTCCTTTGAGACCGCTTCTCATAAGGTGTTATTGCAGCGAAACAGGACACTATAGATGATTGTTGTTTCAGTGCCCCGCTAACAGCTGCAGAAGTGCTAGGGCCTTGCTGGACTTACCGCGAGTTTTGCCAGGGTTTTCATGTTCTCGGTGTAGTTGCCAGGATGACACTTTTTCAAGTGATGAAAAGGGTTTGTTGTATTTCCAGTCCTGGTTGGCACCAGCCGACCACATGTTTTGCAGGCTGGCTTTGTCGAGGTGTCGTCACTTTTAAAGGAGCCAAACCACTTCCACATTATTGATGTTGTGTGTCCTTTTTTATCCACAATTTCTTCCACTTCGTTGCTTATTTTCACTAATTTTCCCCTCTTTTTGTTCCGTTCACAGCATGTTCTTTTACCCTCCTCACCTCAACACATCAACCTCAGCCCTGCATTAAAAATGGGCGTGTACTGTGACGCTGATTGACAGGTGTCTGTCACCCTTCTGCTGTATGACACAGCATGCTGAGGAAAAAATTCTTTTTATTTGTTCCAACTAAATAACAACAAAGGCCTATCAAAACCCCTACTTTCAATTCAGCTTTATTTATACCATGCCAATTCACAACAAGGTACTTTATACATATAATCAGTTTGTGCCAATTCTTCATGATTCAATATAATCCACTTAAATCCATCATATGATCCACAGTAGTCCAATTTACAATAACTGTGTTCATATACAATACAATTCATATACACTCCCCTCCAAAAGTATAGAAAATCTATGTTTCGATACTTGTGGAGGGAAGTGTAAAACCAAAAATAATAAAATAAAATAATGACCCAGCTAAGAAAACCAACAGATTGGATCAAATCTTCTCTTTGATTCAATCCTCCATCCTGAGCAGCACAAGGAGAAAGTGGAGAGAAAAACCGCCATCAGAACCAAAACCAGGAAGGAAAACCTCCATCAGGACCAGGACCAGGACCAGGAAGGAAAATCTCCATCAGGACCAGGACCGGGATGGAAAACCGCCATCAGAAAGACGGCCATCTGCCTGGACTGGTTAAACCACATTTTCATGGTTTTAGATGGAGGAACTTTCCGTAACTGGGTACAGTAACGTTGCCTAGCAACATGGCGTTTGGTCATGTGTTGCATGACGTAATCTGTTGTGCAGAATAACACAACGGTGGCGGTCTGATGGTCCTGTGCTGAGGCCAGAAATACGAAGTACCAGACAAAGGACCTGAAAATAATGGACTTCACAGAGAGAGAAAACTTATCATTAATAGTACATCAGTCACGCTGCTGTCTGCTTTTTTACTATCAGAGAAAGCCTTGTTTAAATAATCAATTTGAAGCTGCCCCTTTTAAAAAGCAACTAACCTCAGCCGGCCATCAGGGAGCCTGATTCAGTACTTCATTACATGGCGTATTAAGCTTACCTAACGTTATCCCTTACATCATCAACAATTTCTCAGGAGCGGTAGTTTGTAACTCTGGGAGGTAAATCATGATGGAGAGTTTACCCTTTAGGTGACCAGAGACTCGTTATGGTAAATCCACAATTAGTGATCCATGATAAATCCATCCATCCACCCAGCTAACCATCCATACGTCCGTCAATCCACCTATCTGTCCGTCCATCCTTCCATCCATCCGTTTATCCGCCTGTCCGTCCGTCCGTCCATCCACCTATCTGTCCATCCATCCTTCCATCCATCCGTTCATCCGCCTGTCCGTCCGTCTGTCCGTCCATCCACCTATCTGTCCGTCCATCCTTCCATCCATTTGTCCGTCCGTCTATCAATCCACCCATCTGTCCGTCCGTCCGTCTATCAATCCACCCATCTGTCCGTCCATCCATCCGTCTGTCCATCCATTTTCTGCCACTTATCCGAACTCGGGACTCGAAGCTGCCACAGACTGGTTCATACTGGGATTAACCCTTAAAATGTAAAGGTGTGAATCTTCAATGTATTGTAAATGGATCGCGAGGGGAGGGGCTCCTGCCCCTCTAATGCCTTCTGTGGATGACGATTAGTCGTCTAGCAACAGTGAAACTGATGCTTCTGTTAGAAATCACAATGTATCCATTCCTAATAATCACGTATGTGAAGGAGCATGTGTGAGAGTCAGTTCTGAGACTTTACCTAACTGAGGTTGTTTGACAACGCCCTGACTAACCAAAGGCAGAATTGGTTTGTCAGGAAGCATAGGGCAAATTTTAAGGGATTTTTTAAGTGAATTTGTTTGTCAAAATAGTTTCGAGAATTAAAGGAACTACAGCAGGAACTAAGATTACGTTATCTCCAAATATAAGAAATTACATAGCTATGGTCATAGCTTGACAAGAACAAATTTTTTAAGTCTTTACAAAACTCTACAGCTTTGCAGTACACCAAAAAATCTGACACAACTCCGTACAAACTCCACTGATTATTAGCATGATGCTACTGAGGCAGCTGCTGTCCATTTTTATAGGTCTTCGTTTCAGAAGATAGCCAAGAAGTAAACGATGGCCTGATGTTACAGTGTCAAGCCTTTATTTAGAGTATAAGATGCTGCAACATTTTTTGTTTAATTTTATGTGGTAAAATTTTAGCTGTTAGCTTAGCGCTACCGTTAACACAACTTCCTACCTGTCCAACCTGAGAGCCCTCCGACTGCTGTCTTCCACCTGTTAGACGCTGGGCTGGGTGGCAGCGTCCTCAGGTTCTGGCTTCATTCCATATCTTGAACGTTTTCTGTAGCTCTAAAAATCCACATACAGGCGATAAAAGGAAAAAATCCACAAACTGAAAACACATGGGTGACTTCAAGGGAATTTGCAGTTTTTTGGTATAAGAAGTAAAATTTGCTTACACTTGTGTTTCTCTGCTCCCTCCTCTCTTCCTCTCTCCAGAAAGTGCAAATTGTTATAACTGTTCTGGACTATGACAAGATCGGCAAGAACGATGCCATCGGCAAGGTCTTTGTGGGGCTCAACAGCTCTGGGACGGAGCTGCGCCATTGGTCTGACATGCTGGCCAACCCCAGGAGACCCATCGCTCAGTGGCACGTGCTGAAGCCCGAGGAGGAAGTGGACGCTCAGCTCTCCACCAAGAAATAGACAGGGCCCTTTTAGCACCTGCCTTGTAGTACTCTTTAGCCAGTATGTGTAAATACCTCGGTGATATATGGGTCCCACCATTTAAGCTCAGCCTCTATTCCTTATATAAACCTCCTGATTTTCCACGTCGATCGTTCCGAGCCTCACGACATTCCGCTTTTTATCTGTCAGGTTGTTCTTTCTCTTCCTCTCTGATTTAGCAACTGCTGATTTTCCATCTTTGAGCCCTTAACTGCCACGACCAAATGCCCCCTTCTTTTAAGCAATATGATCTGTATAGATAGCGCATGACTGAAAGAATTTATTGTATCACAGTTGTATATATAAGTATGCAGACAAAAATTATTTCTAGTTTGTGTGTTTGTATGTTGTTACCCGTTTCCTAATCTGTGTATATCTTGATGTTTTTAATAAGATGTTCTATTTTAAATTATGTAAATGCAGATATAGAGGAAAGCCAATATTATATATATCCCAGGATTTAAAAATTCTACCTTATTACCTTATTGCATTCCAGAAAAAAAAGAAAAAAAGAGGAATTCCAACCTGCAAGATGCTAGTAAGACTATCACATAGTAAAGGACGACATCTGGCTTTAAGTTTAGCAAAAACATCATCGCAGGTAAGACAAACAGATTATTATATTCACACAAAACTCCAGAAATACAAGGCCATTAACTACTATGGTTCTGTGGAAAAATTATGCTGCTGGATATTCTACAAGCACATGATTTCTTACAATGTTTTCTACTTAATGTTTAGGATGTGCAGTGTGTGTTTAGCTGGAAAAAAAAAATCAATGTTCAGCTTCTGCTGGCTCATTTCCTAAAATGAACACAAAATTGAGTCTTAACTCTGAAGAAATCAACCCTACGTGGTAAAAAAAAGAAGCACTTAGCTGTAGCCGTTGTGTCCTTAAACTCGTCTGAAGATATTTAGTTTAAACGGCCTCGTCGTCACATTCAGGCCCGAGTTTGAGAGGAAATTACAACTTTAAAACAAAGAGGAAGCGCTAATTTTAAGACTTTTTTTAGAGCAAATTAGCATTTTGAGTATTTTTAGTGAACTGCATGATTTTTTTTACCTAATCTTTTCTGAAAGGCTGGGACGGGCCAGCTCTGTAACACCAGGGGAAGGAAGCGCTGCTGACGCAATCCCCTTGCCTTCATTCAGAGAAGACAAAAACCAAGTTAAACTTTAGGTCAGCGTAACGTTGACGGAGGCGAGTCGAGTTTTAAACACTGCCATTTATCAGGGAGGTGACGTGTGTGGAGAGCCTCTCTTCATGCATACTCCCGCGTACCGGTGGTTGTAGCTTTCATGTATTGGGAACCATGTCTTTGGCTGCAGTGGTACCCTGAATCGCAGTCTTTGCTTTGCGTTGCCTTCTCACAGTGACAATAGAGCTAGCCATGTTTTACTGCCAGTTTAAACTCTTATGTGGCTGCTGTTTTGCACTGGATGTCGTTGAAATTGCTCATTGACTTCTTTAGGAAACATTTTGTGGACGTTTGTTTCAGGACACCTGCAGGGGGAGCCAGAGATGAACACCTGTCCTTCCGTTTTGTTTTCTTGTTGGCATTGACAACTGGGGGTGTAAATCATGAGTAAGATCACGTTATGATATATTGATTCAATGGATAACGATTCAATGTTTGCTAATATCACATGTTCTGATTCTGATTACACATCTCACCACAAACTGTATCAGTGAGTCTTGAAGTCCACAAGGTCCAAGAAGCGTAAACCAGTTTTTATCTCTGATCTGGGACGCAAAAACAGATCAAAGAACTTTTTAGTTCTCCTTATCTTGGATATTTATGTGCTACCTTTTATTTAGAGGAATTTTGGGTTTAGCTGCTCAGTTTTAACAATCAGCCCCTTCTGGAGTTTGCAGTGTTGCAATCGTAACTATGAATGCAAATTCAGCCAGTCCTTCTAAAACATGCATATCCTTACAATTTAGTCCAGTCGCTGCAATATTAATGCGACTTTTACAAACCGCAGCGCTGCTCCGTGCTACCTGATATACAGTGGATATAACAAGTCTACACACCCCTGTCCAAATGCCAGGTTTTTGTGATGTAAAAAATGACAGCAAGACAAATAGTTTCACAACTTTTTCCACCTTTCATGTGACCTATAACCTGTACATTGCAATTGAAAAACAACTGAAAACTTTAAAGAGGAGAATATCAAATAAACTTAAAATAACCTGCTTGCATAAATATGCACATTCTTAAACTAATATTGTTGCAGCACCTTTGGCTTTTATTACAGCACAGTCTTGATGTGGGAATATTTGCAAAACCGCTCCAAATCCGACACGTTGCGAGTGCATCTCCTGTACACAGCCCTCTTCAGATAACCCCACAGATGTTCGATGGGATTCAGGTCTGGACTCAAGTCAAAGAGGTTTATTTGTCACATGCACAGTTATACATAGTACAATTGCACAGTGAAATGTGGCTGGGCCATTCCAAGCCTCAGTCTTATTCCGATGAAGCCATTCTGTGTGGATTTAGATGTGAGCTTTGGGTCATTGTCGTGCTGAAAGATGAAGTTCCTCTTCATCTTCGGCTTTCTAACAGAAGGCCGAAGGTTTTGTGCCAACACTGACTGGTATTTGGAACTGTTCATAATTCCTTCCACCCTGACTAAGGCCCCAGTTCCAGTTGAAGAAAAACAGCCCCTGTGCATGATGCTGCCACCACCATACTTTACTGTAGGTATGGTGGTGTGCAGTGTTTTGTTTTTTTTTTGCGCCAAATATACCTTTTGGAATATTGTCCAAAAAGTTTGACCTTGGTGTCATCAGACCATTACACTTTTTCGCACATGTGTTTGGGAGATTTTAGATGTCTTTTTGCAAAATTAAGCCGGGACTTGGATGTTTTTCTTTTTAAGATCAGGCTTCCGTCTTGCCACCCTACCCCATAGCCCAGACATGTGAAGAAAACGGGAGATTGTTGTTACATGTACTACACAGCCAGTACTTTCCAGAAATTCCTGCAACTCCTTCTGTGTTGCTGTTGGCCTCTTGGCAGCCTCCCTGACTAGTTTTCTTCTCAACAGTTTTGGACGGATGTCCTGTTCTTGGTAATGTTCTGCCATATTTCTCCACTTGATGATGACGATCTTCACTGTGTTCCAGGGTTTATTTAAGTCCTTGGAAATTCTTCTGTAGCCTTCACTTGACTGATATCTTTGAATAATGAGAGCCCTCTGATGCTTTGGAAGCTCTCTGCAGACCATGGCTTGTGCTGGAAGATGAAATGTCAGGAAAAGCTGAAGATTATTTGGGGTTGATCGGAGGCACTTTAATTGGTGACAGGTGTGTGCTGACTCCAGTTTAACATGTGACTCCTGTTTAACAAGCGTTTGAATGTAACTGGTTAAATCTGAACACAGCCACATCCCCACTTATAGAAGGGTGTACACACTTATGCAACCACATCATCTCATTTGGTTATTTTTACTTCACCTCCCTGAAAGGTTTCAGTTTGTTTTTAAATAGCGTTCAGGTTATAGGTCACATGAATGGTGGAAAAAGTTGTGAAATTATTTATCTATAATTTTTTTTATATGAGGAAAACCTGGCATTTGGATAGGGGTGTGTAGACTTGTTATATCCACTGTATATCCGTTGTCAGCTGTAATATCAAACAGTAGACGGCCACACTATGCCATAGAAAAGGAAAAGTGTGATGCATCTACCATCTAAAAGCACCACCAAGGTCCTTGCATGACACATTCTAAGTGTTCTGCATCGACTGACACAAAAATTTCTATTTTTAAGGCTTTTTTTGTTCTTTGAACAATAAGGTTACGTTGACACTGCAGGTCTTAGTCATTAATTCATATTTTTTTGCTCAGATTTGTCTTGTGGTTGGTCACATTATAATTTCAATGCAAACTCCATCGGCCTCCACAGTGTGAAGTGACCTACACGTACAGAAGAAAATTGTGTTTAACTGCGAGATCTGTCTCAATGCAGTGATGTAAAAGTCGGACAAAAGCGAGTCGCTTTGAGAAACATCAGCTACGTATCCGACTTAGGACCACATATAAAAAAGGTGTGGGTCACATATGGACAAGGAAGCTGGGATTGGGCCACGTTTGTCTGCAGGGTGAACATGACCTAAGCTGCTAATTTGTGAATTACTCCCAGTATAATCATTTCAATTAATAATGTTATGATATCGGAATTAGCATTTATATGGATTAATATTATTGTAATAAATCACTTTTCATTTTAAAAACCACTGTGAATTTGACATAATTTCAGAAAAGCTGCTGCAGAATGGGGAACTTGCAGCTGCATCAAACAGAAAAATACCGTCAAACTCTGGATAGACCAAATAACCGCACGTTGCACCGGTGCATATCTATTAATGCAGGGCACATTGAGCCTAATATCAACTCTATCAATACAAACACTGGTGTCGACATCAATGAATACCAGTTTAACCAGATGAATTCTTTAGTTTGACTTTCTCTTGACAGACTTCGGACCCAGAGGTAAGGGGAGTTGGCAGAGTCCTTTCGGCGTTGTTTAGGTAAATAACGGTGGTTTAGACATCTTTGGCCTTACTTGATTCATTTAACATATTCATTTTCAAAGTGCAGCTGGTCGTTTAAGCTTCAGCAACTCCAAAAAGTATAAATAATGCTTGACCATGACATGATGCATTTATCTCACCGAACTGTTATATGATTTAAAAAAATACAGGAATGCATAAATACTGAATATATTTGACTTCATATAATTACACTTTTGCGTTCTACTGCTTCTAAATACTTATAATTTTTGCCCAGATTCTATCCTGGGTTTTAACTAGTTAAGGAAAAGTCATGCTTCAGGTCATGAAAATGAATTGGGATTTAGTCATCGGTGACATTAGCCCTGTGTGTAGCTGCATGGTCTTAGATACTAAACTTGGAAGTATTACACATGACTAATATTCACACTTTCCTCATCAAATTAAAACAGTTTAAAGATCTAAACAAGTTGACATGTTTGTTCATGATTGACGGATTTAATTTGGGCTGATGCTGTTGGATCGTTGGTCATTGAATGGATGTTTGGTTCCACCTGCTGATTACCCCCAGAGAGCAGGAATAACCATAAAAGTTAATGGTCTGCGTAGACAATTAGTCCATCATGTCCTTTACTACGGATCCTAATAGGAAAGGAGGACTCCACGAGGCCTCAGATTTCAGAGGGTTCTCTTGTACTCGATGCTAGCTTCAGGAGGACTTCATAAATGTTTTCAATGTTATTGTGTAGGTGATAGCACTATTATGAAAAGCTATTGTCATTCCAGGAGTCTGTCAAGACTGCTTTGTGTATCACTGTGACTACCGTGTGTGCTTAGAGATGTAGATTTATCAGTAGGTAGCAAGTTTGTTCCGTAGTGATGTCGTAGCGTTTAATGCCATGCCCCTCCCACACACTGGCGCGTTTTTCCCGAGCAGGTTTACTTCACAGCGTTTAGTTGAGCACTGTGCAATACTTGTATGTTTATCCCAGAGTGCTGACATGGGCGGCGGCGCCCAGGAAACCAGGACTTTACCCCAGAGGATGATTTCTGTCCTTTCCAGAACGGTGGTTGGGAAACAGCACACGTAGATTCAGGTTGGAGCTCGTTGACTTGTTTAGGGTTTCCTCCCTTTTAGCAGGCTTGTTTTCTCCGTTTGGACACTGTTCCAGCATCAGGAGCTTCAGGGAGTCTTCGTTCAATACCAAACAAGATAAATGTCCCTTATATAAAAATACCATGTATATATCCACATCTTCATGTCAGAAATGTAAATGTAGACTAAATATAAAGAGACAGGAATATGATTATTAACAGCAAATATCTCCAGCCATGGTTAACTAATTAATGAATTTATTTTGGTTTCCTGCCCTTTTATATTTGAGATGAAAACTCTGAATGTACAGTTTGGACTGTGTTGGTGTAGATTAATTAATCTGTGAAATTATTAGATGTACTTTGCACTTTTTGTTGGTAAAGGAAAAAAGTCTATATAGTAATTTTGTTCATACTTTTCAACTATTATGAGCAACTGCCATGACTCTGTATGGGGTAAAAGCTCCCGCGTCTGTTAGCGTTACAAAAATCATGAAATATATTTAAACTCAGCGTCGTCCCTCCTCTGCTGAGGGCTCCTCCTTTTGACCTTTCACATGCTATGAACCAGAACAGCTTCAGATTTAAATGAAAAATAAAAATGGATGAAAGTAGAGAAATTCAAGGAAAATACCAAATAGAAATAATGACCGGAGACCTATTGGATTTTTAAAGTACTACGAAAGCAACAGCTATCATCTCCTCTTCTTCCGGTTCCCGGTCTGCCTGCATGAACCTCGGGCTGTCCGGATGAAAGCCAGAAACGGCAGATTCAGCTCTCGTGTGACCACATTCTGCAGTGACGCCCACAAAAAGCCTCACTGACCTTTCAAAAAGCAAAGCTGTGTAAAGTGTTAGAATCTGATGCTGTAGAAAGATCCTAGTTGCCTTTGTGTATATCAACTGCCTGCTTGAGTATTTTGTGTGTGGAGGTTTTCTCTGTACTCTTGTAGAACTGTTTGGGGTGTTTTTTCCTGCCATATCGCTCGCAGCCACGGCGAGCTGCTGAGTTAGATTCGCTGTGTATACCTTCATTTTTGATGAGGTGTGTTACAGTTTTGTTTCACTTTGTGTAGTGATTCACTCTGTGGAGTTTTCTGACTGTTGTTATATAACTTCATATACACAAATGATCAATAAAAATGTTTTATTTCCTGTTGATACAGACATTTATCATGTCCTTTTTTTTCTCCGTGATCAGTGTTGGTGCGACTCACTGCTCATGTACAAAACTCCTTCATTTAAAAGAAAGTGATAAAATGACGTGAACATGCTCTTTAGACCAGCCAAAAAATATTCCAATAGTCAAACTCCAAAAGATCCTTTCAGTTGCCATCGATGCAACTCAATGAATGACCCAAAAAGAAATGTAAATACGCTAAGCCCCTCCCCTTGGACTCAATCATGCTTCATTTCTACAAACACATCAGTTTAGTCAAGTTCTTCTTTAGTTTCCATAAAAATAAAATAATACAAAAATAAAACAAATCACAGTGGCATAAATACGTAATTGTTTTTTATGTTTGGCGCGAACCGGAGTGATCACATGATCGTGACGTCACTTCCACATGTCGGCCAGGTCGGCTTCTAACTGTGGATTGGCTGTTACCTCGGTTTTGACCAAAGCCATCGCAGGGCCAGGAAGAGGATGGTAAGTAACCAACAAACGCCAAATAACCAGTATAACCAGTAAAAATACGAATTTGTCCCCGCGGGACTGACCAGGCAAGTAACTGTGTGTGTGAGAGAGAGATACCTCTGATACCTGTTGAACCTTCTGCCTCCAGTTGAACCTCCAGGAACCTGCAGTAAACCTGCAGTCTGAGTGAAGCTCTGATGGGAAAACCTGGGACTCTGAGATCTTTAAGATCCAGGGGATCTTGGTCACTAAGAAGAAGTTTAAATTCTGTTCTGGGTTCAACGGGAAGCCGATGAATAAAAACATCTTCCATGAAAAATGGCAACAAATGATGTGACAAACATTTGAAAGACGTTTGCTGTGTGGTGCCATCACACACTTTACTGTCACTGTGGAACTTCACTAGATGGTGGTGCACATTTCATTGTGCACCAGGAACCCTGCCGCCTCGCTGTTACACAGCGTTGTACAGTGTGGTGGAAATTCTGAGTCCTCGTTCTTTCTGGGAAACCCCACCCTGGTTCATCCTGCTTTCTTCTTTCTCTTTTGGATTTGCAGTCAATGTAATTATGGATTTGAATGCATACAAACAGGCGTGTCTGTATTATATCAAATGTGTTAAAATAAGTTCAGTTTGATGGGAGTGAAACATATTGTTGCACTTTACACCAGTGCACAATAACACATGATTACATTCAAACACTGTTGGCAAAGTCTCTCAGGAGGTCACCTGTAACACGCATTTCTTAACATGAACTCTAATAAATTCTCCACAGCTTCACACACACACTGGATGTTTTTACCTTCTTTGTGTATCTGTGACCAGGCGTCAGAAAAAGAATCCTGCCTTTGAATCATGTGTGATGTAATAATGTATATAAGTATATAAGTCATGTGTAGCCGACCTTCTGTTGCCTGAGCGCAACGCTGCGACTACTGCCATCTACAGGACGCTAGCGGAACTGCAGCAGCCTGGAAGAAAACAAAGAAAGCAGTTTTTCATTTTCCTTGTGGAAAGATCGATTTCCATCAGTGAATATTTACTAATGTGTTCGAAGCCAGAGGATGAGGACAAGACTTTGTCCTCCTGAGTGATTTATAGATGTGAGGCTGTTGCTGAGAAAGAAAACTCATTAAAATGTTAATACTCATACATTTCATTAGTGAAGTTTTCATATGCTCTGTCCTGTCACACTATACACATTTATAAAGGGCAGGGTGACCTCTTAAAGCTCAGTTTCTTCATTTTTCTCAAGTACCTTTAAAATGTGTTGAGTCTTTATTTCCTGAAACATTCTTTATTGGATGTGCACATTGTTAATTTAGTTATTGCTTATGATAATTTACGCAGATTTTTAGACATTTCATCGCTTTTGGGATTCAGGTAATCTGTTTTTCATCCTCCATAAAATAGAAAAGGTTGATTAAATTAAGCCTTCGCTTTTTTGCTTTGGAGACTTCAGTTTTAGATATTTTGTCTTTCTGTCTAAAATATATCTTTTTATCTTCTTTGTCTGAGCTTTTCATTAAATTAGAATTCATGCACCACATTTCACCAAAGTGTCAAGTTTGCTGTACAAAAACTTAAAAGATGATGGCTGTTGGTTGGAAGCAGGTTTTGAGTCGTGTTTGTGCTTACAGGAACGTTTCATTAGAAGATTAAGGAAGCGTCGCAGCTGCATGAGGAAAGAGATGCAGGACGCAGACAAAGAGGACAGAAATTAGCTCGAAAAGTAAGAATCAGCAACTCGCTGTGATAATCAGCTGCATCCAGTCAGTACGTTTCTCACGAGGCACGTCATTCCTGACTTTCATTAATTAAAATAGCCCCCAAAAATGATCACATTTAAAAGGCTCTCCTGTTTTTACTAAGTCATTTGTTAAAATCTTATTTATGAAATGGTTTGACTTCTTTCGATCCATAACTTTTCTAATTTAAATGTGAGGGAATTTTAACCGAACTATATGACACACAGCATTTTTACAGAGCAAATTCCCCAATTATTTGTCTGTAGTGTTAAAAGCTTTTACACGTTGACCAGAGAACCTTGCCCAATGGCACGTCAACATGACGCCTAAAGAAACCATTCAACTACAGACCTAATAACTGTGTTTATATAAACCAGTTCATAAAAATAAAGACCGAGCCAAAGAAACCAAATCTTCTCTCTGGTTCAATCCGCCATCCTGAGCTGCACAAAAACCAGGACCAGGAAGGAAAACCTCCATAAGGACCAGCTCGAGGAAGACAAACCTCCATCAGGACCAGAACCAGGAAAGAAAACCTCCATCAGGACCAGTTTAAAACAGAGTTTAACCCTCGAGAAAACAAAAAGTGCATCAACTGTTAATAATTTGGAAGAAATCATGAATTCTATTAATGGTTAAGGAGAAATGGGCTAAATAGGCTTTAAATTATATTTATTTATCAATTATTCATTATTCCTTTTTTCTTTCTTCATATATATATATATATATATATATATATAAAATTAGGGGGGACGTTAAGCATTAAAGAAAGTTAATCTCTTTTATAAGTTATAATTAAGCAAAATGTTAACTGTTGAAAAGGAAGTTAAAAGACAGGTTTGAATGTTGTGCTTTCTGTGATTTTTCCGGAAGTGACGTAATCACGGCGGTGAACGCCTTTGCGTTGACGCTCACGTTAAGCTAACGAACACTAACCGTTGATATGTCGGAAGTTGTGAAAACGTCCCTCTTCCTTGTACAAATATCCGTCTGAAAAATCAATAATATCCCATTTGAAGACTTAAATATTGATGAAATTACAATATATTTTAATTCAAATAGTTGGTCAAGGATTGTCCTTATCAATGCAGTGATACTAAAAAGAAATCTGATTTTAGCGATAAAAAAACAGGACCGGAAGTTCTTCATGTTAGCTAACTTAGCTTTACATAACAGTTTAGACCACAGATAGTTTAGTTGCAGCGAAGTCCGGTGTTGCAGCTCTCCGCAAAGATAACAGCTCCACAGTTGTGTACACGGACTGAAAATGCTGTCTTACATCATTGGCGTGAGTATTCATTCATTTAACCTGGTCATATTCGCTTTTTATTTAAGCTAATTTCACACAGTTAGCAAAAGCTAACATGAGTCGTTTTCCAAACAAAGTGCAGCCACACCGGGCCTGCCCACAGGAATTGGCGTGACTCACTTCTCCCGTTAAGGATTAAACAAAATGACTTTTAGCCAGACAACGCCCCGGAGAGGTCTCAAACAGTTGGTAGCTAATGCTAAGCTGGTGGTGGTCTGAATCCTTCTGCTTTTGACCTTTATCTCTCAGCTGATCCGCGGCAGCTTAGACAGCATCATCAACCTCATCTTCAGACTTTTCTTCTCCAAGAGGAGACCTGCCATCACCTTAGAGGACCCCAATATTAAATATGCACTCCGGCTGATTGATAAACAGGTAACCCGGGTTCTGCCTGCAAACCCAGCTAATGTGTTCACGGACTAGGTTTTTGTAACTTTTGTGTTTGTGGTTCAGATTGTCAGTCATGACACGAGGAAGTTCCGCTTCGCACTACCTTCAAATGAACACGTCCTGGGTCTGCCTGTTGGTCAGTATGTCCACTTATACACGGTCACTGTGAGATTAATGGCTGCTCCGCATTTATAAGTATATTTGTTAAGTTTCTTCTACTTCTAAGCTGAATTGGACTGTCATTCTTCTTTTCAGGACAGCACATCTATTTGTCGGCAAAAGTGGATGGAAAGTTGGTTGTCCGTCCATACACGCCTGTGTCCAGCGATGATGACAAAGGCTACGTGGACCTGGTGGTGAAGGTGGTGAAGAGTCTAAGACTGGTTTTCTGTTAATCATGTGTTATCACTTTAGTAAAGGTTCTCGTGTTGCTTTGTGTTCACAGGTTTACTTTAAAGGTGTAAATCCTAAATTCCCAGAGGGCGGGAAGATGAGTCAGTACTTGGAGAGTCTCAAGATTGGTGAAACCATTGACTTCAGAGGACCCAGCGGACTTCTTGTTTACAAAGACAAAGGTGAGCATGGAAACGGAAGAGGTGTGGTTATTAATCGGCACGGTCTCTTCAGCGCCAGAATCCACCCGATGAACCCATGCTGAAGCAAGCATTTTATTTTGCAGGTGTTTTTGCCATTCAGTCGGATAAAAAGTCTCCAGCCGAGCTCAAGACAGCCAAACATGTTGGAATGATCGCTGGAGGGACAGGTGAGGGAAACTTATCCATTAAAAACTGTTAACTTCATACAAGCCCACATATTTCCCATGCTTCTTGTTTTCTGAAGGTTTGCATTTAATTTGATTGTAAAGTACTGAAAAACAAAGTATTAGGATTGAAAACAGCTGATTTATCAAATATGGCTGATATGTTTTCTGTTAGGCACATTATTTGTTTGATGTACGGCTACTTCTGCCATCCTGTGCGCACCTAAACACTCCTTAGATTAATCATGACACTGGTCTATAATCTGATGTAGTGTTGAATTTTAGGAATGTTGAGTTTTTTTGTCTGTGACGTCTACCTGAATTTCTGCAACAGCCTCAATCTCATACTGAAACCTTCCTACAGTTAAGAGAGTTGAAATTAAAAATACTTTCACCAAAAAAGAGAAAAACTAATAGAAACTACAGATGGGACATTTGACACTGAGATTCCACAGCCTGTTTTGTTCTGTTGAAGCAGGCTGGTTAAAATCTTGTATCAGATCTCTGATCGTGTGACCAAAGACGTTGGACGCTTCATTCGTTCCAATGAAAAAACCACAAGTTACTGATGTAAATCTTCGGTGCTGTTTTATTCATTGTGAGAGACCTTTAACTGGGAGAGCTCTGTAATGATGAAGAATGTAAATGCAACAAAGCCTGGGAACATTCGACTGCGTCTCCCACAGAGACAAGAGACAGAGAAAATGAAGACATTTATAGAAAAAGGTTAAAATGTTTATGTTTGTGAAAGCATGGCTTAGTCCACCAATCATTAAGATGCAATTTTAGGGTCGTCCCTCCAAAACACTGATGTTGAAATAGCCATCACCTCCCTTCACAGCACTAACCAGTCGTATCATTCGTTTTCATAACTGGACACAATTCTCAGAATGAAGACATGGCTGCTTCAGACTGATTTCATGGCTTTTGTGTTGGAAGTAGAAGAAACTAAACCGTGTGACTCATTTGGAAGTTTCCAACTACAGTAACTGCACCTGACCACTAGATGTCACTATTATGGTCTGTCTTAAAAAAGGGAATAAGTCTCGGGCTTCACATGGCCTCATCTGCCCATCTAACTGGTGCAGATTGCTACAGTCCTACAAAGTGCAGCTTTGTAGTATTGTATATATGTATATATAGGTGTATGTGTATATGTACATATACATGTATGTATGTATGTATGTATGTATGTATACACTGCAGAACTAAAACTAGGATTTTTTTAACTGCAGGTTTTGGTCTGCTGCCTTGTTTCCCACGGAGTCAGTGACATTAGTGACTTACTGTTGAATCCATACAAATTCATGATTTCTGAAACAACTGGGAATATATGATTATACATACTGCAACATGACATAACTAATTACTATATTAGTCACTTAACGTATAGCTTCACCATGATTCCCTCAACTCCGCTCTACTGTACATAAACTTTTCTGAATGATTTGTACAGTTTGCTGTTTAGAAGGGTTGTTTAGGAGATTGAAGTTTGTTTAAAAGGAAAGTGTTTTTCACCAAATGGGAATAAATCCTCATGAATCCATCCCAGTAATTATTAGTAAATTTCCTTTAAGAATAAAGTAAAATGAATAGATGGCCAACATTTTAAAGATATTTGCTCCATTACTTACACATTTGCAAACGTGTTGGAATCAGACGTTTATGGATGTTGACTATTTAAATGCTAAAGCAGATGTGTGTTAATTTTGACGTTGGATCTGCTGGAATTCAGTCCCGAGGGATTAAGATGTTTGGTCTTCATATCTGATTTAGACCACACCCAGACCATCTGCAGAGCCAATCAGCTGACGCGGTCTCATTTTAACCACAAGTTTTAATTCTCCTTTAATCCAAGAAAAGCTTGCTCTTTACATGACGTGACCTACTATTAACATGACATGGTCGTTCCAGGGATCACGCCGATGCTGCAGCTCATCACAGCAGTGACGAATGACCCTCGGGACCCAACAGTGTGTCACCTGCTGTTCGCCAACCAGGTGGGCCGCATGAAACACAGCAGATACGGGCGTTAGTTCCATTCAGAACCAAACGTTTTTCACTCTTCTTGTGTCCAGACGGAGAAGGACATTTTGCTGCGACAGGAGTTGGAGGAGATTCAGGTCAACCATCCCGACCGCTTCAAGCTGTGGTTCACCGTGGACAGGGCACCAGAAAGTGAGTGTGGACATGGGAACTGAACTGGAATCTGAAGTAAGAGCAGGGTCTGTGAGGACTCTGGATCAGCACTGTAAGCTATGTATTTGTAGGATGAATGGTTGTCCTGAGTTAATTATTCACTTGATTAAATTTATATATGTGTGTGTATATATATGTATGCGTGTATCTATCTATCTCTATATCTATATCTATATATATCTATATCTATATCTATATCTATATAGATATAGATATAGATATAGATATATATATATATATATAGATATATATAGATATAGATATATATAGATATAGATATATATAGATATAGATATATATAG
>JBAFTB010000027.1:192016-202773 GCA_037177355.1 Melanotaenia trifasciata
GGTGAGTGTGTGTGAATTGTAGCCTCAGTTTCCTGTTCTTAGCTGGCAGGAGGCACCCGGTGTGTCTTCTGCTGCATGCTGGTCCAGACAACTGCTGCTCTGGATGTTTTCTCTTCTTCAGACCATCTCTGGAAACCCTGGAGATGGTTGTATACTAACAACTATGCCAAGTTCGAAGTCTCTTAAATCCCCTTTCTTCCTCATTCTGATGCTTAGTTTGAATTTCAGCAAGTCGTCGTTGCCACGTCTGCATGACTAAAGTCTGCTGTGCGATTGGCTTGTTAGGCATTTTTTCGTTGGAAAAGCATAAAAATGTTACTCACGCTGGTTTGATTGTATGCTTATGTTTCTCGTGGATGAATGCTCCAGCAATGCCTCCAGCACCAGAGTTTATGTACTGCAAAAAGCCAGACAGATCAACTACAACCTCTCCTTTGTGGTGCGTTTTCTTTTTGTTCTAAAATCTTAAATTCTGTTTCTTATGGAGATATTTTTCTATCTTTAATCTAGAGCATAATTGTTTGCTTTGAGAGTAAGATTTCTGGTTTTCACACTCAAATATCATCTTGCTCCCTCCCTCTTGCTTTCAAATATGTTGTTCTTTCTTTCAAAACTCTGCTCCAGAATTTGTTCTCTGGTGGTAGGTTTCTTTTCCTGTATCGTCCTTTTCATTCATTGTGCCAAGTTTAAAATTCAAAGAAGGCAGAACTTTATAACGTTGTTTAATTGTTAACATAACACAGGAATTAAAGCACATAACTCAAATTCATAGCACAGCAATAAAAAAAAGGTTCAATTTCAGCTGAATCTGCATCTCCCATGAGCCTTTGTGATCTGGATATGTTGAGTTTTGAAAATATCCCGCCCCCTCTGACAGAAATGTTGAGTTTTCTTGGCTAATCATTATTATTACACTGCACATGTAGAAAACTATTAGAAACAACTTGTTTTATTAATGAGACACTGTTATATAAAACATAAAATGATAATTAGTCACAACTAAAAAGTTTATGTTCAAACTAAATCTGGGCTAAGAGTGTGGAGTCACTGTGTGAAATAAAACAAGCGCACCCTGAAGAAGGTGAGGACGATTTGCTCGAATTATCTCTTATTCTATTGGCTGGAGGAGGTTTGACAGACAGTTCTTTCAGCAACCCAAGAGAGAGGAAAAATATTCAAGAACAGAAGTTTTGAGAGCAGAGAAAGTGTCTGAGGGAAAGAGACCAAGTCTGAGCAGAGGTTTGAAAGGAAGATATTTGAAAGCAAGAGGGACTTTCTGAGTGTGAGAGCAGAGTTTTGAGAGAGAGCAAGATGATATTTGAGCGTGAAAACCAGAAATCTTGCTTTCAAAGCAAACAATAACACTCTAGATTAAAGATAGAAAAATACCCCCATAGTTTCTTGTCAGCTGACCTTGTAGGAGCACCAGCAGGCGAAGTCGACACTCCAGTCATGCAGCTTCAACTCAACGTTTCCTGCCGCGTGTGCGCAGTCGAAGCCGACGATACAGCCCTGACAAACATAGATTAAAACATCATCAGTAAATGTTGTAACATCAGTTGTGTGAAAGTGTCGCTTTGTTACCTTTCTGTGGCCGGCTTCAGTAATGGTGGCCATGTCGAACAGCTGGCCAGTGTAATATTGGACGCCACCGAGCATCACCACGGCGATGGATTCCCCTTCTTTCTCGATCACCTTCAGTATGTCCTTTGTTCTCAGAGTCTCCTCTCCCTGAACAGACACAAAATAAGCAAACACAAAACTTTGAACCAAACCTGCTAAGAAGACGTGGGGTAGTACAGGCAAACCTTTTTCTTATTTGAAGATACATTTGTGGATGATACTAAACTGTGTTTAGCGTACCGGTCTGGGTGACAGCAACCGCATGCTGTCCTCAGGGCTGAATCCTCGGAGGCAGATCTGAGACTGAACAGCGTACTAACAGAAGAGACAGTTTGTTAGCTCCGTTAGCGGCTTCGTAATGGTCAGGAGTGGTTGTCTACTGATCAAACATCCTGAAAAATAACCTGAGCATGTACATATACATGCTGGATTTTACTCGTACCCCCTAGATATGGTTAAGTAAAGGTCTATTGAGCATTTAGTGGTAGATAGCAGGCTGCTTTACCCTGAAGCCAGCTACTGATCTGATCAATGATAAGTCTGCACCAGTAACTAAGCAGCCAGAGTGGAAGATGGTCACCTGTTAGGGTTGCCAGTACTAAAAGCTAATACAAAAACCTCATCAACACAACACTAAAAGAGTCTAATATTAGATTGAAGCTAACCTTTTTTCACCACAACTGAATCAGTGAATAACTATAAGTTTAACAAAGCAGTCTGCTCTGTTGTAACTTGGTTTCACTGTGTGCTCCACGTACGCAGCATCAGGTGCAGCAATTCTCTCATTTTCTGCTTGGATGTTGCAAAGGATGCGTTGACGTTGCTAGCACCGTTAGCTAATATGGCGGTCTTGTGCTTGTCTGTGGCAACACGCTGAGTCAGGTCATTCCTCACCTCCATGGCCGATAGAGAATTCCCAGTAGCATAAATGCGGAAAGCTTTAATCGCGTCATCGCTAACAGGCCTTACCAACATCTTTTTTGCCTCCCACTGTTCATTATAGCTGCACAGTTTTTCTTTTTACAAACCGACTTCACTCAAAGTTTTTATTTGACGTCACTAGTTGATGTAATTGGATTCATACCTGTCAGTCACCTGCTATCTGTAATGTGTGGCGTCTGACCGCCATCTAGTGGTAGAAGTGTAACAGCATCGTAACATCCTGACATGCCAGGGTAAACACGACAAACAGCTCTCAAAATAAGGGACAAAAGACATCCCATCCGGGACAATCTTATTTAGATAAACATGCCGGATTCCTGGCTAATACAGGACCATTAGCAACCCTATCGTCTGCTGTCCTGGATGTACGTTAGCGCCAGAGAGGCTAACAACTGGCTTCTCTAGGCCTACCAGGGGCAGTTTTAGGATTCTCAGAGAGGGCAACCTGCACTCTGTCTGACTAAGATAGAAGAAAGCTAAGATTTGTATGATAACAGTCATGGCAAACCACTGGCTGGCAACCAAACAGGATAATTCTACCAGCGAACCACGAGGAAGGAAAAGCCCTAAATAGATATCTGAAATCTAGAAACAAGAAAGATGAAAAAAAAAGCTTTTGAAGATACATCTGAAACTTTTATAGGGTTTTGGCTGATGTGATGATGTAATTCAGTTAATAATTAAGTTTAAAAGTCAAACGCGGGGTCTGATATGATCCCAGATGCTACTAGTACACCCTGGACAGGTCGCCAGTCCATCACAGTATTAATCAGTTAATGTATTCATACTGACGCTGATCTTTGTCAGTTATAGAAACATAGATGCACACTTATCAGCCATAACTTTATGACCATCTGCCTAATACTGATCTTCATGCTGGCGAAGACGGGCCAATCAGTCCGAGTTTGGCCAAAGAACATCTGCTGGCGAGCGTTGGGATGTTAGCAACAGAAGGGTTGGGTCTTTTGGGTTGTGGTGTTTGGTCTTCATGGATTAAGTTGCTTCCCTCTGACGAGGGCAACAATCTGAGCAAATGTGACCTCAGCACCCTACAGATGGTAACAGCTGGAGAATGGTACCACTCGCCTTTTATGGAATCTTTCCCTTAGTTAGGGATCAGGATTTTCAGACACCCAGTACACACAAGGATGTACTCACATGATCTGAAGGAAAGGCCTTGTCCTCTAGAAGGATTTTATGTCGAGCTGCAGTGGGTTTGTAAAAGGAAAGCTGCAGAATAACACAATGAAATGTCTGAACTTCTGCTTTTTCTCAGAATTGTTTGGGTGAAATGTGTCCCAGCAGGTAATCTTACCATTAAAAGGTGCAGATTTACTGTCAGGCCGTTCATCAGAGCTACTTCCTCAGCTTTGGCTCCTGTAAGATCAACAAACAGATGTTATTTTCTGAGCTGATCTCTTTCTAACCACAAGACAATATTTTCCAGAAACCAGAGGAAGCCTAAATATCTGGAAGTTTTACGCTGATGATACGCTGCTTCTCATGGAAAAACCCACACACACAACTAATAAAAGGTCTTTAGAAAGAGTTATTTTAATCTCCCAGGGGAATTTCTGGAAATCCCAAATATTTAAGCTCAAATTGATCAGATGTTTCCAGCCCATCAGTCACCTGAACTTGACTTGTCTGGATAAGTTGAGTGCAGTGACCCAAACCCAGAAAAACCATGAAGTGATTACAGAACTGGAGGGAACTATGTGAGCATCACGTTTCTGTAATGACAAAACTAGCACGAGAAGGAGCTAAAGCTCAGTTTATGTCATGAAAGCATCATCTACTCTAAATAATTGTGTCCTATGAAAGGACTGTATACAACAGAAACAGAAAAAAATCAAATAAATACAAAAGATATTCTTCTTCTTATGTTGGTTGTTATGTTTAATTAATTAAAATGAATATTTTAGTGGATTTTTCTCAATACCTATTGTTCTGTGCATTTGCTCCCACTTATTTTCCTTTTCTTGTCTAACATGTTCTTTTTTTATTGTTCGTTTTTAAATTTTATTGTATTTACAAATGTGTTCATTTCAACCTTTTAAATTAATGTTATTTTTGATTTATTCATTGATTCACTTAATTTAAACATTTAACTCCCCAATCCAATTAATTTCATACTGTGTTTGTTCCCTAAATCCATTTTTGTATTAATATATTATACAATTTATTTATTTAGCTTTTTGAAATAGCAAATAAACAAGTTTGTTTGTTTTCTATTTTCTCTCAGCATAATAGTTGATTTACACATTTATATGTAGTTAGTTTTGTTGGTGATTTCAGGTATTTACTTCTTGTTTGAACATTTTGTTGCTGTGCGCTCGGCCTTCTGATCTAATCCATCGCTGCTGCTACTTCTTACCAACAACTTTAGCCATCAGCCCCTCGATGTTGTTTTCAGCCCAAGCCCAAGGTCTGCTGCCCTGCGTGTGACCGTGAACTCCTCTGTAAGAGAACACACAGTTAAACACACACTCTAAAACGCCTCTTTGTAACACTCGTGTCAAAGGTTGAAAACACACGTTTTGGCCCACTTGTCCAGCTCCTCTTCCAGATACTTTCTAGCCATTTTTGGCTGAAGTCCCAAAGAGTTTCCCACAAGGTAAATACACTCCTTGCTGCTATCGACCAACGAGAGATCACCTACAGGAAGAAAAAGTCATGGTTTACATATTATAATTTGTCCACCCATCTTTGACATGATGCATTTTACTCACAGTTTGGTAAATCTGCTATTTTGGGCACCAGAAAGTGTTCCCTGAGATGCTTCAGTTGGTCCTGTTTGTCAAAGTAAGCAGCCACCTTACCAGAGGTGGGACTGACACCCAGAGAAGCTGCCACTTTCTCCACAACTTTTCTGGGATTAGAGCTAACAAACTGGTCCATCTCTGCTGGTCTGCACAGAGAAAAGACATCACATTTATAAAAACATGTTTTCCTGAATCAAAACGAGATTCCTCTCACTAATCTCACAGCATGGGTGACTCACACGTCTGTAATGCCACCGTTAATGTTGAACATTACATGCTGGTGTTGTATGGAACTCTGTTGTATCATGACTGAAACTCACAAGGCACCGAGGCAGATATGTACATATTCATTTAGTCCAAAGCCATGAGCATTTGTTCTTTTTTGTAAATCCTCATCATGTTGAAACTACACATACATGTACAAGCCTGATTTCCTCTCCTATGTGTAGCCAATAGTTGCTGCTGACACTCTCCAATTAATCATTTTCACCACAACTAAAGATGCAGCAGCAACAGAATCAGTGCTGCCAGACAGTTTAGAGAGAGGACATGAGGACACAGCAGATGCAGCTGTAGAAGAATGTGGACCAGCAAGAAGAAAGGTGGGTGGAGAGGAATGTGGACAAGCAGGAAGAGAGAGAATGCAGGAATCAGCTCCTCATCAGCCACAGGATTGTCAGCTGTCGTCAGCTGCAGGATCGTCAGCTGCAGGGTCATCAGCTGCATGGTCGTCAGCTGCAGGGTCGTCAGCTGCAGCGTCGTCAGCTGCAGCGTCGTCAGCTGCAGCGTTGTCAGCTGCAGGTTCGTCAGCTGCAGGTTTGTCAGCTGCAGGGTCGTCAGCTGCAGGGTCGTCAGCTGCAGGGTCATCAGCTGCAGGGTCGTCAGCTGCAGGTTCGTCAGCTGCAGGTTTGTGAGCTGCAGGGTCGTCAGCTACAGGGTCGTCAGCTGCAGGTTCGTCAGCTGCAGGTTTGTCAGCTGCAGGGTCATCAGCTACAGGGTCGTCAGCTGCAGGTTCGTCAGCTGCAGGGTCGTCAGCTGCAGGTTCGTCAGCTGCAGGTTTGTGAGCTGCAGGGTCGTCAGCTACAGGGTCGTCAGCTGCAGGTTCGTCAGCTGCAGGTTTGTCAGCTGCAGGGTCGTCAGCTGCAGGGTCGTCAGCTGCAGGTTTGTCAGCTGCAGGGTCGTCAGCTGCAGGGTCGTCAGCTGCAGCGTCGTCAGCCAGGAACCCCTGTTCTTCAGTGTTTCTTCCCTTTAATCCTGGAACATCACTCTCTGCAGCTGATAGACGATACCCCCTACAGCTCTGCCAGTTATTTCACAACTTTCTTCATTGTCCCGCCTGTCACAATTTCGTCCCTCAAGAGGTGACAGCCCCACAAAGAATTGGCGTCCCACCTCAACAGGGTAGATGGTGGTCTTCCACCCTAACCCTAGGTAACAGGATTCCTCATTCCCAAACCACTGGTAGAGGTTACAGGGACAGGAAAGTGTGTCGTAGGTTGCACAAATGAAGAAACTGAGCCGTGACTGTGGAATCTTCCACAGGTCTGACCAACTAATGTTCCAGTTGACAACACCCTTCCAAATTGTCCAACTTCCTTGTTGGCCCTGTAACACAGCCTTGATCTTGTCTATCCTCTTTCCTCTTCCTCTATCCTCGCCACCTCCATCACCACCGTCTCCTTCCTCTCCTTGCGGCTAGTTTTGGACCAGAAACGAGACGCTTCTCCCCACCCTGGTCCGGCTCTGCCTGCCTGGACTGATCAGTGGACTCTCTTAGTTTGAGAACTAGCCTGGTCTTTTCCTGCATGCAGCCTTGCCTGGTGGATTGCAGTTGCAGTGTGTTCTTCCTGAAGA
Source organism: Melanotaenia trifasciata (assembly GCA_037177355.1). Taxonomy (NCBI): domain Eukaryota; kingdom Metazoa; phylum Chordata; class Actinopteri; order Atheriniformes; family Melanotaeniidae; genus Melanotaenia; species Melanotaenia trifasciata. Next base: position 199,201 of record JBAFTB010000027.1, read on the forward strand.
GGCCTGTTTAGGAACGGCATGGTGGCAGCAAGAACCACTTTCAGATGAATAAGTTGGCTTTTCTGTCCATCCGTCTTGTTGTGAATGGGAAGATCTCTCTCATTATCAGCGGCCTTTTTATTCTCCTGTAGCTAAAGGACGAACTGGTTGAACCACACCTTGTACTTTCCCTGGAGATGGCTTTTGGTCGATGCTTGCCAGGCCATCTGTTAGCTTTTGATTCCCCTCCTGAGTGACAGGCTATGTGACTTGATTTTTATTCCTGCTCAAGCCATCAACTCATCCGAGTTGTGCATGGTGCCGTTTGGATAAGTTGGTCACGTCATCCATGTAGCTCCTCAGATAGCCTCTGATCAGATGGCAGTTTGATCCTCCAACCATTTGTCTTGCTCTGATGAAGATTATCTCAAAGGCTGCCACAAACAAGACTGAAGAAGAAATAGCACACCCAGTGCGATTCCTACTTGTAGCTGTTGCCACCTGGTGGCAAAGCACATCTGCAGGTCATTGAAGTAGGATGCAATCAGGTTCTTTATGCATGTGGAAGAACTCCATAGTGTAGCTGATCAGTTGGTGTAGGACTGATCCAAGGTCCAGCCAGATAACATGCAGGTCAGACTTTACCCTCTTGGCCTTCTTGATCTGGTCTCAGATCCTTGTATCATACCCTGGGAAGCCGGGACTCCTGCTTTCTGGCAGTCGGTGTCAGTATAGACATTTTCTAGCAGGTAGGCTTCAGACCAAAATGGTAAAGAACATCTTTCCATCAGGCAATGAACTGAATTCTTTCTGAACTGACTCATCTCTCTGGAATTTGCTTTATTTGGGGATGATAAGTATTAATTCTGTAAAAGTAGTTCTGTAGAAATACCAGTCGTAGTTTAAGTACCAGAGTTACCCTGTTGTTCATGTACTGCTACAACTTTTATTCATTTATAATGTTTAAATGTAATACATAAACACGCCAGGGAGATATATTTATATTATATTTATGTTTAAGTCCCACGTCAGGTTGCATCATTAGGTGAGTCAGTAACAGGATTACTACCCATGTGGAAATGTATGTACATGTTTTAAATACTTATTTAAATAATGTAGAATAGTGTTTCTGTTCCAGATTCCAGAGATTACCTGTTGTGTCTTCACAGACCCAGTGTAAAAAACTGATAAACTGAGACAAAACAATGTTCAAATTTTACTTAATTTTCTACACAAATTTATGTGGTGCGTATAAGTTAAGAAAATTAAATGTGAACATCTTTTAAAAATCGTTGTGCTTCTTTGTACTGAAAGAAAATTTAGGGTTTTTTGGTCCTTTTGGTGGTCTGACAGCCCTGCTCTAGTCTGGACAACAAGTCCACTGGGAAACATTTCCAGCGTTCACGTTGTCACATCTTCACGTTTATTACAAGTTCGTCTAAAATCTCTGTAATAAGTACAGAAAATCTTTTCTTTCTTCAGTGCTAAAGTGTTGCTGTTTACCTTGTTATAAAGTGGAAGCCAGACCTCACGTCCTCTGCAGCTCTCAGCCTGAACACTCTGAAGCGCTCTTTAACCCTCTGGACGAACTCTCAGGTTAATCATTTCTCTGTGAGCAAACCTCAGAGTCCAGATAAAAGTCATGGCTCAACACACTGAAAATGGATCACATTTAGCTGCAGTCAGACTGCAGTAGCTTCCTCATTTCTCTGCTTTCAGTTTCATGAAAATCACAATGCAGGTGGAATTCCCACGATGTGCAGCTGCAGCCTCCTCCTCTGCTCTGTGACTCCACCGCACTTTGAACTGCAGGATTTACTCTGATTGAGAGCTGGGACAACGTGTTTTAATAAAAGCTGTGTGTTTTCAGTCAGACTCTTTTCTTGTTTACATTTAAACTTCATCACACTAATCTCATCCTCTTTTTCTGCCTTCGGTTAGGGTCGCTTCCCCTTTCTGGGTCTGAGGAAGTTGTGGTGAACTCTGCTGAGGATCTTCGTGTGGCTCTCTGTTGAACAAGCCACACCTCCACTAGATGGCAGCCAAGTTCTGTCCATTTCCCGCCATTAACAAGTCAAACGTCTCATCTTTAGGCTTGTTTTTCCTGTTTCTTCTACTTATATGTTAAAAAAGTGTTTTAGAACAAAAGATGGTGAAATGGTGGTTTTCAGCCTTTTCCCTCCATACAGACATTTTTAGTTCCAAAAGGAAAATTAAACATCACAGAAACAAAAAAAAAGAAACAGCTTCCTGCTGCTTTTATTGGATTTAACCATCTCAAGCATTAGCTTGCGCACACACACACACACACACACACACACTATATATATATATATATATATTACTCATTGACTCTACACGGGCTTTTATTTATTAATTTACTTAGTTTTGTAGCTACTCAAGCTCATAGATCTTGATTTAAATGAATGTTGTTTTGGGTGATTAATGGAGCCGTGAGCACTTTTTCTTTTGCATGTTTTTAATTATTTTCTGTTAAAGCCATTGTGTTGTTCTGTGCTGCTTTTGTTTGAATGACAGTCTTTACCAAAGGAGCCGAACCTGAAAATGCTGTTGAGCCCACGTTTATCATCATATTAGAAAATTAGATTAAAAAGTTTAACTGTGTCGACAACATTTTACAGACATGAAAAACTGCTTCTCTGTTATGTAATGGTGTTTAATGTGGAAACACAGACCACTTTCATGGTTTTACTTCTCCAGTCCGGTGTGATCCCAGTGATTTAGATTAAGCTGCGTATTTCTGGTCAGCACCAGCATTAAACAGAGAAATTATACATGCAGCTGCTGCAGCGCAGAGGTTGGTGGGTGGATGTGATCGGACACTTTAACTTCTTTATAAGTCGTGGAAGGGTTTGTGTTGCATTCATTCGAACTGTTCTCACCAGCTAGTGAGATTAAAGGGTCTTCAAATCTTTGAAGTCTTCACTATTTTACATCAAGGAACATTTTCCCGAAATTGTTTGTCTCAGATTGGTGAAGCTCTGTCCATCTTTCCATCTGAGAGACTCTGCCTCTCTGAAATGCTCCTTTTATACCCGTCATGTTTTGCTTCTTCTGTTTACATTTTACAGAGTATCACCACTATTTTTGATTTGGGGTTGCATGTTAACTTCTAATCCTTCTTATCTTCATTGCACCAGAATCTGCAAAAACTCAATCAAAAACTAAATCTACTAACATCCGACATGGGTTAGGTTAGGCTGGAGAAGTCCAGGGAACAGGAAGGACTGATACCAGGGGGCTGAAAACAACACGAACAACTCTGGATCTGAACAAGGTTAGTAAGCAGAGACTGGAGAGTGTTTAAGCAGGCGGGGAGCAGGTGGGGAGAGGGAGCAGTCAGGGCAGGTGGAGCTGCAAACATAAAAATAATATTCATCTGCTATAAATAAAACTTTAACAGTGAACACCATTTAAATAACACAAACCCAGACACACAACGTCTGGCAGGCTGCAACTGAATCTATAATATCCAAATATAATCATTTCACATAGAAAATCACAGCATAAAATAAAATAAAATAAAATAAAATAAAATAAAATAAAATAAAATAAAATAAAATAAAATAAAAT
>JBAFTB010000027.1:287818-298086 GCA_037177355.1 Melanotaenia trifasciata
TTAGAACGTTTCCACATGAGGTCAGCTGATTCCTGAATATCCTGGAGGAGCAGGTTATTCCATCTTCCCTGATGGCTCAGACTGTGAAAGAGTGGTTCAGGGAACAGGAAACATCATTTCACACATGGATCGGCCACCAGAGTCCAGACCTGAACCTCGTGGAGGATCTTTGAGATGTGGTGAGAAGGCTTTGCTGTCGAAGCTAAAGCAGGACCAACCTTTTTTTCTGCCATGTAGTGTAGTAGCTTTACGGCTGCATGGAGAATGTCCTTTCATTTCTTTTCCTCATCTACATAATATGCTTAAACTTTTTCTCTTCTTCCGTTTTCTTTCAGTCTGCGCTCCTTTATTTAATTTCCTCTGTTCAAATCGCTCCTCATTTAATCGCCTTTATTCCCTTAACTTTCCTCATTTCTACACTTTTTTCTCTTCTTCTTACCTAACTTTTCATTACCCTTTTATCTTCTTACCTTTTCCACTGATCTCTCTTTTCCTTTCTTCTCTCTCATGTTATCTCTCCCTCTGTACGTTTTGTTAAGCAAACATCTTTCCAACATGAATGATGGGAGTCTGTGGCCTGGACACCAGAACAGAATCAATGCATTAAATTAGATTTATAACAGGACGTACAGCTCAGATTTCACTGTGCACATAGAACAATACAGTATATATAATGTGTGAAAACAGGCATAAATAAACGACACTTTTAATGTGCACGATAAGCAGCATCTTTTATAGCCTATAAGTAGATTTTTAAATTTCATATCAGTAATTTAACTGGTTTTGTTGTACAACACCTTTAAAATGTACAAAGACCTCAAAATGTCAAAGTTTTGCTGCACCTCATTAGGAATGAGTGTAATCTGCATACTGTACAGACAGGAAATGCAAAAAACTCCAGATCTAAAGAAATGAGGCCAGCTGACACAGTAAAGGATGAAGCTGGACGAACAGAAGCGGTTAATACCAGATCTCTTGTTAATCCATTATTTAAGCCTCCGTTCACGGCCAGAACAAGCCTGAGAAAAGACATGGACAGGCCACCTGATGGACGTCCCCGCTCCTGGTCGAGGTCCTCGCTGAAATGTCCATTGATGGGACTGAAGACGGCAGGGATCCACTTAGTTCTGACTCTAAAGAGCTGTGTGATCGTTAGGCCACACAGAGACCAGCTGTGTCCACTTTTTTCATTTCATTTGAACGTCATCAAAATCTGTCATATAATGCACCATTTTAAAACATGTACTAGAAAAAATGAATAAATAAATAAAAAGAAAGGAAGTAAGTTACTATTCCACACCTGGTTAATCCAGTCAGGGTTTGTCCGCTTAGTGAGTCTGTGAGCTGGTGGAGCTATGGTAGTGGAGTAGCTCAAGTCTGTCCTGGTAACCTGGACATTTCGTTAATGAAGCATGTCGGGGAACACCACGGTGCAGATTATTTGTGGGGGGCTGTCGTTATTTTGCTAGTATTGAAGGACAGGACTCAGCCATAATGCATCATTTGTCGCCAGAAGCTGAAAGCAAGACACTCAGCATGGGGCAAGGCGGAGGTCTCTGGCCTTTTGGTAGATGCATGGAGGGGGTCTTTAAGGACCCAAGGAGCCAAGAACTACTGCTCTAAATTCAGGTTTTTTATCACCAACCTCTGTGGCTGGTATATTCTTAAAGCTACCAGCCAATACACAGGTTTTTCAGGGAGAATGAGACAGATAATATAATTATACATTTCTTTACTTTTTAAATTAACATTTCTTTTCATTAAAATGCAAAACGAGGTCATCGTGCGCTCAGCGTTTTTACCTGTGTTGGTGGTTGTTGTCTTTAGGCTGTCTGGGTGATTCTGGGCAGGTTCATGGTCTCACTGGTCTCCTTTCTTTTCTCCAACCATTTTCCAACTACAGCCTCATTTACGATGTTTGCTCTATATGTTCAAGCCTCATTTACACTCTCTGTACGTACGTAAACATAGATATACATGTCAAACATTGTCAAACCTCTACCTACATACTCCCATCCGGGCTTAATGTTGGCATTGTTGTTAGGCAACACATCCACCAGAGGGCAGTGCAGAGTTCAGTTTCTGACAATGAAAAACACAGACGGTGGCAGAGGTCTTGACAATGTACGTTCAGACAGACATAGAAACAGGCAGCACAGTAGCGGGTCTACGCGGACCTTAAATACCTCTTTATAGTCCCTTGTTCTGGTCTTATATAAGCTATACTGTGCAACACTGCCCCATGGTTTTCTACGCTGTTTGCTACATCTGGGGACGCATCAGCAATCTTTCCGAAAATGGACTGAGAAACATTCATAAGCAAATTTAACATAAAGTATAAATGAGTCTGTGTTTAAATTTCGCTCCTCATTCAGCTGCACTTTGTTCAGGAGAAGGAAATTAGTCCTAAGTACCTTTTCTTATTATAGTTATAATGCATGGACTTTGAGCTTTTAAAAAACAATAATTATATACTATCTGTTTTCTGTGTTTAAAATCAAATGGATTCAAGTAAAATGATTTAAGACATGCAAATTTGACCGTAATGAAGCCATCCACACCTAGATGCCTATGATGCCTATGATGCCTAGAACATATGTTGTCTAAGGATGAGCCGATCAAAGATGCTCGCTCAGTTAAAACGGGACTAAATGAAAGGATTTACGTGGATCTGGCAGACAGACAGTTTTTCTGAAAGTTTATTTTCTTTCTTTTCTCTCTAAATAAAGGTAGTTGCACCCTTTTGTGATGAGAAATGAAAATATTTGCACCTTTGAGGGATTTTGTTCTCTTTGTCAAAGTAATTTGTCCACCATAGATCGAGGATTTCTGCAGGTTGATGGTATGTTTAAGATGCTAGGTAGTATTTCTTATTATTTTATAATTTCAGTCTCATTCCATGACTCAGACTGTAAATGGAAGCCTGAACATTTGCAAGGCTTTCTGTAATAACATGGTCCGAACATCTTTTAGGAAAACTAAGATTTGTGAACCCTAATCAAAAAACCTCTTTTAACGACCAGTAGTACTTTAAAACTTTATAAAAGGCTCATTATCCAGATGTTCTTGGAGCCACACAATATCTTCTCATCTGCATCTATCAAGTACAGATCTCATAAATCTCGTACATTTGCAATAAAGAAATGCCAGAGCAGTTCCAGTCGTCCTCAGATCACTGCAGCATGCAGACTTCAGTCTCTCCTTCTTGTTTAGGGGCGTACGACAAGCCTTCCATGCAAGCCTGACAGCTCGAACCAACCCAGACACTTCAGCTGGACGGTGTCACCAAGCTCAGCCGTTGAACTGGAACTGCTCATCTCTGCTCCTGTAAACTAGATCCACAGTAAAAACAAATCCTCCTCAGGGATGGTTGCCCTGAACAGGCTGTGCCCCAGAGAGCTGAAGGCTGGTGAGGGTATAATGACTATATTTTGAGATTTATCGTAGTTTCTAAGTAGGACCATCCTCCCTGTGTCCTATAACTGATGGGAAAGGCCCTTCTGTTACTTTATATTAATTCCTAAAATAATATAAGAAAAGTCAAACTTTTTAGTTAAAGCACCAGACATGCTTAATTATTTAAAAATCATGCCTGTACAGCAAAGCAGTCAGATAGTTTGGAAAAACAGACAGGATTCCTTAGAGCATTGGTTCCCAACCTGGGGTCCGGGACCCCCCCAAGGGGTCCCCCAAAAGAGCACAGGGGGTCCCTGAGGCTTTCAACATTAGAGTCATTGTGTTTAATGTCCACACATTTTCCCCATTTTAATAAATAAAAGTAAGGCTGTATGTTGTTCATTTAACTTTGGACTTATGAAAGGACAGGACCACAATACAGTATTTTTAGGAAAAAAGTCTGGGAACGCTGCCTTACAGGGACATTTTAAAGAAAAATTACTGATAATTATTCAACCGTTCTTTGAATATTTTTCTTTATAGGATCGTAAACTCAAGCTCAACAAATCCCAACAAACTTTAAAAACTTTAAGCAAAACTGATGGGAAGCATGTCTTCATCACCTCTGAGACGAGGTCTGCTCTTCGTGTTTTACATCAGACTTGGGGACCTTGATTGGTGTGATCGGCCAGGCTAAACTGGCCTGGAAGCTCTGACTTTCTTGACTGTGTGTCGCCTCTAAAGATTTGGATGGAGAAGCCAAGCGAAGGCGGCCCAAACAGGAGGCAGCGTGAGTCTATCGTTGTGAAAAGTACTAAGTACACCACATCAGCACTGCATAACCAGGTCCTCTTGCCCAAATCCAAGCTGTTTGCTCTAATTTCCTCGGTACATAGAGACCTACTGCATATGCCAAATGACAGCTTAGCCTTCTGACCAGCAGAAGCAGTTACAAGCATGCAGGAGTGACATATGCATTAATTACAGAAAGGGTCTATTGTCTGTAGCTGGCGCCAGAACTCGGAGGTGAACGCTGAACTCTGCACTGCCCTCTGGTGGATGTGTTGGCTAACAGCCGGGCTGATGTGAGAGACAAATGAAAGCGGTGACGTTTGAAACCGATGTAACTGTTTACGTATGTAAAAGGACATAACCGGGTCTTTACGGGGCAGAGGTTGAACTGGACTTCATTTTCATCTACTTTCTTGTTCCACACAGAAATGTTTTGGTGGTTTTCAAATCTGAAAGGCTGCCGTCACTTTATACATAAAACTAGCAATGGCACTGGTACTTCTGCTGTTTTTCTTTTTGTGTTTCTGGCAGGTGGCAAACTGCTTGGTAAATTGTCGCCCCCATGTGGCAGAAATAACTCATTACTACCAGGTGATGGCTGAACAAGATCATTACAAACCCCTGGTTCCACTGCTCAGAACTGGGTCGTTAAAATGAGGTTCAGCTTTAGAACAACTGCATTTGCTTTGAATGAATGCAGGTGGTGTTGCCACCTCAACACTTTTGTGTAAGACAGTTTTTTTACTTGGTCTCTGCAATATGCTAGCAGCCAGATGTCCATGTTGCCAAACAATCTGCAGTTTGTGCAGCTATCTGGTGTAACAGTGAAGCTGGCAGTTCAGGCTCGAACTGCTACGAATGCTTTCAAGTTGTACGATAATAGATGATGATTACCTCCTATAACTACCCACTATCCCATAAATCCTCATTGTATTATAGTATTGCATGTTAAAGTAATTCATTTATAGCTATTCTAGTATTTACAGCACACCTCCTTCCACAAATCTGTCCTCTCCTTTCCGTGTTATTTCTTCTTCAACCATAAATAAGCAAAGCATACCATAAAAATCCAGATATGATCAGACACTGAAGATGGGAGGCCTTGAGATGGAGAATAAGGCAGACAGAGAGATATGCAAGAAAAAAAGAGGTCCTCGTCATCAATCCACACTCGGTGAAGCATAATGAGTATTCCATAATAGAAAGATGAATTTGTTTTACACTGACACACAATCCTCAGGAGACACCGAGACTGAGACAGCAGATGGGACAAACTGTGATTACAAGTGCACAGGAAATGAAAAGAGGCGGAGACGGGTGCAGATGAGAGGTAGGAGAAAGGGGGGAAAGTCTGGAGAAACAAATGTTGGAAAGCTGAAGGGAAAAGTTCGGGAATACTGGAGGAATGAGTGGAAAGGAGGCACCCGGCAGACCACGAGATTTTGTTGCCAGGGATGTTTTTCATTTTCAGTTTTTTCACAATTCCTGTTCTAAAGAAACTGGGACGCTGTGTTAAATGTAAATAAAAAACAGACTTAATTACTGCTGAATCTAAAAAAAACAATATGTTATTTGTTGCTGCCATCAGACACAGTCAGCTTTGTTGGAGATCAGATTGAAGGTGCAGCAGCCGTCAAAGTTTTCAAAATGCTTCAGTGACAACCGCAAACAAAATGTGGCTACTCGGAACTAACAATAAATAAACAAACAGTTATTAATCATAAAAGATTAAAATTAAGATTCAGAACTTGTTTGGAAGATCTGTCCAACTTTTGCAATATAAAGAGAAATAAGAATAAAATATGTAGTTTTAATGGAAGTCAATAGGACAATTTTGGCCACAAAGGTCACCAGAGGAAGTATCTGTTACTACGTGAAATATACTAATGACATTAAATCACTTTTATTGTTGATCTTTTAAAGACTCTAATCACCACCAAAGCCCCATCCCCATAATATTTATTTTATTTAAAATTTTTCACGTTTCACGTTAAACTTGCACTTAAAGGGTTAAAATCATAAAAAATGATTGAATGCTTGGGATTTTTGAGCAGGAGGCAGAAGATGATTTATGAAAACAAAACCAAAAGAAAATTCGAATGTATGAAGATTTAATAGCAGTTTTTATGCGTGGACATTTTTGGCCACGAAGGTCACTAACGGGTACTAAATTTGAGGAGGGCACAAGATTAAACATGAAAAAGAAATCGATCTGTGTTCAAACCAAAGTTATTTTACATCCTAAAATTTCTCTTCAATTATTAAAATGTTCCCTGAAAAAATAGTTCCCCTTTGGTTGAAATGGCTCCGCCTTGAACCGCGCTGGGTTGCAGTTAATGAAAATCATATTTCATCTGAAGTACTTTGGCTACTGCTGCTCTGTGTACTAATATTTGTTTACTAAAAACAAAACTACAATATTGCACAATAGATGATTTAACTTCATAGACCCACCAGCTTTGCTCTGTGGGTTACGTTTCAGTTTGCCCTTTGTTCAGGTAAATCTTCATTCATTTAACTAAATATTCACTATGGAGTTCGTGGGTCTCAGGGTCACTAAGGAGATTATTCTGTTAGTAATCAGCCTCGTTTAAATAAAATACCATATAATTTAAGCACTCCTAGGGTTTGGCCCACAGTGATGCAAGCAGATGTAGAGTTAACACATAAATGCACAAACATCAAAGAGCAAACATATGTTTGTTTCCAGCCTGTACATGGTTGGATTCTGGCGTGTTTGTGCAAGCGTGTTATTTCAGCTGGTTACCAGCCAACCTGGTCGGCTGCAGGCTGGGATTTCATACACTGCTCTTCCTCACAGGAGATCTTTCTCTCACCATGCTGGGTTACACCGGGCTGAACACCGGACCAACACCTGGCGGGTACTTGAAGTATTATACTACACGACTACTGAACTGAAATACACATCAGCTTTTGCTTCAGGCTGAAAAACATCAGAGTAGATGTCTCATGTGATATGAGGGCCAAACGTGTTGCCATGCTCTGACATCCAAACCCCTGCTGCCAGAAACACTAAATAATAAATGAACAGTTACATGTTCACACCTTTTAACCATTTTCATATCGGGTAAATAAGCTAATGCCTAAAAATGACTTAGCAAAGAAAATCTTCAGTTCAATCCACCGTCCCGTGGACACACACAGTGGAGGAAAAGCTCCAACCACAATCACCTCTACCGGAGAAGATTTAGCACCTTTATCAAGGGTACAGCCCACATACTTTACTCTGCTGCTCATCCCACAAACGCATCTTCTTTACTGATGTGGCTCCATTTAAAAGGGAAGTGAGCAGGCTTTCCAGCGGTAGAGCACTTTTACCGTGTTTTAGTTTTAGGAGGAAGGATGAGCTGGACGTACTGTCCACCCAAACCGCACGGGGAGAAGGACAGTTAAGATAGACAGAAGTAATAAATGTTACTTCTGTCTCCTGAAACGTCAGGAGGAGCTAGCTTTAGAGCAGTCTCCTCCCTTCTGCTGACGTTCTCTAATAAAGAGGCTTCTTGGTGAAAATGCTCTAAACTGTATCAAAGGTTAGTCAGTTAGTTTCACTGCAAGTTGCAGAGAATTGAATAAAATCTAAGCCTTAAGTGTCTTAATTTGTGTCGTTTTAGATATGTTTCTGGTTTTAAACCTCTTATTCAGGAGAGCCCTCTGTACAGGGGCAGAGGAGGCGGACGACCTGCTGCAAGCCAAGAAGCACTAATCCTAAACCCAGTCATTCTCCACACTAAATACACATGATGGAGCCTTTTAGTTCGACGTTTTTCTGCTATACTGGCCGTATTATAGTCCGTCTCCTGAGAGTTTGCGAATGCGAACACTGGCATAGGAAATGGAGTATTACCACCAGAAAGCACAGGGGGGCAGTGTTGAGCAGCCATGATGTGTGACGTATTTAATGGCTGCGCAGACCGCTGTCTACTGCCTCTTTTTATGCCTCCTTCTGAGAATGAACATGGGTCTCCTCCACCATCTCCATGTTTGTCAGAAACAGACGTCAGACCTCAGAGGTTAACGCTGCACTGCCCTCTGGTGGATGGTTAGCCTAACTACCATGCCAGCAGAGAGGATGCGTCCTGATTTATGTACATGACGGAAGCATTAAAGAGGCTGAACGCAGGGCTGGACGATATGGCCCGATATCTCCACGATATACATCTCCATGTTTTGAAATCTCCCCTAAAACAGTTTCAGTGTTGAATTCAACATTATCGTGCATATAAAGACACCAGTAGGATTTCAATAAACTCTGCTTAATGTATTGTTATTTTCCCCTTTAACAAACTTTTTACTTTGAACCAGGCACCTGTTCTCAGACATTTAATAAAACCTAGTGTTTCCTGGCCACTCCTAAAGGATCAGGTTTGCTTGTTTTATTTTGTATCACATCTCAATTAATATCTTATATATTTTTTATTCGATTATTCTATATTCAAATAATATATATATATATATATATATATATATAGTTATAAAGGTTATTTTTACTTTGCACCAGATCATAACAGAAGATCCCCTTTCCTCTAGAACAGGTTTTTATTTTGTCCTTTTATTCTAAAAACTGATGTTATTTATCAGATTCTCATGTTATTAGTTATTAGTGTTCACACATCAGCACAGAGAGCACACTCTGGAAATTGTTGCATGAATTTAAATATAAAACAGACAGAAATGTCTGGTTTAAGATCAGCTCTTATTTAATACGAGCAGCTGGAGGAGTTTGCTGCTCCGCTGTACGAAGAACTTCCTGTCTATCGGGAGACGCCCAGCTGAGCAGTCTCCTCGTCATTGTCTTAATTACTGCTTAAAATGGACGTATTCCGCTTCCATCTCTTACCACTCGTAGACTAGCTGCATATTGCTTGTCTCCATGCCTCTTTTCTCTCTACTGAAACAAGTCTGCTGCGAGAGAAGCTGAATGACGAAGAAAACACATGTAGACGCCTTAAAACGATTCTGTGACAGTTTGTAGTCGATGTTTGAAATATAGATATTTTATATATAAAGTTTTCAGGATACGTTGAGTAATAAATCGAAAACCCCTTCATGTAACTAACCAAAACTCAGCTGAAAGCCTCTACTGAGCCTTGCTACCTGACAAAACCTTAACAAACCCATGAAGTGAGTCTTACATTTGCTGGGTTGTGATTAAAGTTATATTCCAACTGGAAAAAGCGGCTAAAGTCTCCTATTTTTACTCTGTGTTAGTTGGAAATAAATCATGAAGGTCTTGTTGTTTACATGAAGAAACTAAGGTTTTTAGGATCAGGTGAGGTCTTGTCCTATAATATACTATCTTTGGGTCTCCTTCCTTCTGGAGCACTGAGATCCAGCAGCACCAGGACTGAAATGTTCCCGCTATCTGTGCTCAGGCGGATGTCCTTAAAGACCTGAACTAGAGCATCTCAGTGCTGTGGTGTGGATGGAAACCTGACTGGTCGACATCAGAACAGGTATTTAGTGTCAGGAAGTTGTGTAGCTGCTGGAAGACGGCTTTTTATAGAACCTGACTAAGAAAGGGGAGGTTTGATATCGGTCTGTAGCTGCTCATGAGGGTCGAGTCCAGGTTTTTCTTTTTCAGTAGTGGCTTGATGACGCTGTTTTAGGTCTGAGGGAAGACGCCTGAAAGCAGAGACGTGTTTACAACCTGGAAGATATCTAAGGCCATGCATCCTGAAACATTCTTATAAACCCGGCTGGCAGGACGTCAAACAGCAGGTGGTGGTTTTCAGATGGACAAGGATCTCATCCAGGTTCTTAGGACTGACTGGAGAAAAGTGTGTCCTGGTATTCATGTATCTGAGTGGACACAGGGACACATGTCCTCCCCTGGCATGGAAGCACTGACTGCCTGGTTTCCTGGATGTAGTCGGTAAAGAAAGAAGCGAACTCATTCCAGACCCGGTTGGATAGAAGTTGTGGGTTACTGACCAGGAGGATCAGTTAGCCTGCTAACAGTAACGAACAAGGCTCGAGTTTTACTGCTGTTCTTAGCAATGATGTCAGAAAGAAAGATGGTCTGAATTTCTCAGCTCCAGCTTAGAAACCCTCAGTCTCTC
>JBAFTB010000027.1:312575-324814 GCA_037177355.1 Melanotaenia trifasciata
ACGTTAAAGCAACGTTAAAGCAACGTTAAAATAACAATTAAGCAACGTTAAACCAACATTAAACCAACGTTAAAGCATTGGTAAACCAACGTTAAAGCAACGTTAAACGAACATTAAAGCAACGTTAAAGTAACGGTAAAGCAACGTTAAACGAACATTAAAGCAACATTAAAGCAACGGTAAACCAACGTTAAAGCAACGTTAAACCAATGTTAAAGCAACGTTAAACAAACATTAAAGCAACGTCTTTCATCCAGTGATTTTATGTGAAAGTGGAAATGGCTGCAGCAGCCATGGCGTTGCGGTGTGCTATGTTCTAACACCAGCTCTTTAATTGTTTATCACCTCTGTCCCCAGGTCAACGTGGTGAACTTCTCCAGCAGCTGGAATGATGGCCTGGCTTTCAATGCCCTCATCCACAGCCACAGGTACTCCAGACTCACACATCTGCTTCTTAATAGGGACGCTTAGAGGATGAGGTTTAAACAGTGATGATTCCTTCCGCTTTACCAGGCCCGAGCTGTTTGACTGGAGCTCCGTGGAGAAGAACTCCGCGATCGATAGGCTGGAGCATGCCTTCAGCAAGGCCGAGGAGCATCTGGGGATAGACAGACTGTTGGACCCCGAGGGTAAATAACACCCAGCAAACACATCAATAACTGCAGGTGTCCTGTTTCACGCCCTCCAACCAGCTGCTTTAATGGGCCATACTGGAAATGACTGGTCACACTGTCCTTAGGTCCTGGCATCCTGTGAAGGGATTTAATCAGAGGTTCACAGAAGCTGATGGTCAGTAAACTAAAAAAAGATGTGTGTGGTTTTTCTGAGACCAGTTTACCGTCAAAACGGAGTCAGACCGACCTGGGTCACACTTCAGTAAATATCAGGTTTACCCTCAGCTTCTAATGGCTGACGGAGAACACAACCCAGCCTCACTGGTCAGAAAACTTTATTTGTATCACCATGAGCTGACGTAGCTTCACATGAGACATTAAAGCACTACAGCGGGAGGGAGCATTAAAATGTAATATATATATATGCGCGTGTGTGTGAGAGAGAGAGAGAGAGAGAGAGACTGTAACTTTCAGAGAGATATGAGGTAAATCCATTACATAAATTGTAAATAAGAGTGGTCCAGGGGTAGAGCCTTGGGGGACTCCAGCAGGACCGTCTAGATAGATCTAGACTCAGGGATTTCACTTGGATAAAGAAGGATTTTAATTTAATCCTGCTCCTTTTCAGAGTCTAACTGTCCTTGTTTTTCTTTTGTTTTATTTACGTTGTTGTTTATTGTTCAAAATAAATTAATGAAAGCTAAATCCCAAATAAAAATTATTTAATCCAGAAAATAGCTTCTTGAGAAAATTCCAGATGAATCACATTCAAGGAAAGAATGATTGCTGATGGTATCAAACGCCTTTGTTAAGGCTAAAAGACCATACCAACACAACAGTTTTTACCAGCCGACATGTGACACAGATCCTGGTTCGGACCAGGACTCTGGAAAAGATCATGTAAAACTAGTACGTCGTCATGGATACGGTGCTGACACCCTAGCTCCTCACACTTCCCTGTTGGAGTCGTGGTCGAGCTTCATCGAACTCTTTCAATCGAAGATCTAACAACACAAACGTGGTTTCCTAGCATGCTCACCTCCACTATCTCGTCTTTTAGTCACAGACTGGACTTCCTCCTTCCTCCTAGGCATCATTCTTGCTCTTGATCTATTTAATCTTTATTTAATCGATCTTTTTCTTTCTCATGTTTTCCTGCGTCCTTCCTCTGCTGTACAACCCATCTCCAGCCCACCCTTCTTCCTCCTCTCTCATGCTGCTCTGTGATCCTAATACGTTTACTGCTGGCTGCCCGGCTAGATCACAGCCTCATTCCCACCCTTCCTTAAATCGCTGCTCTTTTAAGATGCACTGCTCATGCTGTATGCCCACATACACAGTGTGTGAATTAGTGTTTGGTGAATTATTTCTTTGTATAAATCTTATATTGGCAGAGACGACTCGGCACGTATTTCATGGACACGACCCATATACTCATATACGCTATTCAGCCCACAAATGCGTTTTCCTTCCAAATGTGACTCTAAAAGGGAAATAAGCAGATTTCCAAATTTATTACTACATTCTTTGCTAGAACAAAAACTTGAGGGATGTTCGTAAATATCTTTAAATGAAAAGAAAACAGACGGGGTCATTATTTCAGATACTATCGACTGTACTTAGGCCCTCTTGTGGGCAGGTGAGCGCAGGAGTACAATCAGGCTTTTTCCACACGAGACGATTAGAAAGCAAAGACCAAATGTTCTCTGGTTGGGCCAAACGTCCTCTGGTTGGGCCAAACGTCCTCTGGTTGGGCCAAACGTCCTCTGGTTTGGCCAAACGTCCTCTGGTTGGGCCAAACGTCCTCTGGTTTGGCCAAACGTCCTCTGGTTGGGCCAAACGTCCTCTGGTTTGGCCAAACGTCCTCTGGTTGGGCCGAACGTGCTCTGGTTGGGCCAAACGTGCTCTGGTTGGGCCGAACGTTCTCTGGTTTGGCCAAACGTCCTCTGGTTTGGCCGAACGTGCAGTGATGGCTGTGACCTTTACCTCCAGGAACTTGGTGCTGCTGACCATCTCCACAGCTGAGTTATAGATGAGGACTGGTGCATGGCTTTTCTGTGACTTCCTGAAGTTGATGATGCAGGATCTGGATCAGGCTGTTTGTTGTCCACCTCCTCATCTCCGGAAGCCGAGACGCTGTCGTCCTGGTCCTGGATGAGACCTACCACTGCCGCGTCTTCTGCATGTTTTACAGCATGGTTGGTGGAGGATCTAGTGCAGCAGTCGTGGGTCATCAGGGGGACCAACGGTGGGCCGAGGACTCAGCCCTGCGGGGAGTCTGTGCTGAGGGAGATCACGCTGGAGATGCTGCCTCCTACTCTCACATACTGGGATCTGTTAGAGAGAAAATCCAGTAGCCAGTTATGAAGGGAGGTGCGTTTTGTTGCCCAGATGTTGTGGAATGAGGTTCAGGTCCAGGGAGATGTTAAAAATGTCAGCCAGTTCTCCGGTTAGTTGGTCTATAGAGACCATTCCTGTTATATGCAGGATCCGGTTTAAAACTTTAGCTCCTTCTTACCTTTGTGAGCTACGGTTATTCATGTTCCCGCGAGAACCGTGAGGTCCAGTTCACAGCTGGTTTTGTTCAGTCCAAAGACCTAACTCGGGGGTGACGGAGGCTTTTCTGTGGCAGGTCCCAGACTCCAGAACTTAAAAGACTTTTTTCTCCTCTCTCTGCTCTGTAGATGTGGCGGTTTCTCACCCTGACAAGAAGAGCATCATCATGTACGTGACGTCACTCTTCCAGGTGCTTCCCCAAATCGTTTCCATGGAAGCCATTCAGGAAGTGGAGACGCTGCCGGCAGCGAGCGCCGCCAACGTTACCCGAGTCACAACGGAGGAGCACTACCAGATCCAGACCCAGCAGCGCTTCTCCCAACAGGTTGGAAGCCGACTCACACTCTTCTCTTTCACAGCGAGTTTCCATCCTGGTTTTTATCTGACGTTAATAACGTGTTGATGAAAAAACAAAGCACGACTCTCTGTTACATAATGTTCCATCCCAGTCATCTTTGCTGGTGTCCTCATGTATCACCACCCCTCCCCTCTTATTTCACTGAGAGTAGCCTGGAGCTGCTCTCAGTTTCTCTCCTGCTGGAGGTGGGCAGCTCTACTTACTCCCTCCGAAGGATTACTGGTGTCAGGCTGAAGCTGTAACTTCTATATATGAAACAGGGATTTCTGTTCATTACTTATGGACTAAATTCCTCAATTTCTTCTTTAATTTCCACAAAAATGATCTTTGACTTTATGTGCTAGGCAGATTCATTTGTATCTAGAAAGATGTTCCTGCACCAGATCTGAAGAGGAAAGGACCATCAAAGTGATCTTCCAGGATGGTTCTAAGTCCTCTGCTTTATTTTAAGCATCTCACACAGATGAAGATCCAATCTTGGCTGTGAGATGACTGTGGGTGGGAAGGTGGAGCCATGAGTTTGATTCTGTGGCCACTTTACAGCAAGTCTGTGGAGGAAGGTTTGAGTTTAAACAGCTGAGTTCAAGTTTCAGTCCTCTAGGCATTTGTTAATGGTAAAACTGGAGTACAGGGACCGTAGCACAGAACTGGATGTCAGGAGGTGGGACGCTACCTGGCTTCAGGGCTGAAACCAGCAGGTAGTCTGCAGAAACCTGGACGGACAGTGTCAGGGTATCTACAGACCCTGGGATAGGCAGTGGTGGTCCATAACTCAGGACCGCTCCATGGAAGGAACAGAGATGCTGTCTTTAGACCAGGTCACTCCTTCTACTCGACCTCTTTGGAGACTGATTGATGGGCCGCACCAGATCCCATTGAAGGCTGGTTAACGGTTCTTACACCAAATCCACGCAGGGTGGGCTGAAGTGATGTGTGGTAGGGACATTGGAGCACCAGGCTAGATGGGTAACTTCAAATCGTGCTTAAGGTCAGTAATCTGGAGGCCATGAGCTCTCCTGGAGCCTTGTTTTCTTCACAGCTTGCTCCTCTGGAAAAGGAACTTCACCCGGGTCCAGCTGGTAATCAGTCAGTGGCTGGAGGTTTTCATCTGATGCTCCTTGTAGAAAAAGAAGACTAATCTAGTGTACCGGTCTGCTGGGTCCACAGTGGCCAGTTTGTACGGTAACAGTTAACACAGGTGTGTCAGCTTCGGAGACCAGGTGGAGGAGGAGAAGCAAAATCAATCACACATGGAAAGAAAAAGGCTCCACAAAACAAAACAGGAAGCAGAAAGATGGTCAACAAATCCCACCAAAAAGCAAGATCAGCTCCGAAACAGAGAAATATGACGAAAATGTGCTAATTTCTCAAAAATAAAAACACATGGACATAAATCAGAAAGTTTAACGTCCCAAAATCACTTTGGAAGTAAAACCTCAGTTTGGTGTGTGTATGTGTAATCCATCTGTCCATCTATGCAGGTTCTTCTTTCAGTAGAAACTTTTTCTTGATGATTTTCTCCTGCATCCATTTGAAGTCGTGGCTGACGTCCTCATTAAGCTGCCACCGTTCTCCTTCGGTGATTCTCACGGACCAAACTGTGGCGGCTCAGCGTAGCGTCGGTGTGTGCACAGTGTGCCTGAACAATAGTTTGGCTCTTTGACTCCGTTACTGGATCAGAGGCATGTTAGTGGGAGGTCAGCTGCATCCAGCGCAGAGCAACTGTTCATCGGTCAGACCTTGAAAAGGACAGAGTAAAGATGGCCACCGCCATCTGTCAAAGAGTGGAGAGAACCTTCCAGAGGAAGCCAGACCAAGAGAGTTGTAGATACAGATGGATGACAGGGAGGCAACGCAGAGGGAGATGGAGCAGATACATGAAAAAGCACAATAAACAAGTAAGGCGGCAATTAAATGATTGATGGAGAGGAAAGAAGCTTCTGCCTCCACCACCTCCTTGTGATACCACATTAACAAGACCTGAGACCCACTGAGGATGAGTTCTAATTTTCATGAGGAAAATAACTAAGTTTGTCTCAACAGCTGCTTAAAACTGAGCTGCCTGGTGGACTGACAGCCCACTCATCTGGTGAGAACAAACCATTAAAGGAAGCGTGTGATCTGGGAGCTAGCTGGCCTCTGTACTTACAGCAGGCCTCTGCTGTTAGACAGAGTTGAAACACATTCAGTTTTATCATGAAAAGATCAGAAACCAGACGACTCTGGTTAGTATTAAAGTGTCAAAGCAGATCAAAAAAGGAGGAATGAAGCAGGAACACACCCCAGAGAAAACTCGGGTTATTTCTCAGATATAAATCATGCAGATAAGACTCAACCCGGAGCACTTCTCTCCCAATGGCCTTGTTACAAATGATGGATTTAGGGAAATGAAGTTTTCTGTCTGAGTTTGACAACATTTTTTCCATCTTATTTTATAATAAACTCACTGGGCCACCACCTTATTGTGGTGGCGAGGTTTGCAAGGCCCAAAAAGCCTAGGAGCCATGTTGCCAGGAGCTTTATGCCCCTAGTAGGGTCACCCATGGCAAACAGGTCTCTAGGGACCAGCCCAGGTGCGGCTCAAAGACCCCTGTAATGAACAAAGAACCATCTGAGCCAACTTTTCCTTGCCCAAATAAGGGTCACTAGGGCCCCCCTCTGGAGCCAGACCTGGTGTCTGGGCCTTCGCCCGTGGAGCCCAGTTGGACTCAGCCTTAAAGGTTAACATGAGCCCACCACCTGCAGGAGGGGTTGTAGGAACTGGGCTGCGGTCGAAGGTCGAACCACGACTGCACCCCCCGACTTGGCGCCTGTATGTTGGGGTTTACCCCGGTGGACGAAAGGGTAGCCTTCCTCCGCCTTCAGGTGGGGGGATGGGTTGTGACTGTTGTTTGTGCTTATGCACCAAACAGCAGTTCAGGGTACCCACCCTTTTTGGAGTCCTTGGAGGGGGTGTTGGAGAGCACTCCGTCCAGGGACTCCCTCGTTCTGCTAAGGCAAAGCCTTGGGCGTGGGAGGAGTTCAGCGAGAACGTGGAAAATGGCTTCCAAATTGCTTCAAGGAGATTCTGGTCCACCATCCGGCCACTCAGGAGGGGAAAGCAGCGCTCCATCAACATTGTGTACAGAGGGGATGGGGGGCTGCTGACTTCGACTCAGGACGTTGTGGGTCGGTGGAAAGAATACTTTGAAGACCTCCTCAATCCCACTAACACGTCTTCCTACGCAGAAGCAGAGCTGGTGGACCCAGGGGTGGGTTCTCCTCTCTCCAGGTCAGAGGTTACTGTTCAAAAGCTCCACACACACTCCAGATTTTCACCAGAATCGTGTGCACTGGACTTATAAATGCTCTTTATTGGTGACAACAGGTGCTGGCCAGCTCACCGACTACAAACACACAGATGTGCATCTGTTTGTAGTTGGAAGAGGCGGAGCACGGCTACGTTTCATTAACCATCGTGACAATGGGACAAGCTCTAACGAAAGGAAAGAGCAATAATACTAAGATGATAGGACAGACCTATATCACTGCGCGGAGGAGTACGCAGCCTGATCACTACTCTGCTCCATGTTTCTTCCGTGGTTTTTTAGGCTACTCTGGAGTTCTGCCTGATGCGCAGCTTCTTGTAATTCAGTCCAGTCGTTACATTACTGCAATAACTTCCTGCTTCCTGTGGACTGACCAGCTGAGAGTTGTCCTCCTACTGGTGAACGTATTCCTGCCCTATGTGTCTGGAGGCTGCTAGCAGCTCATTTAATTAGCAGTTAGCTCACCTGTAGCCACAGGTGTGTCTGTGTGCTTCGTGAAGACTTTAGTGGGCTGTAGTCGGCACGTTGTTAGATTCATTCTGAGGGTGAAGTGGTGAAAAAGTTGGGGGTTATTGCGACATGCTTTCTGTGTGCGCATCGTTCCAACGTAAAGTTCAAACTGATGATGAGTACGGAAAACGAAGAACTGCATATCGGTCCGCGTATTAATCATTCATTTAATATTCAATTTAAAGTTAACATCTCAATAATAAAAATCTACTTGTTTTTCTATTATTATTCTTTAATGAATCTGAAACAAAAAGTTAAGATTAAAAGATTAAACAACCTCAAATATGAAAATTCACTGATGCTTTTTAGTTCAGATTTGGACTTAAATATGAAGTGAAGGAGTGATACACGGGCCCACATCCTCCACTACTTTTACTTCTGCTCCAGTCTAACGAACTAAAGGTGGAACATAAATCCAGAGCTGCCAGCAGCTTAGCCGTATGAGGCACCATGGCGGCGCCACCACCCCCAGCCGTCGTTCTCTGGACCCGGTGAAGGTGTCTGGAGGGTGGTGTGGATGTGGAGGAGAGCATGACTCTGTGCTGCATCTCGCATCTGTTTCTCTTTGTCCATCTGCATCATCTCACGTCTGCATCCACAGCCTGGTTTCCATCCAAGGACACGTTAACCCAAACACCATCAGCAGAGGTGAAAAAGCCGCTCATGAGATCAGGATTCCAGAGGGAATGTTTTTATCTGACATTCAATCATTTATTTATATTTCATGAATTTATTCAGGTTAAATTCTAGTGTAGCGCTGCATCTGTTGGTCCAGCCAAATAAATAAATGGATAATCAAATAATTAATAACTGTTACACACACACACGTAAATACTTCTGTTTTGTGCATTAAGTAAACTTAGCACCAAAAGTAAGGAAAGTAGTGTTTGGTTGATTATTCCCCCCCTTAATAAACCCAGTTGGAAGGCTGGATTAGTCACCTTTCCAGCAGGTAGAAGGGGTAAGGATGCTTCTCTGGGACGAGTAACAGCGATGGGCAGAAAATGGGCCCCTGTCACATTCTCCTGTTAGAGAATATTTCATTACTTTTAGTCGTTTAGCTGTTGCTCGTCCCACACATGCACCATCCTGACCTTTTTGTAAAGGTGAGTAATCAGGCTTTCTAAACATGTAGAATTAAACCCTGGTCCAGTTTTCTCCTCCTCTGCCTCTACTTTGGTTGGATGGAAACCGAGCTCTTTGTTCATATTGTTCACTTTTCTCTCTTCTTTCTTTCTCTTCTGCACCTGCAACTTTTCCTCTTTCTTCTTATCCTCCTGCTTTTTTCTCCACCTCTGGCTTTGCTGCTTCCTACTCTGTTGCACATTTTGGCTTTCGGAGCTTTTACGCTCTTGTTTTGCATTCTTCTGTCCATCTCCTCATCCTGCCTCTGTCCTTTCTCATCTCTCTGCCAACTCCACCTCCTTTTTCCTCTGTCATCCTCTACCTCTGTCTTTTCCTCTCAGATCACAGTGAATGTGGCTCAGGGGCGAGTGCAGAGCCCCTCTCCTCAGCCTCGTTATAAAAGCTATGCCTTCACCCAGGCTGCATATGTCAAGTCGCCAGAGCAAAAGAGGAGGCGTTTTACTGATCAGGTCCGTGTCTAGCCATGCTAACACTTAAAGCCGAACACCTGTCTGCATGTTTTGGCTGAACACCTGTTGTTTTGTCTGCCATTGTGTTTGTTTCTGTGAAAAATGTCCACGAGAGCAAGTCTAGAAACAAGTCTCGACCCCTACACTGTAAAAAGTAACAGTTAAAAATGGAGAAAAATACAGGACTTGTTACGGTGGATATTTTTTGCAGTGTGTCCAGCTACATTTTTTTTTTTAATGAAAATGTCTTTTTTTATTTGACTTTATTGATGTAATATTGTTGAAATCCATCCAGCTGTGTGTTTGTCTCCCCTTTTACATCTTTAGTGAAACAAACACCCTTTTTTTGACAATTTTAAGAGAACTTGTCTTAATTGTATTAAAAATAAATAACTTCATCCAGTTAGGGTTGGTTGGCTCATATAAGGGCTGAAAATGAGTCACCTGCTAGAATAAAACGGGACAACGGTGTTGATTTTCAACACTTGCTCAAGTTCACAAAACAGGAGTGAAAACCTCTAAAACCTGAGGTTCCCCATCGGGCGGCGTTGAGAACTGATGGTGTCAGACGGACTAAATGTCTGTTTTAGAGCTACAGCTGCATCATCACTCAGAGACGCTCATATTCACCCTGAAAGTCTTTTTCATGCAAGCCGGAGACTTTTTACATTTGTGGTATGTGCCATCTTTATTCTTCCCCAGTAGCTCGTATGCTGACGTTCACATCCTAACAAATCTCAGAAGTCTTCCCTTTCCTAAAGCCTTGTTTCCATGGGGTGGTTCGGCTCGGTTAGGAATGGCTCGGCCCGGTCAGACCGGTGCCTGGTGGGCGGGGTTGAGCCTCGCATGGCGCCACACTAGCGTATGAACAACGATCGTAACGATACGATAGCGAGGGATGTTCAGCTCATGATTGTTAGCATGGTGGTATCCTCCTTAGAGGACAGACATTCTACATCTCTCCTCGGTTAGTGGATTTACTCAGGCAGGTAACAGAAACAACATTTTCCATTATTCTTACAAGCCAGTACAGTCTGACTTCCTATAGTTACGCCACACCTGTGGAGATGTTCTTTTCCAGGGTTTTAACTGAAAGTTCTTCTGCTCCAAAACTAAAGCTCGAGGAAGGCCAAGCTTTATATCATCGGAAGCTTTTTACAGAAATAAACAGTTTTTAAATTCACTTCTCAGCTTTGCTTGGTACCTAAAATAATAATTCAATATTTGGCCCATATGGAAGCAGATAAAATACAATCAAAAATCAACATTTTCCTCCAGTATTCAGGAGTAAAGGAAACTTTATCCAGCAGATATTAGCTGTAACACGAAGGAGAGTCTAGTAATCTCAACTAATAATCAGACTTTATAGTCGACAGACGGGATCAGTTCAAATAGAAACGGTGATCTTACGTGTTCAGACAGAACAGCACAGGTTGATGTTTTATAAAGTTCTTACCATTTCAGAGAAAAGCTCCAAGCTTCAGCTCTGTAAAGAGACGTCGGCAGCAGACACACAGCTAACACGCTAAAATACCGCCAGTTAAGGACGAGTGGGTTCGCTCCAGCTGCAGGCGATGAGGCAACAACCAGGAAAAAAGAGGAATTATGAGTTAACATATTTAAAGAACATATAGATTAAAATGAAAAGGCTGGTTCCTGGAACGGTGGGCTTTGCTCTCTGGCTCCACCTGTAGCACCAGACCAGGTGTAACAGCAGCAGGAGCGAATCAAGAACAAACAAAAAGGTTTGAGGAGGTTTGGGAGGTTTTACCTACTTTTAACTAATAAACTGGTCCAGGTAGTTTGTGAAGTTACTGTGCATGTGCTCCTTCTCTACACATCTCTTCTCTCTGGGGGGTTAGGTTAGGTTTTTTCAGACCACTGGAGGTCTGACAGGGTCACCTAGCTCGGGTTAGGGTCTGTCTGTAAAAGGCGCCTCATCAAATGGTATCAGTGGAAGAGCTGCAGACAGATTAACGCCTGTCTGTACCAAAACGACAACGGGAAGCTACGGTTTAACCTCACAGGTCATTCAGGGGCTGCCATCGATTTTTTTCATCATCATCATCAGTGTTAAATCCTCTAAAACAGACAGACATCAGCAAAGATCTGAGAAGAACTGTTGCTGCCCAGCGAGTCATTTCCAAACCGTCCGTAGTCCATCATTCTGCAGACAGAAAACATGCTGCTGGGAGGGGACGTCCCAGCAAGTTCCGCCCAAGACCCTTAACGTATAAATTAATAAAAAAACAACATTTGAGATGTTAGAAAGGGGCATTTTATGCAGGGTTAATAGTGAAAACTGTTCTGGGAAAGGGAGCTGACAACCTTCTCTCTTCATGGTGCGCTGCTTTGGCAGAGATGTGCTCGACAAGCTAAACGTGTGTTAGCTTGCTTACATCTTCGGTTTTTATTTTGCCTTCCTAGGAGCTAAAGGCCAGTGTTAGCTGCTGCGCCTCATGACATTAAACTGGATTCTGCTGCAGGGCTGTGGGTCTGCAAACATATTAGCTAATATTAACTTCCTCCAGCCCACCTCTGACATGCCAACATCCTGTATTTAAGTGTTAAAACCAAACCTAGTTATTGGCTTAGTCCAGTTCTACAGCAAAAGAAAGAAATGCTGGTTGTTTGATGAGCTTCACCGGAGCTGGAAACAGGTGTCAGATCAGACGAAGCAGCGTTCTGAGGAACGTTTCTTCCATAAAATCATGCAGTAGGTCTCAGAAACAGTATGCATCAGATATGATACGTACAGTGTTAAAGGGTTAACGGGTGGCCGAGATGACGGTTAATAATACTGGAACGATACTTAAATGGTCAAAACTTGAAACACAGTAGTGATGGGACCGTTTGATATTACATACCCAAACCAAGAGGCCGGTTTACGTCCACTAACCTTCATGCTAGTCACTGGAGGATGTGGAGCAGGCAGTTAAAGGGTTGATATCTGTATTTTAGTTCTCAGTGTCAATGCTTTTTTTTTAGTATTCAAAAGGAAAAACCTCTGTTTCTGTTTTAAGTTCAACTTTGACTTTTTTTCAAAGGCAAAATTTACTTATAGCAACACTGAGCTGTTTCTATTTCAGCTCCACAGGCTTTCTTCAAAAAACCAAACAACGATTAAAATTTTTAATCACGATTAATTGCATGACATGCTGCGATTAATCGCGATGTATGTGCTGTATAAAGAAACACACATCGGGGGTGTTTAACCTGCGACTCTGGACCTTCTACAATGCCTCTAAATACGTGGCTAAAATATTTTTTTAAATCTATCTTTCTTGTCATTAGGTTG
>JBAFTB010000027.1:598494-608780 GCA_037177355.1 Melanotaenia trifasciata
ACTTTTTACACCATGCTGAACATCACCCTGGAACTACTTTTTACACCGTGCTGAACACCACCCTGGAACTACTTTTTCCATGCTCAGATTTTCCACACAAGAGTGAAATGTCTCGGTTTCACCATCTCAGCTGTTGTTTATCTTCTACTGGGAATAAAACACAGCGTCTCAGCCTTTTTAGAATTGGGGAGAAAGTTCAACGTCTTTCAGATCACGTATAAAAAAATCCCCCTTAATGACTGAGGTGTGAACGCTTGAACCTGCTTCAGTCATTCACCAAACTCGTCCGAGCAGCTGCTGATGAGGAACGATGACATGGTCCCATCATCACAGCTTTCTGTTTGCTCGGTTTGATGGGAGGAAAGATCTGAGCTTCATAAGAAGGATCAGCAGCACCTGCCATGGCTGCAGGAACTCCCGTTTCCCACACAAGTCATGTCATCACTGCTGTGGATGTCTACCGCTCAGGAAAGAGACGATTTCAAACAGGTGGCCTCCTCCCTGAAGGCCGAACATGGAGGCAGGAGGAGGAGGAAGATGAAGCAGTGAGGAGGATTTCCTTGTTTTAGAATCAACTGCTGTTCATGTCAGCAGAGTAATGTATAGAAGGACAGAAGTAAAGATGGCGTCGGCTGTTACCCATCTCGGCCTCATAGGGCTGGCCGTTCTCGGGCAGCTGGATGAACTGCTTGGAGAACATGCTGCTGCCGTAACCCAGGATGTAGCCCTCCAGCTTCACGTCCGGACTCGGACGCACGAACTTCATGACGATGGTGTCGCCGGTGGCGTTGATCCGAACCTTCATGTTCTGACGACGAACTGAGGAGAAGGAGAAGAAGAAGAACATTTAAATAATGAAAAGAAGAAAACAGAGCAAACACGTGTGTTTGGATTGAAGAAAGAACGAGAGGTGAACTAAAAATTCAGAGCGTAAAATGGCTCGACCCAAGAAATGAAGTTTTTTTTTGGCCTTTAACAAAACGTAAACAATAACTAACGAAAATGGTTTGTGTATATTTACCATTTATCGCTGTATTTCAAAATCATTGTAGTCGTCTGGCTACTGGTGTCCACCAGGGTCCGACCCGTAACCCGTAAAAAACTGGGTTTTAAACAAAGTTTTTACCATAAAGTGATACAGAAGGTCTCAGAAACTCGATGTATTAAATATAATAGAGACGGCATAAAAGAGTTCAAATTTCTAAGATTATTATTTCTTAAATGACATTTTATGACAAACACAAAGTTGGAAGTCTTAAACAATAAAACAAAAGATATTTAAATTATAAAACTGGAAAATAAGAAATTATAATACAAATCAAACTATTTATTTTTAAAATATCTGTAGTTGTAGCTTCTGTTATATTACTGGAGATTATTATGGAGAGAAACAAATTAAAAATGTTGAAAAAACAAATTAAACAAAAACTTGATGAAAATAAAAAATAGAAAAATAAAAAAAACAGAATAAAAATAATAAAATAACAAAAACACTAAAACCTAACAAGAAATAAAAAATAATCACAATTAATTAAATAAATAATTTAATTATAAACAATGAAATAAGGCATCAAAAATAAACAGTAATAAACATGATCGAAAATAATAAATATATATAGTCAATATATTAATCTCACACAGTTTGAAATAAAAATTTACAATAAAAATAAGTAAATAAATGAAAAGAAAACAAAAGCAATAGAGAATTTAAAAGATAAAATATGTGGAAGACGGGTTGAACCTTTTCAGGTAAAAGTTTAAAGGCTGTAACTTGGACGCGGTTAGAGAGAAAGTAAGTTTTAAAAAAAGCTGAATTTGAACTGGACTTTATGGTCGGAGTAAATTTAATCGTCTCTTGTGCAAACTTAAGAATCTCCAAAGAAATCATCAAAAGATCCAGAGAACCAGGAGGAATCTCTGTGCGCAGGGGACCCTCGTAATCAGGCAGCACTGCATTAAAGCCAGACATGATTCTCTGGAAAACGTGGACTCGGTTTCCTGCAGCAACTTTTTAAGTTGCGATTGTGCCGGAAACAAATATCCAGTTTGTCTTTCAGGAGGCGGAGCTTCCAGGATGTGTCATGTGGAGCGTAAAGTAGACATGAAGAAGTGCACATTGTTGCATGAACGCTTTGTTTTTGTCTCTTTAAGACCCGCCTCCCAAAGAGCCTGTAGTCATCTCTGATTGGTCAGCTGGTGCTGAGCTGATTGCACCTGCTTGTTCATGAATTAAATGTAAGCCAACTTTACGAAGGTGTTTCTCGGTGAAACGTCAGTGTGGACTCCTCTGTCAGTAATTTGCACACGTTTTCCTTTACGACACAAAAAGAAAGAGAAAAACCCCAAAGTGGCCTTTTTATACGGAGTTCATCCTGCGTTTATGTGATTTCCCTCTGAGAGAAGTTAATGAACATGTCTGGCGACCTCTCCTCCTGCAGGGTTCAACCCCCACGTCACAGCCCACCTTTAAAACTTTAACAAGGACAAAATGTTTCGCTCCTTCAGGCTTTTCTCAGGAACTATAAAGCTCTTTATTTTTCCAGGACCCAGAAGTCTGACGGCGTACAGGCAGGGAGAGGCGCAGCCGCCGGGGGTTAAACACGTCTCAATTCTCTGCATTTCCACCAGTTTCTGGACTCAGAAGCTGCTGCTTTTCTGTTAGATCCACATCTGTCTTCTTCTTCATGTGGCTTCCTGGAGAGCGTGGGGAAAGTCACCTAATTAGCCAAACCAGCTCCCCATGTTTCCACTTGTTACTAATGTGAAGCAGCCAAAGGAAGCTGAGAGGTTTGGAACTTGATACGGATCTAAATCTTTCATCAAACCTGAGAAAATCAAGTTTCTGTGTCCAGTTAGGTGATTGATTTGACTCTGCAGCTGAAGCGATCGGGTCTATCAGGCATTACGACCGCCTACGAGCTGCAGGAACAGCATGTGCCTGACTGTTAGGCCAGTGTTTCGGTTGGGCCTCATTGTTCTCTGGCTCAGTTCATCGTCTTGTTCAGGTCTGTGTGGGAAATGTCTGCAGACAAGCTGACGAGCTGGACATGCAGAGTCATGCAGCTCGTGTTTTCCAACACGGCATGAAGGATTCCTGATGGAGAGGAGGATAATCCTTCAAAACCTGAAGCAAAGAACCAAAAGTACACACAAAATATGAGACTCAAAAGATCAACTCACATGCTTTTAAATAAAACTAAACGTCAATCACCTCACTGCCTCAGAAAACAGAGAAAGCAGCTTGATTAATGACTGAGGTGATTAAAGGTGCACCTAAAAACCAACAACCAGACCTAAAAACCACCAACCAGACCAGAAATCTGGGTCTAGTGATGGACTCGGACCTAAAAACTACCAGCCAGGCCAGAAATCTGGATTGTAGTGACGGACTCAGACCTAAAAACCAAAAACCAGGCCAGAAATCGGTGTGGTGATGAACTCAGACCTAAAAACCACCAACCGGGCCAGAAATCTGGGTCTAGTGATGGACTCAGACCTAAAAACTACCAACCAGGCCAGAAATCTGGGTGCAGTGATGGACCCAGATCTGCTCGAGTCCTCACTAAGACCAAGAAAGTGGACCACATCAATCCAGCTCTGAGGTCCTGCTGCTGATGATAGATAGACTTTAAAGTTCTGCTGCTGGTCTATAAAGCTCTGAATGGTTTGGGATACCATTACATACATCATAGACCTCTTGACCCAGTATGAACCTACCAGACCCCTCTAACTATGACATTTAAAAAAGTAATTAGTGACAATTCCAGCGACTTTTTCTGGTGTTATTGAAGAGTTTTGGAGACTGACGTAAAAACATGTTAGTCTTCTGGATGACCAGCGGGTGCAGCAGCAGGCCCCGCCCATTTCCATTATGGCTCATTGAGCCTTGCTCCTCCCACAGCTTCAGTCCCAGATCCCAGCATCAGCCCCAGCTTCCAGCATCAGTCCCAGCTCCCAGCATCAGCCCCAGCTCCCAGCATCAGCCCCAGCTACCAGAATCAGTCCCAGCTCCCAGCATCAGCCCCAGCTCCCAGCATCAGTCCCAGCTCCCGGCATCAGCCCCAGCTCCCAGCATCAGCCCCAGCTTCCAGCATCAGCTCCAGCTTCCAGCATCAGCCCCAGCTACCAGAATCAGTCCCAGCTCCCAGCTCCCAGCTCCCAGCATCAGTCCCAGCTCCCGCAGCTTCAGTCCCAGATCCCAGCATCAGCCCCAGCTTCCAGCATCAGTCCCAGCTCCCAGCATCAGCCCCAGCTCCCAGCATCAGCCCCAGCTACCAGAATCAGTCCCAGCTCCCAGCATCAGCCCCAGCTCCCAGCATCAGTCCCAGCTCCCAGCATCAGCCCCAGCTTCCAGCATCAGCTCCAGCTTCCAGCATCAGCTCCAGCTACCAGCATCAGCCCCAGCTTCCAGCATCAGCCCCAGCTCCCGGCATCAGCCCCAGCTCCCAGCATCAGCCCCAGCTCCCAGCATCAGCCCCAGCTACCAGAATCAGCCCCAGCTCCCAGCATCAGCCCCAGCTCGCAGCATCAGTCCCAGCTCCCGGCATCAGTCCCAGCTCCCGGCATCAGCCCCAGCTCGCAGCATCAGCCCCAGCTCCCAGCATCAGTCCCAGTTCCCGGCATCAGTCCCAGCTCCCAGCATCAGCCCCAGCTTCCAGCATCAGTCCCAGCTCCCAGCTCCAGGACCAGACTGGAAGCCACCATAAGTTTCTTCCACGGAAATCATTTTTAGAAAGTCCACCTTTCATCTTTTTTACTTGTCATACATCCAGGTATTAGAAATAATTTATCAACTTTAGACCAAACCTCTTCAACGTTACAGTTTAAAGAGAATGAAGAGATAGGCAATGATTTGCTAACATTTTCACTAGAGCCCTACTGATATGGATTTTTTTAAGGGTCCATGCCGATTCCGATTATTGGCAACAAAAACTTCAGGTAACCAGTTATTGTAAAAAAGATTGTGTATGAATAAAATAACTTCTATTTATTTTAAATTTGCGTTGTGGATTTTTCTTTCTGTGGAGCATGAATACAGCTGCTAGCTGTGCTGATGAAGTTATCTTTAGCCTTACACCAGAGGTGTGTCTATGCTTTATATCCGCATATGATGAGTGACGTTACTGGCAAAACAATATTTATTCAGCCCTCTGATGCCCTTTATTGTTAAATCACATTTTATTTACTCTGTTTTTTTCTTTGCCACGAAGTTGTGACTCATATGAGCTGACATCAAAACCAGAGATGCTTTTCTCAGATGTTAAAACATGTCATCTTTAATGGAACTGCATTTTAAACATATAATGGTGACAAATATTCTGCTCAACACACAGCTGATGGAGGGATGAGCTGGTGCTCCCATATATTTTGTACACAAGTTATTTCTGCAGTTACTTACTGGCTTTTAAGTCGTTAGCTAATGCTATGCTAGGTTTGGATAACCAGGACGATGTCATTGCTAACATAAACGGACGGGCAGTAACTTCAGCAACTTTAGCAACGCAATATAACTGTAAAGCATGACTGACACAACGAAGCACGGCTCACTATAATGACTCATCAAAAACAGAGTTAAACTGAAACTGGAGACATGCTGAGTCATTCTTAAATTTACAACATCGTTATAAACGTAGCTGTCATCAAGCTCAGCTCTGCCATCCCCTGTAGTCTGCCTGGCTGTAGCTACTGACTGCGCTGAGGACTGAGGCTTGAATGGAGCCAGAGCTCCATCTAGTGGACAAACAGTGCAGCCGCATCATTCTGTACAACTCCAACACGTAAAGACGTTTACTGTTTTATGAGAATTTAAGAATGTATCCACATGTAATCGGCAAAACTCCCGTCGGTTATGATTGTTTTCAGAGGGGTTAAAATCAACCGATTTAATCAGCCAGCCGATCAATCGAAAACAGCCGTATCGATCCTCCTTGAAAACTGGAACCTAATCTGCAGCTGTGGTGTCGGGATCTGGAATCACCTGCATCAGGAATCACCTGCATCAGGAATCACCTGCATCAGGAATCACCTGCATCACTCAGGACAAACGTCTCTGGGCTCTCTGCTGACACCTTTTATGGGAAAAACCTGGATGAGCCCAGAAGTGTTTGTGTAAGAAACAGAAAACTGTAAAACACTGTGATGGAAACCAGCCTCCTCCATCAGCTGTAATGAGCTGCTGCTTTCTGGAGTTTATTATCATTAGGAGGAGAAATAAACCCTGAATTTAAACACAGCGACGAGGGAAACCTGCTCAGTGTTCGAGCCCCAAGCTGGACTGTAATACTAAGCTTTAAGTCCTCATGGAGTCACAGCTCTTACAGCAAAGAAGAAGAAAACTAAACAACTGTTCATTAATTGTCTAAAACAAAGCAGATAAAAAGAAAAACTAACAAAATCCAGCTTTGTACACAAACCAAACTTCGAAGGTAGAAACCAAAAGAGTCAAGTTATGATATATGTGGCGCCTCCTACAGGCTAGCAGCAGCACGTTTATACGACCATAAAAATCTCACAGCCGTGATTAATCAGATTATTTTAACAATCGCACCCGATGTGTTTACAGCCACAGCAGAAATGTGATTCTTCAGTCTATTATCAAAGTTCCTCCAGAGTACATACTTATGGTGATGTAAGACGCAAACTTGCTGTTATTTTCAAAGAAACCAGTCTCTGTAGACCATGGCGATGCCTGCGGTGTTAGCATTAGCCATGCTAATGAGCTGTTTACAAGAAAGTCAGAATACGATCGCTCAGAGAAATCCGATGCAATGCATCTACATGAAATGTGAAATTTAGAAGCCCTGGTTTACATTTTCCAGGCGTTCGTACGGAGTAAAAAAAGACCCAAACATCCCGTTATTTTTAAAACATCCGGTCTTTGTTGAATGCGGCATGTTAGCGTTAACTATGCTAATGTGGGCACTAATAAGCCGTAAAATAGACGTGAAAGCTTTACTTAGTTTATACCCTGACTTCATGCTGCTGTACACACACTTTCCCAAAAACTAAAGTACACAGTAGGGTGTAGCGCCCTCTGCAGGCCATAACAGCCCTTCTACTGGATCTTTATGCTTTCCCTGCTGTAACCCGTAATTATGGTGGTAACACCTCATCCTTCCCTGTAATTAACCCTCAGGACAAACTTTACATCCACCCACTGCTTCTCCACATGAAGAAAAATGCCATAAAACTGTCATGGATGCAGCGATACTCCCTCCTCAACGTACAACCACCACCGAGCTCCGATAACAGCCGGCCGAGCAGCAGGAGACACAAGCTCAGACAGATAAGAATGAAGACAACAGCTGCTTTGCCTCTCAAATAGACGGGTGGAGGGAGGATGATGAGAATGATGATGATGACTACAACGCAGCAGATGAGGGAATCAGAGAATCTGCTGAATCTTCTGCATCCTGGTCCTCAGCTGAAATTTTACCCTCTTATTAAATATATACTTTTGTCATACATAGATCTCCGTATAGCTAAACATGGAGCTCTCTCTCTCTCTCTCTCTCTCTCTCTCTCTCTCTCTGTTGTTCTTGGCAGTCTCTCGCCCAGTGAAGTAATCCTCACTTAGCCTTCACATCAGATCACTGTCTCAAAGTTTCTCTGTCTACGAGGGGATATTATCATCTTACATAACATGAGAAAGGTCAGCCAGGTGGAAAAGCCACAGGTTACATTAGAGATTAGCCCCGCCTCTGTCCGGACGAGCAGCTCACCTGCCTCCAGGAAAAAAAACCCGCCTCCACGTTGCTAATGAAGCAGCGGCTGAAGCTTTTTGACTTTTTCCATTCAGCCGGTTTTAGTTGAATTTCTGTTTAAATGAAGCCATTTAACTTGCTGTTCTGTTTTAATGGCAGTTTTTCTCTTTAATTACACAATAAATAACATTTTTAAGCATTTTTATTTCTTACTCTGCTCATTCCTGCATTTATTTTCCATGTAATTTAAATGGTTAAAAATGTCTAAACCTGAACAGTGTGTTTTATTCTCCCTCTGTCTACCCAAACACCATCTTTTCTGCATTCCCCTGCTCTCTGCATCACGTTCCCACTATGAGCGCTGGGATCTTATCATCATGCAGTTGGATGCACTTGCCTCGGATCCTCTGAGCAGGGATGCCGCTGAGGAGAATCATCCCTCCAAGCATCAGGAGGAGGGATCTGAGGAGGAGAGCGATGCCTGCCATGACCTCTCAAGGCTTCAGCTTCCAGGAGACGAGGAGGATGAGGATGCCAGTGAGGATGAGGAGCGACCAGGAGCTGGACAACTTCGCTAAGCGCCTTGCCCTGCAGTCGCTCGGTGGGTCTTAGGACTTGTTCAGCTGTCGGACGTCCTCGCTTTGGAGAGGGGCGCCACTGAAACATCAACATCTATAGGCTCTGCAGGTGGGCGTGGCCTGGATGGCTGTCCCACCGTACTGTACCCTCCCTCCTCCTCCTCCTGCAGCCTGATCCCCTCCCTCTTCTCTGGATCTCAAACATGATTTTTCTCTCTGCTTGACTCACCATGTACGCCGCCTCCTCCCCCTCGAACGGGTGTTTGCTGTGGGACACTCTGTCCTGCTCATGCAGAAATCTGCAGTAATCAGAAACACACTCATTCACACTGTTTTCATGCTCACGGTGTCCAGTTACTTGTGACTGGGTGTTGTTCCAGTCAGAAAGCAGATGAAGTCGGAGGGTTTTCTGTGGGTCAGTGATCTCTGTGCTGGTTCAGGGTTTCTGGGATCATTTGCAGGTTTTTCTGGGTGTTTCGAGTCTCTGTGCTTGTGCCAGTCTCTAGTTTCCTGCCATCATTCGTGTGCTTTTGGGATTCTTTTGTGAGGTTACTTTGTGTCATTTGTTTGTGGTTTTGAAGCTCTTTTGAAGTTCTGTAGAAAATCTGAAGCTGTGTGTGAGCTTCCCTCCACAACACTGCCCCCACGTTTGCTACATCAGGCTCAGCGTCTCCAGGCTAGCAGACGGTTAAAGACCTGCATGCTCTTCGTATAATCAACACATAGATTAGGCCTGAAGGAAAGCCCAGACGTCCTGAGGAGGTGGCGGTTTGTGGTCACACAGGGGGTTAGGAGCATACAGGAGCTTGATCTTTAAGTTTGGCTTCTTCTCTACGACAGACTGATTAACGGCCACCGTGGACGCTGCTACAACCGGCCTGTTGATCTCCTGCTTCATCCTTCCCTCATTCCTGAACCGGACCTGGAGAGGTTTGAGTGCTGGATCCCACTGCTGACTCAGGGAGGAAAATCCAGCCTTTTCCAGATCATCCTCTCAGCTCCCAGAATCTGGAGGCAGTCTGTGCCGACCCTGGATCTGTGGAGAGAACGTCATGATGGAGGTGGACCCCAGAATGTGGGGATCCAGGCTTTTTGCTGGCTGCAGAACCAACTGAACATTTCTGGGGATTCTGGCCCATTTTTGGGGGCCGTACCCACATGTTGAGCTGGGTTACACACAAACACGATCCATACGTTATACCTCAGTATAAATGTGACGGACCAGGTTCGGACCACCGGTTGGGGTTAAAGGAGACAAATAACCAACCTCTTCTTTCCTTTTACCGCGTAGTTCATTCTCTCTGTGTGAGACTAACCGTTTTCATTCTGTAATAATTTCTTTATCTGTAAAATGTTTTGTCTGTTTCTGTGTGTCAGAGTGTGTTTTGTTGTAAATGTTCCACACACAGGTTGGTGGGTGGGATCTCCAGTGGGTTTGTGTCTCCGGCTGAAATCAGAGCATGCTCAGTGGCCGGCCGCTCCGCCAGGCCAAGCCCCGCCCACATCACTTCGGCCTGCCTGACACGTGCGTGCTGGGACCAGACGCAGAGCCAAACCCGCTGACATGTTTTCTCCAAGCTGAGCTCAGGAATGATGAAGAGGAGGAGGTGAAAGCCCAGACTCTGGCTCTGGATTCTGGGATTGTGGATCCAACACGTGCCGTGACATGCGACAGGATGGAGGTGAGGAGGAGGCGAAAGCACCCACGATGCTCAGCAGCCTCTGAGAGAAGGACATCAGGGCGGGAAGGAGGGAGACATTTGTTTTCTACGTATTTACCTCCACTGTTACTCATCCACTTTCCTCCCTCATCCATGACATGAAGAAGAGGAGAAATGTGTGGATGGTACCAGCTCTGTGACAGCTGCTAACAGCTGCTGCCAAAGTCACCCCACCACCTGGGTTTTGTCCGCAGGTGTGCAGCCCTAACGTTTTTTTTTGCCGGCCGGCCGCCTAGCGGCCCCCCTCCCCCTTCCCTCTTTCGCTCCCACACCCAACGGCGGCG
>JBAFTB010000027.1:622850-646247 GCA_037177355.1 Melanotaenia trifasciata
GCCTGTAAAACGCATATAAAACACATATAATACACATGTAAAACACATATAAAACATCTAAAACGTGCAAAATGCATGTAAAATGCATGTAAAACACATGTAACATGTGTAAAATGCACCTAAAACATGTAAAACATATAAAACATGTGTAAAACACATATGAAACGCATGTAAAACGCATGTAAAACACATAAAACACATCTAAAACGTGTAAAGTGCTTGTAAAACGCATATAAAACATGTGTAAAATGCATGTAAAACATGTGTAAAATGCATATAAATTGCATGTAAAACATGTGTAAAACACATGTAAAATGCATATAAATTGCAAGTAAAACACATGTAAAATGCATGTAAACACGTGTAAAACGCATGTAAAACACATGTAAAACGCATATAAAACACATCTAAAGAGTGTAAAATGCATGTGAAACCCATATAATATGCATGTAAAACGTGTAAAATGCATGTAAAACATGTGTAAATCACATGTAAAACGCATTTAAAATGCATGGAAAACGCATGGACAACGCATATAAAGCGCATGTAAAACATGTAAAATGCACGTAAAACACATATAAAATGCATGTAAAAATGTGTAAAATGCATGTAAAACATGTGTAAAACGCATATAAAACATGTGTAAAACGCATATAAATTGCGTGTAAAAAATTTGTAAAACGTGTAAAACACATGTAAAACGTCTAAAACGTGTAAAATGCATGTAAAATGCATGTAAAACACATGTAAATGTGTAAAATGCACCTAAAACATATAAAACATGTGTAAAACACATATGAAACGCATGTAAAACACATAAAACACATCTAAAACGTGTAAAATGCTTGTGAAACGCATGTAAAACGCATGTAAAACGCATATAAAACGCATATAAAACGCATGTAAAACATGTAATATGCATGTAAAACACACATAAAATGCATGTAAAAATGTGTAAAATGCATGTAAAACATGTGTAAAACGCATATAAATTGCATGTAAAAAATTTGTAAAATGTGTAAAACACATGTAAAACGCATATAAAAAAGCCTGTAAAACGCATATAAAACACATATAATACACATGTAAAACACATATAAAACATCTAAAACGTGCAAAATGCATATAAAACGCATGTAAAACACATATGAAACGCATGTAAAACGCATGTAAAACACATAAAACACATCTAAAACATGTAAAATGCATGTAAAACATGTGTAAAATGCATATAAATTGCATGTAAAAAATGTGTAAAACACATGTAAAATGCATATAAATTGCATGTAAAACACATGTAAAATGCATGTAAACACGTGTAAAAAGCATGTAAAACACATGTAAAACGCATATAAAACACATCTAAAGCGTGTAAAATGCATGTGAAACACATATAATACGCATGTAAAACACATTTAAAATGCATGGAAAACGCATGGAAAACGCATGTAAAACATGTAAAATGCATGTAAAACACATATAAAATGCATGTAAAAATGTGTAAAATGCATGTAAAACGTGTAAAACGCATATAAATTGCATGTAAGAAATTTGTAAAACGTGTAAAACACATGTAAAACTCATATAACACACATGTAAAACACATATAAAACATCTAAAACGTGTAAAATGCATGTAAAATGCATGTAAAACACATGTAAAATGTGTAAAATGCACCTAAAACATGTAAAACATATAAAACATTTGTACAACACATATGAAACGCATGTAAAACACATAAAACACATCTAAAACGTGTAAAATGCTTGTAAAACGCATATAAAACATGTGTAAAATGGATGTAAAACATGTGTAAAATGCATATAAATTGCATGTAAAACATGTGTAAAACACATGTAAAACGCATATAAATTGCATGTAAAACACATGTAAAATGCATGTAAACACGTGTAAAACACATGTAAAACGCATATAAAACACATCTAAAGCGTGTAAAATGCATGTGAAACACATATAAAACGCATGTAGAACGTGTAAAATGCATGTAAAATATATGTAAAACACATGTGAAACGCATTTAAAACGCATGTAAAACGCATATAAAACGCATGTAAATGCATGTGAACGTGTAAAATGCATGTAAAACATGTGTAAAACACATAAAACATGTGTAAAACGCATATAAATTGCAAGTAAAACATGTGTAAAACGTGTTAAACACATGTAAAACGCATATAAAACGCATGTAAAACGCATGTAAAACGCATGGTAAACGAGCGTAAAACAAATATAATACACATGTAAAACACATATAAAACATCTAAAACGTGTAAAATGCATATAAAACACATGTAAAATGTGTAAAATGCACCTAAAACATGTAAAACATATAAAACATGTGTAAAACATATGAAACGCATGTACAACGCATGTAAAACAAATAAAACACATCTAAAACGTGTAAAACGCATATAAAACATGTCTAAAATGCATGTAAAACACGTGTAAAACATCTAAAACCTGTAAAATGCATGTAAAACTTATATAAAACACATATAAAACATATTTAAAATGCATGTAAAACACCATTAAAACGCTTGTAAAACGCATATAAAACATGTCTAAAATGCATGTAAAACACATGTAAAACATCTAAAACCTGTACAATGCATGTAAAACTTATATAAAACATATTTAAAATGCATGTAAAACACCATTAAAACGCTTGTAAAACGCATATAAAACATATCTAAAATGCATGTAAAACGCATGTAAAAAGCATATAAAACATGTCTAAAATGCATGTAAAACACGTGTAAAACATCTAAAACCTGTACAATGCATGTAAAACTTATATAAAACGCATGTAAACATGTGTAAAACATATACAACATGTAAAACACATAAACATAAACATTTTGGAACATCTTCAGACTTAGACCGTAACATCCATGTGACTTCAGTTTCAGCTTTGTTTGGTTTAACGTCAGGATTTGTATGTTGAGTTAGCCAGATTAGCGCAGGAGCTAACCTTACTAATGAGACTATTTTGCACATAATGTTTATTTACTGTACTGAAGAACAGAGAGACTGCTGCAGGAATTTGGACCAGACCCTGTTGGAGCTTAAATTGGTGGCACAAGTCTGACAGGAGGATTTCCATGGCAACCATAGTTCAGGTGATAGTTCCGTTGGCCATCATTTCATGTTTTACTTCAGTCTGGGTCAGCACCGATCAGAGTGGAGTGGAGTTTAAAAGCTGCAGAGAAAAGTTATTCCAAACTTTAAACAGCTTCTCCTCCCTCCTGGTTTAACTCATCAGTTATCCACAGGTACAACTACTCAGATAACTGATAGTCCCCGCCCACTACCTGCAGACCATGAATACTGGAATAACTCAGTACTTTTTCATCTTCCTCCTCCTGAGAAAACAGAAATCTTTAACATTAACTGCATCGGATTGGTTCTCTCCTGGTGATGTGATGAGCTTTTCCTGTAAGAACCAGGACATTAGGATGAAACGTTGCTTTTTAACTGCGCCGTTCAGGCACGCCGACCTGAACCTGTGACCTCCGTTGTCATCTCCAGTAAAGCCTCAGATCATCCAGACGTCACCTGTCCAGTCAGGCTGCAGCTCGTAGTGACGCCAAACTGCTATTTAATCCCAGAACTCTGCTTTTTCCACCACATGTAACACAACCTGCCTCCCATTAGGTGAAATCGATCGCTTGAAGCTGTGAGAATGAAAAAAGAAGACATTACTGCTTTGAGGCCTTTGTGCTTTTGTTTTTTTAATTTTCATGGAGAAGTTACGCAATCGAAGCTAACGGGCTCTGACAGGCCAGCCGGCGGCATCTGGAAGGAGGAGGGAAACAATCAGAGGGGCGCTTGTTCTCTCTGAGGACTGTGTTTCTCATCAAACCTACAAGTCCAGATACTTTCCACTGAGGAACACCTGCCTCAGCCGGGCTGCAGCAGACCTCAGGAGCTTTCCAGAAAAACCTTCATCCTCCTGGAAATGATGCATTATCACAGCGTTGGAGGTTTGAAGGTCCATCAGCTCACAGAGCGAAACATCCGGAGGACAGCTAGCAGCTCATCTCTCAGTCACATCGGATCTGTCAGGAGAAGTCATGGGGTTCAGGTCTGACGGGGTCCAGGTTAAGAGCTGTGAGCCTCGACAGCAGATAATATTACTGACTGTTCACCGGAGTCACATGAAGCACCAGCAGCTCTGCTTCTAATAACCTGACAATTCTCAATAATCACACCGTTAGTACATGAAAGGCTGAGAGGACGAACTAAACCTTCAGCCGGTTGAGTCGGTTTTAATAAAATGAATATTACTGAATTAATTTGGCAAAAGTTTCATGTTGTTTTCTACATATTTTACATATGGATGCCAGTGCTGAAAGCACTAAGGAACACATTTTACTTAATCGCTTTACGTTTATTCTGCGATAATTATAATTATTCAGTTTCCGCCTCAAACTTTGGTATCTAACTCCGCCCACAGAAAAGTTATCTCAAAGCATGCGTCTCAGTTGGGAACAGTGTGCTTTGACTTTTTCTGCACAAAAGTCTGACATGGTTACGAAATTCACAAAAAAATGCAATTTTTGGTCCCATTGAAATGAATGGGAGTTGGCCGAAATCAATTAAAATTCAGGTCACTTTGGAGCTCTAAAACTCATCCAAGCTTTCACATAGAAACGTCATTCAAAGTTTAAACGGGCCACCATAGATCAAACTCTGACTGGCTTAACAGATATTTTGAAATCTTTTACAGTTCTGACATAATCTCAGGTTAAGTTTGAGGAAATATTAGAAATTGACCAAAATTCTCTCCAAGCTAGTGTTATTTCTAAAAATGTCTCAAACAAGCAGGTCTCACACCCCAAATTTTTCCTGTACATACACAAATTATATATCAAAACGAAGGGATTTTTCCTGGCTTTCATCCGATGTTATCATCACTGAGATAGGTCTTACAGTTTTCTCCCAAATCTCCTCAGAGCTTTGGGTACGCCACTCGTTGCTCCATTAAAAATCATATTTTTTCTCTGCTTTTCTGCTCAGCTCTGGAGGTGATGGGTGTTTTAAACTTGTCATAAAATGTACATAGATGATCGCAGATTAACAGAAATGACATTTCTGTGTTTGGCAGACTCTTCTGGTGCTCATGGTTCAAGAATTTCTTTCATAGGACTTTTCATTTGCGAACAACGCTTGGTTTTTCGAGAGGTTCTTTGAGCCTTAACTCATCTGGGAGCTCCGAGTCTGTGACAGAGAGTCACAGGATGTTCCTGTTGTCATAGCAACGCTAAGGCCAGGGGCAGTTGTGTGTGTAAGATTGGACTCACGCACACACCTCTCCAGATACAGCAGTATAGTGATTTAGAGCAACAGGGTCGATTTAATAAACATTTAATGGGATTATAACAGGATGAGCTGGATTGAACAGGACCATCTCTAAAATATAAAGAATGTCTTTCAGTCCTGATCTAACCAAGTAGTTCTGATTTGTAATCCTAACCAGGCAATGATGTTGCCCAAACCTGGATGTGTGTCCTCAAGCTCCACCTCCAGATATTAGATGTCTCTCTGCTGTAACGTGATTAAAATTAAATGGATCTCTGACAAGCTCTGCACATGTCTGCTAGTGACTGATTAATCTGAGTTAGGTGTGCTGAAGTAGGGAAACACCAAAAGGCTGCAGGACAGTGGTCCTTGAGGACCGGAGCTGGGGATCTCTGAATGGATGGCGTCTGGAATCACTCATACGTGTTTCTCTCCTGCTGCCTGCAGGGGGCAGTAGTCTACACTTTACCATGGAAATGTATGTACCATGTATAATTTTATAAGGCAGTTAATATGTTCATGTGTTGGAGTACACGTTATCCAGTGTATTAGCTCCCCTCTCATTACAATTCCCATGCTGGTGGAACCGAAGGAGAACTGCTTTTAAATCCACATGGTAACGTCCTCTGCTACAACCCACAGCATTAGGACAGAAGCTCTGCTGGCCACTAATCTGCCCGTGTAAATGTGCAGGGTTAAATAGGCAGGGTGACCTTTGTCAGGTGGAATATAAACATCAGTGACTGAGACCACAGGAAACTTTCTCGGAAGGTGTATAGGTCTGTTTTTAGTCACATGTTTCAGGTATCACCTGGACCTGATGTAAAAGACAACCCCTCCTTATTAGCTCTTGCTGGAGTCACTGGCCTATTGGTCTATTCTGCTGCGTAGCCTGCTAGCTAGCAGAGTCCGAGATGGATGAGGAAAGTCAGGTTTCTGTAATCAACATGATGCAGCCGTCCATAATGATTTTATTTGCAGTAATCTGAAGCATTTTATTGACGAGGGATCTGGTGTTGGTGGCTTGTGTGTCTGATACCATAGGCTTGCAGATGCTTTGGTCATGTAGTCTTGCTTATGCCTCTTGTCTCTGGGATGGCCGCTCATGGTAAGTCTGACCTCCAGCAGAATGTTTTATGAGCTGTTGTACCAGCTGTAGATGCTATTTACCAGAAGGGACGAGAATAAAAACGTACATGAAAGCCACACATACTGTAGCACTGAGCTGCTTCAGCTATGTTAGCCGCTAACTTGTCCCCTTCATTAAAGGGTATGACAACTTTTCTGATTGAATGGTTTGTTGGATCGGGAGAATACCATGATGCTTATCTTTAATTTTCAGGGAAAAGGTCCTGAAGCCGACTGTAACTCACTGCAGGAGGATCTGGAAGTCAGGAATACTCCGCACCTGATCCCACTGCAATCCAACCAATCCAAAGTTAGACGCTGCATTTTTGTGTCTTTTATGAATATTTTGTTATAAAGTAGACCTGTGTGTATCTTTACACTGATCTAGTTTTATTTTTACAGCCAGAAATTATTGAAAATAAGATTAAATGGGACCAAAGTGCATTGTGGGAGATGTAGTGTGCAGATGAGGCAGTTAAAGGAGCAAGAAGCAGATGATTTTACTGAGTAAAAATCTGCTGATGTGACTCTGCTGTCTGTCTGTGGCAGGCATGAGCATCATCAGGCCGTCCTGATGCAGGTCTCCGGTTTCACCGCAGCAGCGCCGCCAACCAAAACAAGTCCAGGACTCATAATTCAGCCGCAAATGAGAAAGAAGTGGCCTCGAGCCGAAGCTGGCCATTTTTCATGATGTGATTTAACTGTCAGCCGAGCGTCCTGGTTTTCCTGCAGCCACAAAGTTTTACTCCGGAGGAATAAAAAGGGAAGAAATGAAGGAAAAAGAAAAGGATACAAAAAGAAAATGAAGGAAGAATCTGATGATCAAACTGATGCAGGTCTGAAGAGAAAAACTTTTACTATTTACCACTAGTAAACAAACAAAAACAACACGGTAATAAACGTAATGGACAATAAAATAAATATAAGAAGCCACAGTGCAGAGATTTATATTTATAATGTAAGAGGCAGAGCAAATATAAACTATGTTAACACGAGTTGAGTAAATGACAGTGTTTTTCATCAGAAGGTAGACGCAGCCCTGTGGAGATCTGGTGCTGAGGGTTCAGGGGCGTGAGGTGTGCCTGCTCACCTGCACCACCTGAGTTCTGTTTAACAGGAAGTCCAGGATCCAGGCAAACAGGGTGGAGTTCAGCCCCAGGCTGAGCAGCTTGAAGTGGAGCGTGGTGGGATTATAGTGTTGAAATCTGAACTAAAGTCAATGAACAACTCTTACAGAGTCCCATGTGTGCTTGTCCAGGTGGTTGGGGGTGGTGTGCTGTACCTGGGAGATGGTATCATCCGTGCACCCAACTAGGAATGCTGTCAAGTCCTGTTGCCTTCCTGCAGTTCAGTCTCCTCAGTGTTCTCCTCACGTAAAGTTCTGCCAGGGTAAGAGCATGTACCGCTCTGGCAGAAGGAGTCCTGATGGCTGCTAACGGTAGCGTGCTAACGCCAGCAGAGCTAGCGCTGCAGGAGTTAGCATGCTAACGCCAGTAGAGCTAGCGCTGCAGGAGTTAGCATGCTAACGCCAGTAGAGCTAGCGCTGCAGGAATCCCAATGGCTGCAGCAGTAAGTATGGTAACGCCAGCAGAGCTAGCGCTAGCCTCAAACCATATCTCTGCCACAGGCTCCTGGAGACATGATGATGGAAAACTGTGACCACTGTGTCTGTGCCTCCGCTTAGTGTCCTTCACCGCACGCTGCAGTCTGCGTGACGTCCTTTCTTAGTCCTTCATCTTGCTGGTGAGACCCAAGGCTTCTGGTTCAGGAAATACCTGACAGTCGTCATGGAAACATCATCTACCAACTTAACAATTAAGTACGTTGTCACTTCCATAAACTCGCCAACATCCCGCGAGCTGAACTGGAACATAGTCGACGTCAGAGCGTCCTGCAGTCTTTTTAATATTCTAATATTCCAGCTGAAGACGTTCTGATAACTGGAATAATCAGCTAAATAATCACTGATGATGCTGATCCATTTTGGATTCATCCTTCAACCCATTTACAAACTTTTCAGATTTTAGTTGGTGGGACTTGAAGT
Source organism: Melanotaenia trifasciata (assembly GCA_037177355.1). Taxonomy (NCBI): domain Eukaryota; kingdom Metazoa; phylum Chordata; class Actinopteri; order Atheriniformes; family Melanotaeniidae; genus Melanotaenia; species Melanotaenia trifasciata. The sequence goes on from JBAFTB010000027.1 coordinate 631,345, forward strand.
TCACGAAGGTTTTTGTTGAGGACTCACACCTCATGGTTGCATTAAAGAAAAAGACCACGGCTTCATGTTGCTAAGATCAGCTTCACATGGAGGAAAATGTAAACTGGGACCAGCTTTTCTCACAAAGAGGAGGTTTTCACACATTTCAGCCAAGAGTCTAAAAACTTTCCGCGCAGCCGACGCTGGAAACATCATCGCTATGGAAACAAACATTCAGCCCCGACAGAGCAGCAGATCCAGGACCTGCATCCCGCTGCAGGTCTCAGTTATTTCTGATTAAAGGAATTACACACTCTCAGAGTTACGCAACCAAACCATCACACACTCCTCACTCTAGTAAATCGGATCTTCTCTGCAGCTGTTTGTCATCGGTGTTCTGTCAGGTGATGAAGGATGCAGTCATCCTCACTAAAACAGAGCTGCACAAACACACACCTTCACCCAGACATGCAAACTATTCAACTATCTGTGTTTACTTGAAGACAGTACGAACTAGTCATTCAGAGAAAGGAAAACTAGACCAAAAAACCGGTGAAACTACAACAAAAAATAGGAAAAAAAAACAACTATTCATGCCTGAAGTACCAATATAAAAGAAAATACTTGAATAAATTATGGAAAATTATATTTGTTTTATTGTAAAAACATTTTTTTAAATTTTATATTAAAAGTGTAGAATAAAAAAAACTAGGGATGTAAATAAAAATTTTGATAGTAGGAAAATGAAAAAAAAAACACTTTAAGAGATAAAAAGGACAAATACATGAAAAAAAAATGTTCCTGTTGTTTTAACTTTTTCCACCTTTGTCTCTGCTGTCATCAGGTTGTCCTGACGACAGTTTGATTGACAGGAAGGTAATCCTCCACCAGCCCACCTCTGCCTCACCTCGGTCACATTCCTCCATCTGATGCAGAAAAGGGTTTTCTTTCCTCACCCAGTAGAACGTCAGTAGATTCACAGTAGAAACCATCCAGGCATGTTTCCATGTAATTAGAAGAAGTTTACCTCCCATGTGGAACAAAAACGTCTCAAAGAGCAGGAATTTTTTCTCCTACAAAATCAGCAGTTAGGACAAAGGCTCTGTAAAAAATATGGTCATTTATTTTAGAAAGGTGTGACGGTGCCAACTCGCACTCTGACATCAGTTTGTTCACGCTGCACTTTAACAGGACACCAAGCATAGAAAACACAATACAAAACACAATGAAGAGACGGAGAGCCCCGCACATCTGGACACGAACATGCAGCCATATCTCAAACCGCTGCAGAGGATTCAACCATAGTCACGTCCATGTGAGGGCTCTCCGAAAAAAACAACACAATAACCAGAACACAGAACCATCAACAGCTACTGGATTCATCACAAACTACGCTCCTGAGGGCTTCAATAGAAACATTTCAAGTAAACTCAACAAACAGAGAAAATTCAAGTAATTAAAAAGACCAACGAAAGAAAAACTGAAAGAAATGTTTCTGCAGGCCGAGCGAGGTTTGAGTTCTATCATCTTCTGGGTTTTTGGCCCAGATAACTTTCATCAACATGTAAACATGTCCAGAACAGACTCCTCCAGTCCTCCAGGAACCAGATAGTACTTTTCAGAACAAGAAACTTGTAGAAAACTGTTGGAACAACATATCATGTCTAAACCATGTAAGAACTGGTTCAAATCTACTTAGAACCAGAAAATACTGTGTTGGGACTGAAGGGTGCTCATTGGAACCAGATAGGACCTAGTTTGAACCAGATAGAACCTAGTTGGAAACAGACGGGACCTAGTTGGAAGGAGATAGGACCTAGTTGGAAGGAAATAGTACTTAGCTGGAAACGGGTAATACTTAGTTGGAAACAGATAGGACCTAGTTGGAAGGAGATAGTACTTAGTTGGAACCAAATAGGCTAAAGGTATAACCAGGTAGAGCCTAGTTGGAACCAGATAGTCCTTAGCTGGAACCAGACAAGATGTGGTTGAAAACAGATAGGACTCAGTTGGAACCAAATGTGACCTAACTGGAACCAGATAGAAAATAGTTGTAAGCAAATAGTACTTAGTTGGAACCGGACAAGACCTAGTTGGAAGCAAATAATACTCAGTTGGAACCAAAAGGGACATAGGTATAACCAGATAGTACTTATTGGAACCAGATATAACCTAGTTGGAAGCAAATAGTACTTAATTGGAACCAGAGATCGCTTAGTTGGAACCAGATAGTACTAAGCTAGAACCAGACAAGATGTGGTTGAAAACAGATAGGACCCAGTTGGAACCAGATCAGACCTACAGTACCAGTACAGGTTTTGACACACATTCCCATTGAATCTAATGGGAAAATTTCATCAAACGTTTGACTGGTTGGAACCAACCACCTTTCTGGAACCAGATATGGCCTACCTAGAACCAGACAATACTTGACTGAAAACAGATGATTCTTTTTTTTAAAGCAGTTAGTGCTCTTCAGAAAAAGAAAATGACTTCATTTTAAAAAGAGAAACGTTATAAACAGTTACTATCATAACAATGGCCTGTTCATAGACATTTAGCATTTTCATATTCATATCTTACTTCCTAATAAAAGCAGCTTTGCCATTCAGCTTAGAAAAACTAAACTAGATCTTTGGTATAAATGCAGTCTCCTGCAGAAACCCTGCGCTGTAAAGCATTTAGAGTTGACAGGAACTAAATAAAGACATATTTGTTGGGACATCTCAGGTTTGTTTGAGCAGATAAATGCATATTTTTAACAAATCTGCTCAAAGAAAGCAAAACTTTCAGTCTGACTGGTCATCAGGACTTTCAGAAACTTTTCTCATTGGTGGGCAGTACATCCTGAAAAACACAGAACACAAGACAAGCTACACAACGTCTACGTTGAACTAAACATTTAACATAGCCTTAGAAATGTAAACATAAATGAGAGTAAAGCAGAAGAGAAAGCAGGAGATGTGTGATGTGAAGAGAGGTGGAGAAGCAGATTTACATCAACAGCTCTGAGATCTATGCAGTGAAGGCACTGATGGGAGGAGCTCTGCTGGGCGGCTGTCCTCTAAATACCTCAGCAGACAAAGATCACCTGACAGCAGGGACCAGCAGGTTGGAACGCAAACAAAAGCCCACCAGAAATCCACCAGAACAAATAAGACAGAGGTACTCAGCACTGAAAATATCCAGAGGTTAGAAAGCAGTAACTTCAGAGTTCGTCCAGAAAAACAAAAATAAAAACAAGCAACACAGCATGTCCATGAGTTCTCTTCAGAAGGAGCTTTAGCTTCCACATCCGATCACCTTCATCTCCAGACGATGGAAGCAGAGAGGCAGCACACTCCTTTTCCTTCCTTGAGTCAAAGGCAGCTTTCTGTGAAGAAACAGGACTTTCGTCAGTTTAAAAGATCCCAGACAATTTATGTGTTAATTAGAAACAGACTCGGCTACAGTCACATGCTACTCTATGGTCTACATCCAGATCTACAGACACAGCAGGTGTGTGAAATGTCCTCTTTGACCTTCTACTAACCCAATCATAGACAAGGAGTTTAGCTGGAGAGTCCAGCTGTTTCTGTATTAAGCAGCAAATTGGATAATTTCATAGCTATGTACATTTTATCTATGCTATACACACTTGATTTTTTTAACAAATGAAATGTGCACCATCTGTTGTGGTTATTCTGTTACCATCAAGTCAAAACCTGGGTCAGATACTGGAGAACCAGTCTGAACCAGTTTAACTGTTAAAATAAATAGTTTCAATCAGACAAACACATTTTTCTAACATCATATAAATGTAGTTACCAGTTAAACGTGTGTAAGTTAGTAATTACAGATCTACTAAAACAAAGATGACATGCGGAGTTCCTCATGGCTCTATTTCGGATCCCTATTGTTCAGCATCTACAAGCTACCACTAGGTTGTCAAGAAACAAACAAAAGGTCTTATCATTAGCTGATGACACTCAACTCTAAAATACTGTCTCATTAGGGGCCCTGGTCCCATTCTAAGGCTTAAGCACACACCACAGTCAAATCAATACATGCCAGATTTTTCTTCAACTAACCAAATATAAGGTGGTCCAGAATAAGACGACTGATGGCGCAGAATGATTTAGTTCTGTTTGTTTTCAGTAGCCATGACCAATTAGACTTAAGCTGCACCTAGCAGTTCACTACACAAGGCATGATTATGGGCGACAACATTCCTCGGGTCCGAGTTTTCTTTCACACTGCACTAAAATGAACCGGAGCTTTTGAATAATGTCATCTTCACCAGAGGTGGAACACTACATCAAGAATTACTGAAGGAGAGGAAAAGACAAACAACGAGAAAGAAAGCTCGCCTTCCTCTTGCCATGCTGGAAGCAACTTCTATTTCCACCACCTCAGAGTAGAACATGAAGAAGAATCCGATCCTGGAACTACGCTTCTCCAGAGGTGTCAGTTATCCTGGCTTTCATTCTGCACCTGCATATGTTTTGTTGGGTTTACCCACGATGCCCTGTATGTTACCCACCATCCGCTTTGCAGTGCAGTCCTCTTCCTGTATTTAAAGTGGACCGAGACCTCGGTTTGTCAGCGGACCAAAGCCTGCTTATGATCTGCATCAAAGTTCATTTGCGCATTCACACCTGCCCAAATCGTATCAGACTCTCCAAGCAAAATAAGTAGGATTATTACTGTGTTATTACTGAGCAGTGCTGGTACCTGTAGGAGGATGGCGGCTGCCGGCGGTTATGTGGTGGAGCTCCCCCTCCTTTCCAGGAATCTGCTCAACAAACAGAAAACGGGGTCAGTTTCTGGTTCTGGCTACAGAGTTTTGAGGCCTGAACAAACAAAAGCCAAACCAATGATGGACCACAGATACAAGATGAAAATGAAGAGCCAAACAGAGATGAGGAGAATATTCCTGGTTGCGGTGGGAGGATGTGTGATGCTGCAGGAGGAGCATCGGAGCATCAGGACAGAGATCACATGCTGTTCGTTTGGTCTGAAGCTTCTCAAATCATGCAGTGAAATGAAAACCTGACATTCATCCTTTGAGTGAAATTGTAATGTTTTGGTAGTTTATCTGTTTTTAAATTAAAAATAATTCGTTCAGTCAGGAATGACCTCTGTGCTGTGTGAAGGGTCTGAAAACTTTTAACAAAAACAGGATTTTATGATCTTAAAACCATCGACAGAGTCTGATCATTTTGCTGTGTTGCAGCAGGGAGATGCTGATGCTTGCTGCAAGGCCCAGCTCTCTGGTCTTTCCAAAAAGTCTATTTCTAGCCTAAATACTGCAGAACTCAGCGGCACGAGTTCTGACGAGGCCCAGAGGGCGGGAACACATCACACCAGTTTAACAACCTCTGCATTGGTTTCCTGTGCTTTTCAGGATTGGTTTTAAGCTTCTTTTAGTGGTTTATAAACGTCTTAATGGTCTTGGACCGTCTTATTTATCTGACCTGCTTTTAAACTGCGGGCCCTCGCGGACGCTGACGTCCTCTGGGCCTTTAGGTTCTTTCTAAGGTGAGAACTAAAACGTAGGGCGAGGCCTCGCTTCATTACTACGACCCTCATCTGTAGAACAACCTGCCACAGAACCTCAGGTTGCAGACACTGTTGTTTTTTAAAAGAGGCTCACGTTTTAGCTTAGCTTTTAACTGAGCTGTTATTTTACTAGCCCATCATTTTATTTAAAAAAGCAGAGAAAAAAGCAAAACAAATGAGTAAATGCAAGAAAATTATAAGGGGTAAGGAAAATGTAAAAGGGGGAAAGAGACTCAGCAAACCGAAAAAGAGATTAATTAATAAAATTATTCAGTTGAATTAAGTAAATAAATATAATTAAAACCAACAACAATGAACTGGGAAAAAAATAAATGAATTAAAAACTCACACTTGAGTCTGTCGTACAAAGTCTGCAAAGTGCTGATCTCTGGAGCATAACTCGATTATTCTGAGACGTTCCTGGATCTCCTGCAGACAGGTGAAGGGTCAACACAGAGGAATCATGTTTATGTAAGAGTCCAGGAGGAAGAGCTGCAGGTAAAAATAGTCGCTTGCGTACTACACATATCCTGCTGAGCCAAAGAAACATCACAACAGTCAGTCAGCCCGGCCGAAGAGTCAAAGTCAGGCTGCTAAACACAGAAGCTGAAGTCAAAGCTCTGAGTGGGAGGAGGACGAGGACAGCTCGGCGGGTCCTACACAGAAAACATTCAACTGCTCCAGATCACCATCATCATCGTCGTCACCCTCCATTCAGCAAACTCAGCTTTCAGCCCCGAACAAATCTGTACCTGTTGTACCTGGGAGCAGTTCTGTGTAATAATAATGGATTAGATTTATAAACTCTTTTTTTAGACATTTAAAGCGCTTTACATTAAATCCACTATTTATTCACTCCACATGCATACACTGGTGAATAAGAAAAATTATCTTGCAATAATTCATGAACATAAAAGATTTTTGCTTTGATTAAAACTAAATTTTTACCTATACTTCTAACTTGAAGTATAAATTCATGTTTTTACAGGCACTAAAGTCCTTCCATGTCACTTTGCTGTCGTCTTATCCATCCACCTGAGTTTGACTCTGTTGTCCCTTTTGGTTTAAAGTGATGTCTTTTAGTACAAAATTATTTGAAATTTTCGAAGCAGTTGAAATTTTCTCTGATTATTTGAAGGCCTTTTGTGAAGTTTTGGCATTCCACATGGTTCCATGTTGGGGCCACTTTGATTTTCTATTAATTTCTTTTATCATTAAGTCCCATTTATTCTCTATGCTGAGGATGAATACAGAGTCTTTTGTCTGTCTTCTTCATCCTCTACATGCATAATTTGCTTTTAAAAAATGGATCTACCGATGTAGCAAACAGAGTAATGACACCGGAACCCGCGGGGCAGTGTTGAGCAGTATACCTGACGTGCAACCCGAGAAAGGAACAAAGAAGAATGTTTTCGATCGCACAGACCAACTACGTCTACTGTGCTGCTTCTTTTTATGTCTCTTCTGAAAATGAACATTAACATGATCTCATCCATGATCGCCATCTTTGCTGACGTCAGACCTTGGAGGTGAACTCTGAACTCTCCACTGCCCTCTGGTGGATGTCTTACCTAACAACCATGCCAACATTAAGGACTAATAAAAGTATGAAGGCAGTAATGTTTAAAATGGGTGGACCTATTTATGTATGTAGATGGAGCATAAAAGGACCTTTAGATGTAGATGTTAAAAGAAAGTTGAATGCAGATGATTCACCTTTGTGCAACATTTCGTATATTTTTAAAAGTGTAAAATTTAAACTGAATTCACACAATTTAAAACATAACTCACTGTCTTACCTCTCTGGTGAGTGATGTGTTTTGGTAAATGTTTTGTATGTCGGCACTGTGCACGTCTCTGGAGGCATACTGGGGGAGGCTGGAGTCACAGCAGTGGTGGTACTGGGGCACGTTGTCATCATAGCGGCGGTAATACTGAGCGCTGATGGGGTCATTCTCAAACATTGGGTTGAACTTAGTGGCATGCTCCAGACTTGGCATGCTTTCACCCCGCCTGGTTGACGAGGATGTAACATTTTTATATTTCATTGTTTATGTAAATTATTCAGATTCAATTTGTTGTTAAAACTTAAAGCTGTTTTTCACCTAATAGGGTCCTCCGTGTCCTCCTGGTTATACTGTTCTCTCAGCGTCCTTGCTAGGAAAAAGATTATACCAGCCGCCACCACGAGGAAACCAGCCACAGAGGCAATGGCGATGCCTACCACCAATGGCTCAGAGACATATTCCTCACAGTGTTCACCACGATACCACCAGTTCTCTCCAACCCGACACCTGCAGCAAACAGAGCAAACTCAATACCCTCTGAAACCACAAAAATCAGCACTTAAATAATGTCCTGGTGTCCCTCAAGAGTCCATTTAAGATTCTTGGTTTAGCAAAGATTTGCATCTATGCAGATGATACAGTCTTTTATGTGTATGTATATGTTAATTCATTAACTGTAGAAAGAATTAGTCAATCAGTTTAATCACTCATCAGAAATGGTTCCACTTCAAGACAGTTTATTTTTTGTATTCTATTCAGTGATTTAATTTCTGTCTTCTGAATATTGTGTAGAATTAAACGCTGATGATATTATTATGTAGAGTAGATTCTCACAAATACATCTGGAGTGTGTGCTGACAAATATCTAAGAAACTACCAAGAAACCATCAGAAACTGAAAACATGTTGTTTAATATTAAAAAATTGACCACAAAAACTCTTTATATAACTATTTCTAATAAAAGGCGCTTGGATGATGCCAATTTTTAACCACACAGGGTAGAACCTCCTCCTACCTGCAGATGGCGCCCTTGCCGGGGAGAATATCACATTTGCCATCGTTGAGACAAAAGTTGTGTTGGACTTCACAAATGCTCTGACATGGTAGGCCATCCACGCTTAGATAGCCAGCATCGCACACACACTCGGCCTCGCCTGACCACTGATTAACCATACACTTGGAAAACTCGTTACAGGCCTGGAACTTACAGGGATCTGCCCGATCACCTGAGAAGAAACCAACAAATAAATTTATATTTGTTTGACCTGAGGACAGAATCCGGCTGCTATGACATGATACAACATTAGGTTGGAAAGAGTTGCAAGAAAATCAAGAGCTAGGCCACTGAGAAAATCATCATCAATAGTGCTGGCAGCTGTGAAACAGAATGTCAAAATTATTAACCTGCTGATTGATGGAGCATTGAGACTGAAGGCCCATTTAAGCTCTTTGCTAAAGACTAAAATATCAAAGTACGAACTATAAAACAAAGTCAAACACAAAGTAATTTTACAACATTAATTTATTTAAGTCAGGCCAGCAGATTATATATAAAACAGCAGGTTACAAATTAAATCGATGCATGTTGACCCTCTGACGCACCTTTCTCCTACTTTTTATTATATTTTGTCACCGTATCTCTGTCAAGTGAAGTTGTGTGTGGGTAGGGGGGTGCCGGGTTAGATATCCAAGGTAACCACGGTAACGGGGCAGTAAGAACTAGTTTAAAAAAAAAGGACTGTTGCGTTCACATTTCCTGTTCCACATTCAGGGGTTATGTCTTTTTAGACAGGAAAATGGTGACTTCTTTACTCAACCTCTTGCTAAATGCAACCTTTGACCATGACTGGTCTGAATTACTGAACTGGTTTTAAGATTTCCACTTGACATACCAAAGCTGTTGGCAGATTCTTGTGCAGTATTAATGTAAATAAGTGAGATATCAATTCAGTTTCATGATTAACCCAAAAATATTTATGTGCTGTTTTAACCGTATGTTAAAAAAAAATTCTTCCCGTGGCATTACTTAATACGTCATGATATGACAGACCAGACTAGATCCAGGCCGGCAACCTCTGTAAGACCCATGAGCATGTTTGAGCATGTGCTTGTGCAATGGAAAACTTGCCTACAGAGAACAATGAAGATGAGAGGAGTAAACTGATTATCATTAGTTCAGACCAAAGTGACTCACTGGTATAGATTAGGTTTGTCAGGAGCTCCTATGATTGGCTCAGACAGATTAAAGAGCTGCAGCTCAGCAGATACAGGAAAGAGTCATTCTTCGGACAACGCCATGTACAATGTCTATTTTTGCCCCTTGATCTCAGAATATCTCAAGCCTCATGTGGACTTTACAGGATGTATGACCTCTCTATGTTAATATTCTTTAACCAATGTTTGATTTTTCCTCCTCTTGAGGGGCAGCGGAATAAGATAAGAAAACAAAATCTGACTTATTTCCTGACTTTATCCATCCATCCATCCCTGCTTATTCCAATGCAGGGTATCAGGGGGCTGAGCCTATCCCAGCATCTACTAGAAGAGAGGCAGGGTAGACCCTGGACAGGCCACCAGTCCATCACACAAAGTGGTTTAAAGTTTAATTTTCCAAAAGGTTAGAAAATATTTGCAATATTTCAAAATTATTTTGCATTATCTGTGGAGTTCCTCAGGGATCCATTGTTGGTCATTCTTTCTTTTTTATTTTTATTTGCACTGACTGATTTTTGCCAATTTAGGGAAGCAAAACAAATTTTACACAAATTCTGACATATAAATTTATTTCTGATGATTTCCTGTCTTATCTTAGACATCAGTTTGATGTTACACTGCAAGTTTGAAAGGAATCAGCTGTTATCTGTTTATTACCATCATACTGCAGCAATGATGGGATTAAACTCTGACAAATTCTGCCTTGTCTGCTGCTGACTTTAACAAATCCAGGTGGAGTAATTTCAGTCAAATAGAAGATACAGTTGCATCCTATTTCTCATGAAGATGAAAAATTTCATAATAGAGAAGGACGTATAAACAGCTAACCCACATTATCTCTGAGCTAAGCAGATTTAAAACCCACACCATAGCGACGGTGAGGAGAATGGCGGACGTGATGTTGATTCATCAGTGAGAATCGGTGTGTGTGCAGCTCCTCACGTTCCTCCCAGACAGATTATCCCAGGTATTAGATCAGAGTCCTAACAGGTGAAAAGCTGCTGAGACGCTGCAGCTATAAACCGAGGATTCAGCTGAGCAGCAGATTTTATGTGGCTGGTATTCTTCATTCTATATTAACTGAATCCCAACAATTTTGGAGAAAGGCCGATGGTTTTTGTTCAAGGAACCTTGGTTTTGTGGTTAAATTAATGGCAGTATGTGTGAGTGTGCATCCTGATCTGGATGTAGGTATAGAAAACAGATTGAGGGGACCTATCACTAACTCAAGCTTATTGTTTGACCTAATAAAGTCAACATAATGTATTTACAAAATTACTTCAAATCAGTGAAGACACAACTGACCTGTTTGCCCTTGACACAAGAAAAAAGAAAATCACACTATGTAACTTGTGAAGGACTCACAATGACCAAACGTTTTATATTCATTCATCCCTTCAGATGTGGGACACCCTGTAAACATGTGACCAGGTAAACTTAGGTTGGAATAATTAGCTCAACTCTACCTGATTCGACATCAAGCGAGTACTTGTCGATGGCTAGATTCATGGTCTGGTAGGCGTTGTTGGCAAAGTCCTCCAGGATCAAGTAGATTACATTGTCGACGCCCTTAGGAACTGGTTTCCCAAACCGCATCCTGCTGTTCACAACAATGCTGCCGTTCCTGAAGTTGAGGATCTCCAGGTTCTGAAAGTTGTTCAGGTTCGACTGCAGGTACGGAACCAGCTGCAAGGACAAGACACCAGTGTATTAGTAGCATCTAAATCTTGGAGACTTTTCTACTGGGATCTGATTCTGAGTCCTCACCAGCTGTAGAAACCGTTGTTCCAGGGCTTTGTATTCAGCAGAGCTCTTGTTGAAAAGGTTCATGGAGAACACCATGTTGGTCACCCTCAGACTGAAGAAAACCGTCAGAGCTCGACCTGGTCTAACTGGTAATGCAATGGCATCCAGGTCTGAGCCCTGAGCTCCGCTGGAGAAGCCACTGCTCTCACCTTCGGCTGCCAAGCCGCCGTAGTGGAAAAGATCGATGCTGACGTCGAAGCTGGGCACATCCGAGAAATCGTGTTCGAAAGGTTGGAGATTGATCAGAGAAGTAGTCTCATTGATTTTCTGTAGTGGGGAAGTTGGTATTTGAAGGATGTCCGTGTCTATTTCCCCTCCAGGAGGCTGTACCTCCCCATCTGATGGATCTACTTCCCCTCCAGAAGGTTCTACTTCCCCTGCTGAAAGGTATACTTCCCTCCCTGATGGTTCTACTTTTTCTGATGGTTCTACTTTATCTCCAAGAGGTACTACTTCCCCTGCTGAAGGGTGTAGTTCCCTTCCTAATGGTTCTTCTTCCCCTTCTGTTGCTTCTCCTTCACCTCCAGTAGGTTCTACTGCCCCCCCTAAATGTTCAGGTAGTTCTACTTCTCCTCCAGAAGGTTCTACTTCAGCTCCTGAAAGTTCAACTTCCACTCCTGACTGTTTTATTGTCCCACCAATAGGATCAGTTTCAGCTGTTGAAAGTTGTACTTCAACTTCAGCTGGTTCTGTACCTACACCCAACGGTTCAGTTTCACCTCCTGCAAGGTCAATATCCACTTCCACTACTTTGCTTCCCATCTCAGAAAGCTCTACTCCAGATGGTTGAACCTCCACTGTCGAAGGTCTGATTGCTGCACCTGAAGGCTCCACATCAACTGCTACCACTGGTGCTACTTCCATACCAGCAAGTTCCACTTTAGCTCCCATTTCTGAAGCTTGAACTTTGCCTCCCATTTCAGAGGGCTCTACTTCAACTTTAGGTGGTTCTAGTTCCAGTCCTGAAGGCTCGATTTCTCGGACCAAAGGGTCTATTTCAACAGCCAATCGTTCTACTTCCACTCCCACAACCAAAGGTTCTATTTTCTCTTCAAAAGGTTTTATTTCCACTCTTTTAGGCTCAACTTCCCCTCCTGAAGGTTCTGCCTTCCCTGCTGAAGGCTCGAGTAAGGTTGGACCCTGTGCTTGGTCCGGTATTGAAGAACTTGGTGACCCCTCAGCAGCATCAGTTGGAAAACTTTTTGTTTCCACCACCCCAGACTGAGAGATGTCTGACGGTGGAGGACTTATTGGGACCTCAGTCACATCATCATGGGTTTGATGAAAGATATCGTCATCCTCTGGAACCGAATCAGAAACTCGAGTAAACGGTGAATCCTTTTCACGTGAGAGCTCAATGCTGCTGATGTGGACTGAAGCAACGGGTGGAGTTGAGACCAGAGCGTCAGTTGTTGTGGTGACAACCATGACCTCATCCACAACCATGTCATGGTCTAGGACTTCAGAACCTGGTGCTGCCATTGTTGTATTAGTGGGGCCTACATCTTGCTCTTCCAAAATCTCAACCTTGTCATGGGTTATGGTTTCTGGCAGGGGTGGTTCAGGTTTTTCAAGGGGGACCTTGACTTCTAACAGCTTATCAGTAGTTGTGTCAAAGCCCTCGACAACCTTTTCAAAATCAGGTAACTCTGTGGTTGGGAGAGTTTCAGTATCAGGATTTTCAGGGACTTGAGGTGCAACACTGACTTTCTTCTCGTCCTTCTCTTGTAAGTCTTCAGCGGATTGCAATGTGACTGTAACCCCTGGAAGCGATGCTCCTGTTTCAGTAGTTACTTCCATCTCTGTGGTTGGTTCTTGAAGCTTGAGGCCTGAATCAGTTGATTCTGCAAAAACAGCTACTCCCTGAGTCCAAGATTCAGGTTTGAAAGAATCAGTGACCGGTGCCAAAGAAGTAAATGGTTCCACCTCAGAGTATTCTTCATAGAGTCCCGACGCTTCCATTGTCTCTACAGGAAGCTCCACATTTAGAGTTTCCATGGGTGAGACAACAGGGGTCTGAGCTGTGGTTGGTTCCTGGCTATATATACTGATGTGCGGTGTCACCAGGTCTCCATCCACAACAGGCTTTGCAACAAGTTCATCTGAAGAGGATTCTTCAAAAGCCTGAGTTGTTGTTTTCTCTGCCAGTTCTTCTCTCTTTGCTACCAAGTCATCTTTTTTAGTGGTTGGAGTCTGCGTAGCAACTCGATCTTCATCTGTATCAACCTCTAGATCAGGTGGTGGGAGAACCTCAAGGCTGCCACCCCCCCCGTTGTAAGTGATGTCAGATGTTGATGAAGTCTGCCATGATGGATCAGCTTCGTAGCCATCTCCAGAAAAACCAGAGCCAGATCTGTCCTCAAGGATAGCCTCAGGGGGAGTTTTCACAGGAGGCATGCTGGCTGCAGATGAGTCCTTGGGATGGACCTTGGGATGGCTGGAGGTGCTACTGAGGAGGAACCCCTCATCTTTGATATTACTACTCTCTGTAAAGCAGAGAAGTGGAAGGTTATATGACAGTTCTATGACGTCAAAGTTTTTCTTTAGTAAGTGATTTAATTTACCGTCTTTGGTGTCCGGCTCTAGGCCGAAGGTCTTTTCCCGGAATTCAGTGGACGTTGGAGGAACTGTGCTTTCTTCGAACATGAAGACATCGTTTTCGCTCACCTCCTCACTCTGTGGAACTTTCCATTGGTTGAAGGTGTCCACCAGGAAGTCCTCCTTCTTCAGGAAAATGTCGCTGGTGTCGGCCTCGTGGCTCGGAGGGTCAGGAGGCTTTTCTGCTGCCAGGACATTATCCTGAAAGGATGTTAGAAATCAGTCTTAGGAGATCCTTCCGTTTCAGGGGAAGACGTTTTATTAAACATGAAACTTTTGTCCATTTGCTCTTATTTTGCTTCAGACTCACCATGTTTTCATAGGTGTCAACTGGTCGACTCGTAGGTTTGACGGGAGGCAACAAGTTCTCAGCTGCAGAAAGAAACAGAAGAAGGTGAAATAGAGAGATCTGATTTTCCTGTTGTGATTCAACAAGAAACCTCTTGGTACCGTTCTCCAGAGTCTCCAAGCTGCTGTTGGTCATGAAGTTGTCTTTGTGCAGTGCCTCGGTGATGTAGTTGCGGAAGTCGGAGATGGTGTAGATGACGGTGGGCTGCTCAGCGGCTCCAGGGTAGTTCCTCTCCACCAGGTTGTTTTGCAGGGTGATGAAGTCCAGTGTGTCGTTGGCGATGCCACCACTGTCCACCTCCACCTCCAGGGTGATGGCATAGTGCACCTGGACCACCAAACCCCTGATGGGACCAGAGCATAGCTGCTGGTAAATTTGTCCACTTTGGTTCAAGACGGACTATAAGAGCTCTGGATCTCATCCAGTAAGTCTCAGGAAATAATCATTGAATATTCTGGAAAATTTCAAGGTATGATCAAGACACAATTTAAAACACTACTGAGAGATAATCAGGAAAAAATAGAATACAAAATTATGAGGAAATTCTTGCTAACTTCATATATATATATATATATATATATATATATATATACACACTCTCTCTTCTATATTTTTTTTTAAGAAAAAAC
>JBAFTB010000027.1:646347-656881 GCA_037177355.1 Melanotaenia trifasciata
ACAAAATTATGAGGAAATTCTTGATAACTTCATACATATATATAGATATATATATATATATATATATACATACTCTCTTTTTTATATTTTTTTTTAAGAAAAAACTCATTGGGAAAAAATGTTAAAAAGTTTGACTAGGAAATTTTATAAAAGAAAGAAGTCATGAAGAAATACAAAAGAATCTGGAATAAACTTGTAGAAAAATTCTCGAGAACTATAAAGACGAAAAAGACAAAATGGAAAATTATAAGAAAAATTCTATGAAGAAAAAATAAATAAGAAATCAATTATCTAGAAAAATGTTAAATGATCAGGAAATAAATATTAATATGAATAAAGCTAAAATTATAATTAAATAATAAAGGAATAAATTACTAAGAAATAAAGACATTTACAGAAGATAAAAATAAAATGTAATGACAGCGAATAATACGGGAAAAAGGTAAAGAGCAAACGATAAAGGAAATGTAATAAAAACAAAAAAAGAAAAACAAAATATATTGTGATTTTGAAAGACTGAAAAAATGTTAAACCACCACAAAAATGGTGCGTTCTTATCAAATCTCAGCCTCTTCTCTGGTTTGACATGGTGAAACTTCAGCACTGATCATCGCTCCAGCTCTGCAGAGTTCAGGAGGGTTTAAAAGGTCACCGTGAATTTAACACATGGAGACAGGCTAACCTGGGGGGGTGGGCTGAGCCTGGGGGTTCCCGACAAGAAAGGCAGCAGCACAGAGCTCGTCATAAACCTTTAATGTAATCCCCGGCGGCCGCAGGTGGCCGACCAGCCACTTATCTCATTTAAGAGCTGACTGAATATTGTTAAAGACGTTAAGCAGAAGGAAGAGCAACAGAGCTGTTATTTACAGCGACATGCGGGTGAAAGGGTTCCAGGGCGGGGACGGCATGCAAGGACACCACAACCAGCCAGGAAATTCTGCTGAAGGAGCCATTTAGACCTGATTCTCAGAGTCAGGGTCCAAACTGTCAGTAACACTTCAGAGCTGCTGCTGGACGAGCATCTGCTCACTGATCAGGTCAAACATCAGAGCTCGTTCAACCCCAAGGCTCAGGATGTCAGAGCGGTACACCCGCCCCCCATAAGCCTCCGGTGGAAGCATGGAACTACCAAGAACCGGAGTGCAGCGAGCCATCTGGGATGCCTTCAAGGGCAAAGGCCTCCTATAAACCATTTATAGATAAAATTAACTAAAAATGAAAAAAAAATGTATGAACTTACCGTTCTAGATCCTTCTGAGGCCTGAAAACAAGAAAAGATCAACATTAACAACAGTCGTTATAAAACACTCCTTTTAGGCTCAAAAGGAAGTAAACGTGTTTTGAAACAGAAGCTAATCCTGGAACCAAGCGGCAGCAGACATCCAACATGAAGACGTAAAGCTGGCCGGACTCCAGATCAACGTACCTGAACTCCACGATATAGATGCTCTTGAAGCCCGGCAGCTCATCAAAGACGTCTTCAATCTGACGATAAAAGGAGACGAGGGAAAGTTTAACAACCGGTCGGACCAGGAGACGTCCTCATTTCAGCCAAGCTTTAGCAGACAAATGGCCTCACATTTGACTCTTCAATAGTTTGGTATCTAGAGGAGTTCCTGGCCCACTCAATGACTGCAAGGTGCCCAGGTCCTGCCCAGATCATCATCCCTCCACCACCGTGCTGACACTAGGTCAAGGTGCCGGGTTTTCTCTAAACATGCTGCTGTACCAAACATCTCCAAACCATCCATACTTGTTCATTCTTTTCCTGATTCGACCTTATGAACTTTACGATTTAACATGCTAAACGGTTTAATCGTTCCCATACCTGCTTGTGTACTACACTTGGATTCCTCTAGGGGGCGCATTAGAGCCCTTAGACCAGAGAGGGTTGCTGAATCTGTAGGGTGTCCGCCCCCACCGGTTACTCGCATTCTGAATCTTGCGAATGCGTAGCGTGAATTTCTGACAACGTCCACAAGTAACCCTTCAACGAAACGTAAGGTTTTCTAAGCAACCATGATTATACGTAAATAAAGGTCATTAAAATCAAGCATATTCTCAGTCTAACCAGTAGGGGCAGCGCTGGCACCAGATGTGAGGCCACAGAGTCCAGCGCAGTAAAATTATGGAAACTTTTGAACTCAAACATGTAGACCGACTTAATTATCCACATCTTTACGATGTATCACTGTTTCCTAATTCGCCCCCAGTGTTAATAAGCAAGTATATTCCTGGCCTCGGAGTATTCTGATGTCTTTCCTCCTTGGCACTGTGTTTCTGTTCAGGGTGATTTGTCATGCTTGTAACAGAAATACAGGAGGCTGAACTTTCTTAAAACTGTTCATTGAAGAGGAAACAGAAAGGCAGGTGTGGTAATTCTTTAAAAACAGGAGCACCTTTACAGCTTTTCGTTTTTATTCATGTGAGTGAGCGTTTGAAGGGTTCGAGGTTTGGTGACAGGACAGGGCTTCAGATTTTCAGAGAAATGATGAACTTTGCTGAAACCAACAGATCTTCACGGTCACAGTGTGAGAAAATCCACACGAGGGTCAGAAAGCCGGGTCCTTCGCATGCAGACTGACCCACAGTAGTTTTAGCTGCTGAGTCTTTTTATGTGGAAAAAACCAACATTTTGGGGCTTTGTGGCCTGTGGCTGCACTCTTCTTCTCCTGTTTCTAAGCTGCAGCAGAGCTTCTGTTGTTTCTATTAGTGCACTTCTCCACTTCATATTCCCTCATTAAAGACCCTGACCCTGACATTCAAACCATAAACCAGCTTCCTGCGTCACGAACGTGGATCGGAGCCTGAAAACCTCCCGGCGGTGCAGGAACACCGGCGCGCTGCTGGATTTTCCACCGGCTGGAGGTGAGTCACCGCTTGTATACTGTATGTTCTCTGCACCGGTCCAGCTCGGCTGTGCCGGCTCGTATAGCTGCTTCCTGGCAGCGCGGAGCAAACTGAGCTCTAAAGCGTGAAGATCTTTAATGCGTGAAAAACAGGCCAGGCCTTTAAAGTAGAGCCAAACTCCTGAGTCTGCAGTTTGTGGGAAACTACAAGTCAGTACGTTTGGTGATGAGGAGGCACAGAACCAAAACTCAAGGATGAAAACAAGCTAAAGGAATTGGTTCCAGAAGATTCTGACTACGTAAAGTTACAGAGACGAGGAGAAAACGGGCCTAAAGCCTTTGAAGTGAATCTGGATCTTTAGACAGGCGATGAGTCTCCAAGTCCCTCAGAGTCCTGATCCAGTCCTCATTTCATCATACAAAAGTACAGTTTCCAGGTATTTATGAAACATGTTCAACATAAATATAAATACAGAATATGACTCAGAAACAGCTTGAACATGAAGATTTCAAGCCTGTATGTGTTTCCTGCCTCTCCCTGTACTTGTACTGTTTTTAAATAATTAATTTTTGTATTATGTCTTTTAACATGTGCCAAATAAATAAATAAAAAAAAATATGAAAAATTTCGTCTGAGCAGCTTTAGTGTCAGTCTGAACCCTGTGAGAAGCTTCCTGCCCTCAAAGGCCACCGTCCTGCAGCTTTTAGAGGTTTCCCTCCTTCAACACCTAAATGAAATAACGGGCCATTGTGGAAAACTTCACAACAAGATGCTGGATCCATTTGATTTGATTCAGATGTGTCGGAGCAGGGAAACATCTAAAACCTACGGGACAGTGGACCTCGAGTTTGACGTCCCAGCTTTAAGTGATGCTGCTGGTTGTGAAAGTCAGTACTCCGTTTCAGGTCCTTCATCATGTCGGTCATGTGACATCTGCTCCGGACAGACTACCAGACCTGAGAATTATACCAAATGTTAAATCATTAAATCCAAGTTTCTACGGTGGTGTCCCGTAATTCACGACCAAATTATCTCCCATGATCCTCAACAAAGGCCATGGTTACGTGGTTTTTAATTCAGAATTAATTATTCAGAATAAAATCATTTAGAATAAAGTATTCTCTTTCACGTTCACATGGAAATAGAAATTCTGAATTGAGGTCGGGGGGTTGACGTATTTACGGGAAGAAAACAAACTCCAGTTTGTTTCTTTTTGTTCCGTCTACAACACGGAAGACCACATCATAAGAACCATTTTCACTCTGACTGTGATTCTGGTTTTGAAGCAGCAGCTCGACACCAGCATCCTGCTTCATTGTGGTCAGCTGGGGAGGACTGAACCGTATCACCATGGCGACAGGACAAGGTAAGGAGCATGCTCAGAATGACCGGAATTAATTTAAAGTGGAATTTACATGATGGAGGAATTATTCAATTCAGATTTAAAACCAGAAAAAACAGCCACTCACTCTGGATTTAAGTGTAATTGGGAATGGTCATTTTCATTTGGAATTAGGTGTTTATAAGGTCATTTTAAAGAGGATTTCATTTTTATTCTAAATTAAAGCGGAATTAAAACTCTCATGTAAACGAGGCCACAGCTGTCCTCCGGGTGCTGAGTCATGCCAGCTCTCCAGTAAATCTACTCAAATGTAGAGCTGAATTTTACACTTGGGATTAATGAAGTAAATTCTTCTAAAAACGGCTTCTTGAGAGTCACGTTTCCATGGAGAACGATGAAGCTTCAGTCAGTATCAGCTGGATAAACTGAAGGTCCAGATGCAGCTCTCAGGTCTTGGATTTGGTCCTGTTTTCTGTCAAACTGCCTGATCTCGGCCGTTTTACGGAGATGAAACTAAAGATGGGAATAAAGTGTGTTTTTTTGACAGGCTGCTGGTAACTGAGACGTTTGTCATGAACACTGTGAAGTTACTGGCTGAATGAGACTAACCCACACCTATAAATACCTGATAGCCAATCAGAAAACATCAATTCTTTTTAATCTCTGCTTGCTCTTGTTCTCAGTGACCTTGTAGATCATCTGATGGGATTGGTTCGATTCTCTGTCTTTCCTGGAACCAGCAGTGTTCTCTGAACAAGGAGCCTGCAGGACTGAATCCTGACTGGCTTTGCCTCCCATGTATAACTTGGTACTGATGGATGAGTACTATGAAGGAGTTCTGGTGGAGTTTCTGAATGTTGTGGATCAACGTTTCTAAGCCAGCTGGGCCCAGACAGGACCTGCCCTGTACGTCAGAAACAAGCTTACCCTGCGTTTGAAGTGTCTGGCCAGCTGCTGGTACTCGAAGCTGCTCGGGTCTCTCAGAGCATCGTTGTAGGTTTCTCCTGTCAGCTTGATCCTCATCTCGACCACCTGGTCCTTCAGGGGCCGTGGAGGTCGCAGCAGCGTGTCATCGATCTCGTTCCCGATCTGGGCGTAAACAAGACGTAGAGATGTGGTGTCGGCGTGGAGAACACAACCTCTTACAAAACAAATGATTGTGGTTGGCTTACCGTGTTCTCCTGCTCATCCTCGAACAGGAAGCCGTTGTTTCCCAGCAGGTTGTCTTCTGGTTCGTATGGACCCTCTGTTGGTTCTGGGAAGTTCCCGTTGTTGGTTTCCATGGTGAACTTGGTTGTGGCCTCCTCTGTAGTCTTTGCTGTGGATTCTGGGGTGACTTCTTCAGCTGCGGGTGAAGCTGCTATCTCCACCTCTGTGGTGGGAAGTTCTGCCTCTGGAAGGGCTTCAGGTTCTGTTTCACTCGGACCCTCTGAGATGACTTCCACTTCATCTCCAGGAGCATGTTCTGGGACTTCAGGTGTGGAGATGGTCTCTCTGGTTGTTTCTGGGGGGAGTTCCACCTCAGAATCACTTGGAGGTTCTATAGTCGCCTGTGGTCCAGATGTTCCATCTTGCTCATTCGCTGGTAGAGATATCTCCTCTGTGTCCTTGGGATGGGCCTCCTTAGAAACTTCTGGTGTGGTTCCTTCTTGCTCCTCCAAGGTTCCATCCTCTCGGTTCTTCACTGGTTCCCCTCCAACTGCTTCCTTAGTTTCATCTACAGATGTTGGTGGAGGATCAATTTCCTCTTCAGGTTCTACCTTAGGTCCAGTTTCTACTTCATACCCTCCTGTGGGCTCCTTTTTATCTACAACTTCTTCTAGAGAATCCCTCTGGGCTGGTTCTCTTTTGGGTCCGGGTTCTTCCACGATTTCTACTTCAATTGTTGACGCTGTTGTTGTTCTTGCCTCTTCTGTGAATTCTGGTTCTCTAGAAGTTTCTTCTGGTTCAATCAGTGGCCCTGGATATTTGGTTGATTCTCTAGGTGCTTCTGTTTCTTCTGCTACTTTTGTTGTGGGTTCTGGTTGTTGTGGTGGTTCTCTTGATTGGTCAGGTACCTGTGCTGGCTCTGTTGTGGGTTCTGGAGTTTCTTCTCCTTCTTGTACAAGTTCTGGTTCTTGTGTTGGATCTGCTATGGGCTCTGGTTCTATTGCTGGTTTTACAGTGGGTTCTATTTCTTGTATTGTTTCTTCTATGGGTTCTGTTTCCTGTGTTAGTTCTTCTGTAGGTTCTGGTTCTAGTGTTAGTTTTATGGTGGGTTCAAGTTCTTGAGTTGGTTTCTCTTTGGGTTCTGGTTCTTGTGTTAGTTCTATGGTGGGTTTAGGTTCTTGTACTGGTTCTTGAGCAGGTTCTTCTTCTTGTATTGTTTCTTTTATGGGTTCTGTTTCCTGTGTTGGTTCTTCTGTAGGTTCTGGTTCTAGTGTTTGTTCTATGGTGGGTTCATGTTCTTGAGTTGGTTCCTCTTTGGGTTCTGATTCTTGTGTTAGTTCTATGGTGGGTTCATGTACTTGAGTTGGTTCCTCTTTGGGTTCTGGTTCTAGTGTTAGGTCTATGGTGGGTTCATGTACTTGTGTTGGCTTCTCTTTAGGTTCTGGTTCTTGTGATAATTCTATGGTAGGTTCAGGTTCTTGTGTTGGTTCCTCTTTGGGTTCTGGTTCTTGTGTTAGTTCTATGGTAGGTTCATGTACTTGTGTTGGTCCCGCTTTGGGTTCTGATTCTTGTGTTAGTTCTATGGTAGGTTCATGTACTTGAGTTGGTTTCTCTTTAGGTTCTGGTTCTTGTGCTTGTTCTATTGCAGGTTCAAGTTCTTGTGTTGGTTGTGTGGGTTCAGGTTCTTGTCCTAGTTTTATGCTGGGTTCAGGTTCGTGTCTGGTTTCTCTAGAGGTTTCTGGTTTGTCTTTCTTGACTTCAGTTGGTTCTGCTGTGGGTTCTGATGGCTTCTCTATAATCTCTTGTATGGGTTTGGACTCTGTCACTGGTTCTTCCGTTAGGTCTGATATCTTCGTAGCTTCTCTTTCAGGTTCTAGATTATGTTCTGGTTCCCTTGTAGGTTTGGGCTCTTCTACAGATTCTGCTATTTTTACTGGTTCTGCTTTGGTTTCCGGCTTATCTACAGGTTCCGGTTCCTGTTCAGGAGGTTCAGTAGGTTTTCCTTCTAAGATTGCTTCCTCTTTAGGTTCTTCCTCATGTAAAATTTCTCCTGTAGGCTCTTTGATTGTTGCCCCAGCTGCTTCTTTTCTAGTTTCTCCTTCCTCTTGCTCTGTGGTTCTGTCTTCTGGTTGGACCTCTGCTGCTGCTGTATCTGTTGTGAAACCTCTTGGAGCATCAGTGCTCTCCGCTGTAACTTCCTCCTCTCCTGCTTCAACAGTCTCAATCTGTTCACTGTCTTCTGTTACTTTTGAAGTCTGATCTTCAAAAAAAACTTCAACTTCATCTTTGATGTCCAGATCTTCAGGTTCTACAGGTGTCATGACAACAGGTTCCTCTGGTGGAATGTTTTCCGTTGTTGGCACATCTCCATCTTTGTCAGTCAGTTCAGGTTTGGAAGTAACCTCGACTGTTGTTGTTGGCTTGTCCTTTCCAGTGTCTTCACTAGCTTCAGCTTCCATCATACCTGTGGTCAGGATGGAGGCCTGAGAGGGAACTTCTGTTACTGGGTGTAGGACTGGTTCTGGTTCTGGAGTCATGTCCGCTGACACCTCTATCTCCTCTTCAGGGTTGGTCATCAGAACTACGGTTGGAGTTGTGAGTGTGCTGATATCTTGGCTAGCTTCCAGAGTCACGTCTGCTGGATGCTCTTCTGCTGGTGTTTGGATATCGCCTTCAGGTTCTCCAGGAACCCCTGTTTCAGGTGCACGAGAAGTGGTCTGGACCACAGTGTCTGGTAAAACCTCAATGGGTTCTTCTCTAACCTCATAAGCCAGAGTTACATCAGTGATGATATCCAAAGAACTGTCTGGAGTTTCTTGAACTTGTGGGACCAAAAAGTCTTTGGAGGTTGTTTCATGAACGTCTTCTATCAGAACTTCTGCAGGAACTTCGATGGTCGCCGACTCCGGCTCAGTAACAGCGTCTCTAGCAGTCTCTGCGGTCGGCTTTTGAAGAACCACAACAGCAGCAGTGGCAACTTCTTGAACCACGACATCTGATGGTGGTTCCTCACCTTGTGGGCTAACGTCCTGACTCTCCTCTAGATCTTCATGGATCAGGTTATCCTCTTCCTCTGCTCTATCCAGATCCATCTGATGTCGCCCCACCTCCTGATCCGGTCCATAAAAGGGCTTGTGTGTTAACTCTGCTAGATCCTCAGAACTTGCGCCCCCTGCTGGACTTGGTGAAGTGGCGTCATCTGGCATGGCATCAGCAGCAGGGTCAAAGGTTAAATCCACAGGAATCCCAGTTTGCAGTGTTGCAGCTGCTTCCTGAGGCAGACCCTCAGTTGGAGAGAGCGTAGAGGTCCAGGTCGGGACTCCAAAACCTGGAGGGAGTTGTTCTTGACCCTCTGTGACAGTTTCTGATCCAAGGATGATGGCGTCCTCTCCTGCAGGATAAATAATGGATTATTTTATAGAGCTCCTATTCAACAGTAAGACCATTCAGACCCACAGAGACCTTTTTTAGATGTTCATAACTGCTTCTTTACACGAACAACCTCACATATTCTTTAATTTACCTGACACCATTTTTCTATGTTCCACAAAGGTTTCTAACTCTCAGAGTAAAACATTTCCAGTGTGTGATTCATCGCTCGTTGTGTTGCGTAACTCATGTCCTGTACAACTGGATGATGTTAGCTAACCGGACCTCCTGCGACCTTAAGCTCCCCGGGACGTCTGCCATGTTTGATCACGAACAAAGTGACTTCAGTCTGACCACATGAGCTCTCGTTTGAAATGTTGAATAGCAGCTCAGTGTTGTTAAGAATCTGGATGTGGTGAGTTTGGGGTGATGTGGGAACTATTGGCGTGGTCTTAGGACTGGATGTGGAAGCTGTTTTGTGTGTTAGATGGAGGTTGAGGTTGAAACAGAGGCAGCCACTCTATCTGTAAACTGTGATCTTAGTAACCCTGATCGATGTCCTGCAGTAACTCAGTCACATCTCTGCTGCTCCGCCTCTCTCCATTGACCAGACTTCTGCCCGTAAATAGGCTTACAGATCTATTCTGGGAGGCAAGCGTGTGACGGGAATCAGCCTCCCAGTCCGGCTTCTCATAAGACAGATTGGGGTGTAAGGTGAGCATGGCTCTACTCTTCAAACCTGAGCAAGGTCCACCTGTTGGGGGGCGGGGAAGACTTACAAAGAACCACGCTAATCTTTGTACGGCCCTGAACCTGTTTTCATCAGTCAGTGGTGAATGAAACCACTCTGGATCATCAGAAAGGAGTCATGTTTAATCAAAATGCTCTGAGCTGAAGCTCTAGATCCAGAGATCAGATCCTACCAGAGTTCAGCTTTTGCAATCAGATTCATTTGGATGAATGGAAAAGTCTTTGGAGAGCCAGTTTCATGTGGAAAAAACCTTAAAAGTCACCTAAAATTCTCACTTTGTCTGCTGAAATATCTGCTGAAATATGAAGAAATAACTTTCACACTTCTGCATAGCCAACATCAGGCTGATTTTTCCCTCTGAGGTGTTCTCAACATTTACATGTGTGACATGTTTTGATGAGAAAAGCTTCAGGTGAGCTCTTACCTGGAAGGACCTCTGTCACAGAGTCTTCGGTCTGAATGGTTGGTGACTCAGAACTGGATGAAGAACAGAAAGCGTCAGCAAAGCTTCAGCAGATGAATCCACCTACACCAGCTACAGACAACCGAAGACTAACAGCAGGTTTAGGTTCCTCTGCTGAAAGCGTAGAACCACAGGTCCCTGACTCATCTTAACTTAAGAAGCTGCAACCATCAAAGCAAAAAGTAAAATTTAATCCTGTCTGTAGCGTGAAATTCTGCACTGAATTCACAACCTCACCTCCAATGATGTTGGGACTCAAACGTAAATAAAACAGAATGTAATGAATTTCAAATCTCATCAATACATATTTTATCCCCAGTAGAAGATAAACACATCAGATGAAACGGAGACGTTTCACCATGAGATGAAAATATGAGCTGATAGTGAATCTGATTCACAACACGTCTGGAAAAAGTAGTTCCAGGGTGATGTTCAACACGAGACTGAAACAAGGCTGAAAGTTAAAACTGGATGCTTTCTTTCTGGAGAGAGGCTCCATCAATGCTGGAAAGTACATGGAGGTTTTAGAGCAGCATCTGCTCCCATCCAGACAACGTCTCTTTCAGGGAAGACCTTGCAGATTTCAGCAAGACAATGCTGAACCACATCC
>JBAFTB010000027.1:883559-894059 GCA_037177355.1 Melanotaenia trifasciata
TTTTCAAACACTGACTTTCAAAGTTTCAAAACGTTTTCTTTCAGTTTCAGATTATGGCAGTGTTCTCATCCCATACAGGTGGGCGGGTCCTCGCCTTGCAGAAACAGAAAACCACGCCCACCAACGCAGATGAAGGGATGTGAACTTATATGGTGTAGATTGGTGGACACACTGGAGACAGCATAGACCAGGGATCTCCAACTCCAGTCCTTATGAGCTACTGTCCTGCAGATCCTGAGCGCTAACGGCTCAGTTACGTTCTGGACCACCTGGTTCATGTGTAGCTGAGGAGATTCAGGAGGGAAAAGTCTTCCACCTCAAAGACGCTCTGGCATAGCTGCTTGGCGAATCTGGCTTTGCGTCTTGCTAATGAGCTGAGCTGCTGTCTGTCAATCATGTCTGCCTGTGCGTCCTGACCCGCCCACTCTCCGCCCCCTGATCACCCCACACCTCCCACACAACCCTTGCAGTTTCAGCCATTTTTCAAATTTGGCAGTGGGTGGAGTTACGCTTTAAGTCCAAATTGGCTGGCTTATTCTGGTTTTAAATCTGAATGGAATAATTCCTCGATCCGATAAACGTTCATTCTGCTTTAAATGAGTTCTGGTTTTTCTGTTGCGGTACGGTACTCTGTCTCCCTCCTCTTCCTCAGCTCATACAGGGAAGTAGGATGCTGGTGTTGAGCTGCATCAAAATCAGAGCAAGAATAGTTCTCATTATGTGGTCTTCCATGTTGTAGATGAAAAGAAAAGAAGCAGGAGCAGGACTTTGTTTTCTCCGGTTGGACGTAAATACGTCTCGTCCGTGTCCCTGTCCAATCAGAACCCTTCCCAACCCCCAGTTCTGAGGTGGAATAGAATAAAGGCAATTAAACATGTTATCAGCGTAAACCTCAGTTTGAAATGACTATTTTCATGTAAACACGAAGGAACTTTAATTCCAAAATGTTTACTTGTAAATAATTCATTCTGAATTAAAAACCACTACGTAACCATGGCCCACGTTTAAAGACGAGAGCCAGCCCAGCGTAGAGTCTGTATGGTCCACGAGACTGTCAAAACAAAAGTCAAAATCTGAGCTTCAACATGGACATGAAGCAGAAGCAGCAGATGAAGCTCAGTGTTCCTGAATATCCTAAATATCACTCTGTGGTCCTTTTTCAATTATTAACAGTGTCAAGCCATGTTTGCATCTACACTTACTCGTTTACAGAAACCAGTAAAAACTGTGTTTTGTAATCCTGCTTGCTGCAGGTTTGTTAAGTATCGTCACCAGTAGGCACCACTGCTTGTATAAATGTTTCTATACCAAAATGCTGTTAAAATATTAGTTGATATTTTCAGTAATATTGATGTATATGATGGGTAATTCACTGGTTCTGAATTCATTCTTGCTGATATTAAAAGATTTACATGTTTATTGTCCACGCACCATATGTGAGGACATAGAGGAATAAATATGTGTTTTTTTCTCACCATTGAAATAACATAACACGGACCTGTAAAAATAAGTCAAAGAAACACATGAAGTAAGACGATAATAAAGTGGCAAACAGTTAAGTGTTCACAAAAGTATTTACAGTCCAAAGTCAGGGGGCAGGCAGGGGATGTAGTGAATAAAGTTTAGCAAAGTTTAGTAACAGCTGTAATAAGCTCTGGCCCCCCATTGACCCTGCATTGAATTAAGTGGGTATGGACAGCTGATGGATGGATGACAATAATATTGCGTTGTTATTAAAAATTCAGCACTAATTTTGACTCTCCATGTTACAGGTGGATGCCAGTGCAGCTCACAGGATGAACCCGCTAGCTGCCCTCAACATTGACCGCAACACTTTGGTGGGGGAAAACCCCCGCCCTCACGGAGGCCTATTCTACCCTGGCATCCATTCTCTTTCCAGACAAAAGCCCCAAGAGCCTGGTACCTCCGTCCCACTTGGGTGTGAGCTCCTGTACAAGCCTGATGTAACCTTACTGGAAGGTCAGAAATCTGTGAACGGATATGTTGGACTTTATAAAAGCCCACTTCCAGGGCTGCAGAAGCCTCTGCTTGTCTCCACTGCAGAAAGTGATGGCCTGGGACTGGACCACCGAGTTGTACCTATTGACAAGCAGTCAGAACTGGGCTTGAATGGTGCTGGTGGCTTTTTGAGAGTGCCCTGGATCAGCCCATACATGGATGCTTCAATGTACCCCTTCCTGGACATGGCATACAAGGCCTCCTTTCTGTCTCAGCCATCCCCCTTCCTCCAGCAACAGCTGGCATATCAGTCTCTGTGTACCACTGGAGGCAACAGTCCTGGAGAGGAAAGACTGTTCTACATGCCTCCTTATGCCCCGGTTCGTATCTCCTCCTCACTGGGCCCTCCTATCAGGATGTCTACAGCCACTCCAGCCTCTGCTGTCCTTTCACCCCTTCCCCACTGCCAGGACAAGGCCTTGCAGGGACTTGCGCCACAGTTGCATCAAGAACCCTCTGCTTTCACCACTGGCCCTCAGATCCACCAGGAGCCTCAGGTTCAAGTTGGTCACCATAATGAGCGACAGCATAGCAACAACAATGGAGTAAAGCCCAGTCAGACCAGTTCTACCAAGCATACTCTTGGCAAAAGCAGCAGTGCTCACATTAACACTTTAGCTAGTTCTGCTGCATTAGATTCTACCCCAGTTTCCCAAACTTCCTGTTCCATTCCCCTTACCCAAACCTTCAAAAACAACACTGCAGACCTCCAGAAGTCCCTTTATAGGAGCAACTCCTCATCCTCAACCTCATTTTCAGTGTCTCATCCCTTTTGCTTGAGCCCCCAGCACAGCCCTTCAACAAATTCAGTCGGCAACAAAACCAAAGATGCCAGTTCAGACAGCAGTAAATCAGACAAATGTATTGCACTTGCAAAGGCATCAGTGGACAAAGCTGTACCTCAAAAGGCTACCAAAAACCAAGGAGAAAAACCTTTGGATTTGTCTGCCAAAGAATTTGAAAAACTTCCAAATGGGTTTCCATCCAAAGCAGAAGCACTAACCAAGATGGGGTATTTGCCAACATCTCCTTACAGGCTGGTAGCCAATCAGGACCAGCGCCTCAAAGAAGGTCCTCCACCTGTTAGTGCATCGGTTAAGACTCCAGATCAAGAAATGAGCTGCACCTCATCCTCTACAGGGGTTGCTCCTGGTCCCAACTGCTCTAAAACTTTAAAGAAAAACAGTACAGACAGTGCTCATAATCCAGAGCAGCCCTCAGGCTCAACTGTGTCCACAGCGGCAGAGGTGACCAATATTACCAGTCCAGCCTCAGGATCTCTTTCCCCAAATCCTAAAGCTGGATGGTCACGAGTTCATCCAGCTGACTCAGAGAAAAGAGGCAAAGAGGAATCTCGCTCTGGAAAACAGAGCACACAGCCTGCTCAGCCTGAGGCTCAAGAAGGTCAGTCTAGTCCTCCAGAGCAGCAGCAGTCACACAAAGAAAACAAAAACACCCTCAGACAAATTTATGGGGACTCTTACCTCCCTCCTGGCTTAGGATACACTAGCCGCTACATTCCATACTCGGTTGCAGAGAATATGTCGGTGCAGGGAATGCCGATACCAGGTAAAGCACCTGTGTACCCCCATCCACTTTTACTTGGCAGCAGCAGATTTTACCCATCTCACATTGCACCAAAACATATCCTCCCATATGGAGTGCAGCCACATCAAAGTACCCAGGAAATGGCCCCAACTTCCATGTTGAGTTACCTAGGTCCTAACAGCAAGGAACAACTTCAAAACAGGTCTATGACTCTTGACAAATTCTGGAATGCAGAACTGTCTGGGAACCAGGAAAGGCCGGATACAGACAGCTCCCACAAGAGTGACAATGATAAAGAAAAAGGTCTGAAAAAAACCTTAAAGGTTAAAGATAAAAGTCGCTCTTCTGTCAGAGACGATATTGTTTGCATTGACCTTGTGCGTGACGAGACGGATGATATTTTTTCCTCCAACAACTCCACGTGTATCAGAAAAGAAAATTCCACCAAGCATACCAACAGTGGAGGTAACCTCATCCAGGACAGAGGGCCATGGCCTCCAAATACCCTCCATCTGAGCCAGATACCACACACTCCCCTTTGTGACAACCCTTCATCACCTCTTTTTACTGGCCAGGAGGCCTCTGAAGAGGGGGAGCCTCTAAGTCCTTTTCCAAACATCCTAGAAGAGCAGTCAATGCGGTGTGCCAGAACTTCTCCATGGCAGTTTTCTAGAAATTGTAAAGCTAGACCATCTGGTTGTTCCAGGGACTTAATAATGGGTGTTACTTGTGGTGAAAATAGCACTCCAACTGAAATGAAAGGAGAGGTTACTGGAAAAACAAATGCTCAACCTCAACAAGCTCTTTCCAAAAATGGAAACTCATTGGTTCCTGTTGGCAGTGAAAGTTCTAGGGACTTCACCACCAACAGCGCAGAAGTCCAGTGTATAGTCTCAAACCCCAAAACTCCAGCTAATGGGGATGTCTGTCCTTCAGAAATCCCAGCATGTGGCAGTAAGGACCCAGCATGTAGAGATTTCAGTCCTCAGGTCCAGCCATACCAGAATTTTAATCCCACAGTTCCAGCTGGGAGATTCCCAAACTCAAGGCCATCACTTTTTACCAGCATCAACCCCAGTGGCCCCGCATGTAATGCAGATGCAAACAGTCCAGATTTCAACAGAAACTTTGTGGAACCTTGTTGCAAGGATTACAGATCACCAACATGTGAACCCAGAATTTTCAGTTGTCCAGTTCGTGGAATTGGAAACCCTGTGTCTCCAAACGGCAGAAACCTCAGCCCCCAGTTTACTAATGGGGGAAACCACAATTCCATCCAGCCAAGAGGTCCTGCATATGGACAGAGCAACTTTACTAGTTTCAGTTGTGGCATAATCCTCTCAAAGAGTCAGACAACATGTGCAAACAGCAATCTAAGGGCCCCAACACCTACCAACAAAGGCTTCACCAGGGTCCATGCAAACCTGCCTTTAGGTAGTATTCCTTCCAGAGACACAGGAACCACCCTCACTACCTGTGAAGAGAGGAAAGAATCTGGTATCCAGGATGACATGAATCCCCTGACAGATGAGGATGAAGGCCCTGGCTGCAGTAAGAACCGGAACGCAAGCCTCACCAAACGCATTGCCAACTCATCCGGCTATGTGGGCGACCAGTTTAAATGTATGACCACGGAGCTTTATGCAGATTCCAGCAAGCTGAGCAGAGAGCAGAAAGCCCTCCAGGTAAGACATCTAATGCTTCCTGCCTTCATCATTCAGTCAGACGGAGAATGCAAATCTAATTTTATCTGCTGGTCTGGTGTGTGATCGTTACCAGTGCAGCATGTTTGAGTTTGTTTTTTTTAATTGATTTTCAGCCTACAGTTGAGGCAGGTAAATTCAGTCACTGAAAAAAAACAGACTTCCCTTTGGTCTAATCCCATTTTTTATGTCTGAGCTGTAAACAAGCAGAAGGTATTCTAAACCAGGTTTACTTCAAGAATTTAAAATTTAACTTTGTTAGGGACAATTTATCACAATGACCTGAAAGTTTTTTCTTCTCATATGAACTAATGATATGTTTTAATGACGACTGAGTTCAGATTGAGGTTCGTTAGAGAAGGTTTCTTTGGTTCTGTTATGATTCTTAACCCATAGATGAATGAAAAGTGACATGTTGGAGTTTTGAAGCTTGTTTTATTTTTGGTTGTATAAAGAACAAAACAATATGTATGTTTAAACTGCTATGGCACAATCAAGGAAGACAGTCTTTTAGCGCTTCTTTTGGGAGATTTCCTTTCATTCTTACGGAAAGACTGCTTACCGCTTCTAACTCTGGGAGATTCTTGGATTGTCTTCTGTGCACTACTCTTCTGCAGTTTGTCTACACATTTTTAATTACATTTAGGACCATGACTGTGAGGCCCATAGGAAAACCATCAGCTTGCACCTGTTCAAGTTGTACATTGTGGATAGTGAGTTGTCTTTAGGCATATTGTTGTGTTTTAATCCATGTTCATGTTCATCTTTTTTGCAGATGATGTGATGTTTTCTTTTAGAGTTGCTGCAGTTTTATGAAGTCTTTTCTGTCCTCTATAGTAAATTGTTCATGGCATGACTGGGTGCAACCTTAGGGCTCATTAATGTTTCTTCACAGAGGAGAGGATGGACCCCTCTGTTTGCCCTCTGCATTAATTCTCTGCATGTTTTCATACATTGCAGATGCATAGCAAACATAACAGATGGACCAGTACCAACAGAAATTATGGGCAGTGTTTCACATCATATCTCAGGTGCAACCTTTGAAAGGAACAAAGAAGAAGAAGAAGCTGTTATGTATTTAATGGCAACACAGACCACCACCATCTACTGCACTGCCTCTTTTTATGTCTATTTCAGAGAATGTCACATCTGCCTTCATTATCTCTTCCATTATATCCATTATCATTATATCTTCCTCCATCACCACCATGTTTGCTGTTGTGGCTGATGTCAGATCTCACAAGTGAACTTTGAACTGTGTACCGCCCCCTAGTGGACGTATTGTCTAAAAACCATGCCAGTGTAAAACATGCTTGGGAGTTCATGGGCAGTTTGACAACCTTTGAAACAGACGTACCTCTTTACTTACATAAAGGGATCATAAATAAGCTCTTGGCCTAAAGCATGATCCATCCACCCCTAAAATTAGCAAATGGAAAGATGTTCTCATAAACATCTGCACTTTTGTCTCTCCAAACAAACATTAAATTATGGCAGCCAAACGGTTTTACTTCAATGTCGTCAGTCCTCAGAACTTGTTAATCTATTTTTGTAAACTGAATTTGGTGGTGAAGATCTGTTTAATCAAAGCAGATGTGGCTTCAGTCTTCCTGAAGGTCTTTTATAAGCAAAAAGGATTTGACAAACAATTCTTATGAGGTTTGAGGTCTATGCACATGGTTATATTTGGCTGTAAGAGTCATAATTCTTCTAGCGGTGGCCTATTGAGGAAGTCTTTTGTGCCTTTTATTTGGGTTTAGTATCATTTTCATGTTGTAGAAACTCTTTTTTATGGAATTTAAAATCTTAAAACTCAGCTAAAAGCAGCACTATGTCTTATATCATCAGCATCTCAGGAGCGGTGGTGTGTATCTCTGTGGGGTAAATGTGATGGATATTTAACCCTTTAGATGATCTACAGAGGTTTTCCAGCATTTCTATCCATCCAGGAGGTTTACAATCCAGCCACTAAATGTAGTTTTATTCAGAGACTCTATCTGGTAAATCCACAATGATCCATGGTAACAGCATTATTTATCACATTTCACCATTAAAAAAATATCACTATTACGTGTATACCTTTAACGATATCACAGGCAATATTACACATTTCTGTTTGTTTTTTTTATTGATGGAAATAAGTAGCTTCAAAATATACAAACATTTCTTTTAAATATTTCCTTTTCAAATACTCACCCAAAAAAAAGCAAATACTATAATCACACAACACAAATTTTAATATATAAAAGAAAATATAAATATAAGCAAATTGTGGCCTATAAAAACAGCTAAAAACAGCTACCATGTGTAAATAATATACTTAAATATACAGATTTGTGTAAACAATTCTCAAAGTCTGAAAAAATATCTTGAAGCAGATCTTTATAACCATACCTGGTAAACATGAGGAGGAGATGAGGCACTTAAATGAGGTAGTTCAACAAAATGCACCTCAGACGGACCATAGAGTTATTTTAATTTTTAGCAATCATTTCTGATTGACTATTCTATTTGTGCAAAAAGCTTGTGAAAATAAATCCGTGGTGGATGAAAAACAAAGAATTTTCTGAATTGAGGAAAGTTCACCCTTCCACCATGCGAGAGGATCCCTCTTCATCTGCTGGGGAGCATTCAGCTCCACTTCTATGATTTCTTGGTCTGACTTGTCTTTTCTGTTGATGATGCCCTCTTAAAGAAGCTACCAAGAGTTTTTGTGTCTCTTTGCTTCAGCTGGTCCAGAGCGTGGTAGCATTTCCCAGAGTTCATAGAGAGCGGCTCTGCCTCTGACCCTTCGTCTCTTCCAGGTTGAGGTGCTTTGCATGAAATGGTAGATCAAGTTTTGTGGCCATGCGCACCATTTTCACTACCTCTGGATCTTCCCCATGCTTCTTGTTCTATGTAATCTGCTACCGAGCACTAAATCTTGCTTGTGAGATCAGTTTCACCGTCCTTTGGTTGGTGCAGATCACTTTTGAAAGTTGCAGCTCTACAGCTGGCCTGGAGCAGGCTGACGGAAACATGGCAGCCAGTCCTACGGCCTCTCCGATCACCTCCGATCATTCATCCACTCACGGCCAACCCGCCACCAGTCCGACCCGCTCTAACACCTGAGCCCCAAATATACCCGACACTGACAACATGCAACAAAACACAGTTAAAATCTAGGGCCATTAAAATATCAGCATATTTAAAATCATGTTATCTTTATTATAAAGTCTACCAAACAAGAGGATGGAGAATTGAAATTTCTCCCTGTTGGACTGTGAGCTTAAACGTAGACTGAAAATATGAAATATTAAAGCACTGAGTGGTCGTCATGTTCTTCGCTGACCTCGGTGTCTGGGAGGTGTCTGGTTGTCCTGTCAGCTGATAAGACCTGTGTGATGGCTTCCTCCTGCTCCAGGCACATGACCACTTTGTACCTCGACCCCATCTTGTTGGAGATTCTGTTGTCAACTTTTGTGGCAACCCCACTAATTTATTTCTTTCTGAGCGTTCTCAAGTGCATGTTGACTTTTCCAGCTGTGTGAAAAGAAATTCACTATGTCACTGCTGTCGGTTCCTGGGTCCTTCACACCTCTCTCTGTGGAGACGGAGAAAGAGAAGTTGATCAGTTGCGTCTTCTGATGCAAAGCCAGGTTACTTCATCATTGGTGCATCCTGAGATCTTGGGGTGTTTCGGGTCTCTTGAACATCAAACACCCTCCCTCAAGCGACCCTGCCGAGGTTGATCAGGCCTCAGCATGTGTCCTGGCAGCTCACCCACGGATCAGCTCTTTATCCAGAGCCACCTGGAGGCTTTCTCTGCTGCCTCTGTGCTGTTAGAGATGGCTCTCCTCCTCTTTTCACCTGTGATGCTGAGTTCAGTAAAGGCCCTGCAGAAGGACTGTCCTGCAAAGCCTCCACAGGTAAGCACCTAGCCTTCCAGCCTCCTCTGTGACAGTCGCTGGTATTTCTCTTCCGCTCAAAGGCCTCCTCCGTACTCTCTTCCCGTGGCGTGGTGAGCTCCAGCATGACAACATTCAACAATGATATCAGGTCTGAGAGTAGGCCTAGCTACGTGCTGGGAGACGTGAGTTGCTTGCCTGACCACGGTCATCAGGGATGACGTAACACAATAACTTCAATATCTTTCTAATTCATTCATAAATGTCTAATTTATCAGAGGTGTTCCACAGGCTAACTCAAAATCATGTGTATTTTTAATCCATATTTCTAGATTATTAAAAAATTATATTTGTAAAGTAACTTTAAACTTTCATTCATATCAAATTTATCTTCTGTTTGGCAACTACGATCGTTAGCTTTGATTTTTGTTCAGGAACCACTGCTAGTAGATAAGAGCATAAGAAACTTACCAATGAGCCCGTCTCGTCCAGTTGTTCAGCTTCAGCGCTTTCACAACGTCATCCGTGGTCACACAGACCTGAAGAAACTCCTTAAGTCTGTTAGCTAAGTTCAGCATGGTCGTCAGGGAAAAAGCTAGCTGCGAGGCACACGTTGGAAGGTCGCTGTCTGTACAGTGGACTTGTGTACGGATGTCCGTGGTGGAGGAAAACTACTCGACAGAGCGCGGGGTGGTGGCAGCTGAAGCTCAAAAGGAAGTCTTTGAAAAAATGTTCTCGAAGGTAAATGGTACCTGGAGTCCATCTTGTGTACGAAGTGTCCTTCTCGTTCCACCATTGTATCGGCATCTTGTCTTTAGCCACACAATAAGTTACAGCATGGGTGATGTCCTTCCACCGTTGGCTTGAACTCTGCGCTGTACTAGTCCCCTCCACGTCTGAAGTTTCTCACATCAAGTCTTCGTAGAGTGCGGGGTGTTAGTGCTTTAGGTGGCTGAACAAGTTTGGTGTGTTTCCACCCTTACCGACACATGCTTGCAAAGGAGGTGGTGTGATCCACGTCGTCTTTTCTAACGGCAGAATAATTCCAGATGAAGTGGCTCCCTTGTTTAGAATTAAGTCCGGTGATATTGCTGATAACGCTGTTTTGTTCCACCATGTTTCCTTGTTTCCGAGCTCGCGCCCGCTTCCTGCTGCGTGGGTCAAGGCCGGGTTATATCACGTCATATTATTAAATCATAAAATCCACCGGTATTATCGGAAACGGTACGATATTGTACACACCTAGAGAGGCCTATATGTTGACCAGGAAATGATGATGAAGCCACTTCCTGTCAGACTTTCCACCAATCAGAGAGCTTAGATTGACGGTAACGTCCAATCAG
>JBAFTB010000027.1:899169-909535 GCA_037177355.1 Melanotaenia trifasciata
TGGATGGATGGATGGATGGATGGATGGACAGAGGGATGGATGGATGATGAATGGATGGATGGATGGATGGATGGATGATGGATGGATGGATGAACGGATGTAAGAAAGGATGGATGGATGGATGACTGGATGAACGGATGGATGAAAGGATGGATGGATGGATGGATGGATGAACGGATGGATGAAAGGATGGATGGATGATGGACAGATGATGGATGGATGGATAGATGATGGATGGATGAAAGGATGGATGATGGATGGATGGATGATGAATGGATGGATGAATGGATGGATGAACGGATGGATGGATGGATGGACGAATGGATGGACAAATGGATGGATGGACAAATGGATGGATGGACGGATGATGGATGGACAAATGGATGGATGGACAAATGGATGGATGGATGGATAGATGATGGATGGATGGCTGGATGGATGGACGGACGGATGGACGGATGATGGATGGATAGATGATTGATGGGCGGATGGACGGACAGGCGGACGGACAGAAAGATAGATATTTACATAGAGATGTGTTCAGAGACGTGGGTGGAGTTCTGTTCCTGGAAAAACAGCTTTTGGTGAGGTAATGCAGGAAGATGACGGCAGGATGAAGAAGAGCTTGAGGGCTTGAAGTAATGAAAGATATTCATCCACTCAGAATATAACCTAATACCGACTAAAACATAAAGAAACCTCAACACATGAAACGAAAGTAATAAAATGACACTGCCCATCAAACAAGGCACCACCTGGATTTAATTAAAGGGGTAGTGGATCCTTATGATGTAATTGTAGCTGTAAACAGCATAGTATTACTTTTTTTTTCATGTCTTTAAAAATCACCCGCCCCCAACCACCACCACCCCCGCCATGGTCATGGTGTAGGGTTTGTTTTTCATGACAAAGAGGTAAACGTGGTGCTCCTCTACGTCATGGGAAAATTTAAAACCTTCAGAGCCCCCACCCTCCAGAAAAAAAAGGCGGGTCCTCGCCTTGCAGGCGCCATCCAACACGTACGTACGTACGGATGTGAACTGGTTGACTGGAAGACTTTAGAGTGCTTTAGACTAAATATGGCGGAAATGGGACGGATTTTGCTGCTGAACTGCTGATTGTCATTCAGTATTTTCTACCTGTGTATTCATGACCCGCCCACCCTCCGCCCTCTGACCACTGCCACAACTTGGAGTTTCTAGTATTTTTCACAATTTGGCAGTGAGTGAATTTCTGCCAAAAGTAGGGGGTGTACTTATACGTTAAACAAATAGATAAGACGCTCCTATTGGATAATTACTGCAAGGGCGATTGTCTTTGATGATTTAACGTTTGGTGGAACCAGATGGAAGAAAAACAGCAGTAGACCTGTGTTTGTTTTGCTTTTGTTGACCAGAAATCTTTCATGATTTGAGAATACCTTAAATGATTATGCTAAAGGTTGTAACAACATATGTGAGGGAATCTCCCCAAACTGAGCAGGATTTCAGCTATTCCATGTTTTTAAAGCTGAAAATGTAGGAAAAGGTCGGAATGTTTGACACCTGTGATGGCTTCAGTGGTTAGAGAAGTGTCGGCCATGTTTGTTGACCAGTTTGAGAGGAGTTTTCCTGCAGTCTCTAAACTTTCTGAACCCTCTGATAACTCGAGTTATTCCATCACAGAAGAATCACCAACTAAGAGTTTGGTGTCAAACAACACTATGAGATCACATAATGAGCCAATCAATTGATAAGTGATCGGCTGTAAGAGAGCTGATTGGTTTCTGCCTGGACAAACAGCTTCTTCTCTCTGCTGTCGTGTTTCCTCTCAGCGGGCGATGCTGCGCTTCTCTGAGCTGGAGCTGAGGGAGGAAGAGGGAGGAGAGGATGAAGAAGAGCCGGCAGACGGCCAGCAGGGAGACGGAGGGTGGGATGGAGAAGGAGGAGAAGAGGAGGAGGAGAGGAGGAATAAAGAGGAGGGAGGATGGGAGTGCTGCCAGCAGAGTGAGGGGAGGCGAGGAGGAGGAGGAGGTAGAACTCCCACTGCAGCCACCGCCGAGGCTCCGAGAGGTAAGAGGATTTCCGGAGAGTTCTGCAGGATGACGTGCACGCTCTTTTACACACACAGCAGCATGAAAAGATGTAAACACACACTCATTTTTGCTGGTTGATCTCATTCCCTCTTTCAGCCCTCTCTCTCTCTCTCTCTCTCCCTCTCTCTCTCTTCCCCTCTCTCCCTCTCCCTTCCGTCTTTCCCTCTACCTCCTTCTCTCCCTCTCTCTCCCTCTTCCCCTCTCTCTCTCTAACCCCCCCCCCCCCTGCTGAACTCTGGGTGCCCCCTCTCGCTGGAAGCCCGGTGTACCGCTGCCCTCATTTTCTCCAGGAAGTGGAGTCTGCACATTCAGACTCGGCACACAAACACACTGACTGGGTGTTTCACATTTTCTCCTCCACATCAAACAGTCAAACTTCTAAACAAGAGACAGAAAAAAACTGAAGTAAAACCACCATCTAGTTCCAGGACAAGTTTCTGTTTGTTCTGCAGACCAGCATCCAGTCCTGGTTCCTCCATTGGTCCTTCACCTGTTTCCCTCGTTGCTGTGTTGTTCGATGACTGTGTTGTTTGGGGGGATTGTGGTCCTGTGGTTCTCTGTGGTCTGTTTGGAGAACCACACGACCGAAGCCAAGATGGCTTCTAAAGGAACGGGAACTACGATGTGAGCCAGACGGGTGGGACAGACAGCAGGACTTTGAACTGAGTTTTATGTAAATGCTGGATCTGATGGAGGAAAGAAGGAAGGGAAGGTGGAGTGAAAACAGAAAACAGCTTCTGGTCTCTGCAGGGAAGCAAAGCAGACAATCATCAGGAGCACTTATAAGAAGAAAAGCTAAGACAAAATGTGAACAGCACCGGTAGAAACAAGTAGATGAAAATAAGACAACTTAACTGTGGCGACTGTTAAACTCGTGCGTTAGTGAATGAGAGTGGGGGGGCTCACACAGGGAACTGGGAATGATGGTCTGATGACCATGTAGGGGTTCTGTGGGAGGGGCTTTTGGAAGCATGTGGACATTAATTTATTGTGGCGTTTTTGGCTAAACATTCAAACACCCAGCTGGAGTCTAAAGTTGGTCCACTGTTCCACGACTGGGACGAAAACCACACTGTCCTCCTAAATCGAGGTTCAGTTGTCCAACGTCCCGTCCTCTCCAGAACCCCCAAAACTATTGTGTGATCCGCCACTGTGGATCTGAACCCGTGGAACAATCCATCTGCCAGGTCTGGCTGTGAAGTTGGATCAGGTTCATGCCGGCGGTGTATTTGGCTCGACTGCTGTTTAAGTTTCATGGATGTTGAAGTAATCCAGCATGGTGGTGATAGGACTGGAGGATTTCTGAATAATTAAGATGTATTTCCTAAAACATCTAATTCATCTTCATTAAAAAAACATAAAACCACATAGTAGTAATCCCATGGTACTCCGCAGGTGAAGCTGAAGCAAGTCTGTAGACCCATTTAATTATCTCCTGAACTGACCTTACCTCGACAGGAAGCTTGGTGTTTTGGTGTGTTTTGTCTTGTTGATGTTAGGGGTCTAAATATGAACCAGGGATAAGAGAGTTTCTGTTTGACTCAGCAGATTGTTTGTTGATGAAAGAAGCAGCTGAAAATGAACTGAACAGGTAAACTTGCTCACGAGCACATTGGCAGTCACTGCTCTGGATAGTTTTATCTGTAAGCAGCAGTCAGCGGCACACACACCCGGACAGCGTTTCCAAGACGATTGCTTTTGATGGCCCGTTGCCATGGCGCCTAATGTGGCCTGAAACAGTGGGAAGCAAGAGTCAGGTGATCAGCAGAGAGGGAGACGGGCAATGAAGAATAAAGAAGAAAAAACGCTCATAAAGAAATCAGACGTAAAAGAAAACTGTTTTTGTGCGATGATTAAGGTGAGATTTGTGTTAGATAAAGAATAGATTCAGGTTAGCTTACAGTTAAATCTTGGTTAGATTTAGGTTATATTACGGTAAGAAGAAGGTTAGAATCAATTCAGATTGTGGTTAGATTAAAGTTAGATTTAGGTGAGATTAAGACTAGATTATGTTTGATTCAGGGTACATTAAGGTTAGATTAAATTTAAATTTTAGTTACAGTATATTAAGGTTAGATTACAGCACTGGACACTTTTTTGACACTAGAAAACCCAGAGTCCTCTTACTCCTGCTGCCATGCCCAGAAGGCAGCCAACAGGCTGTGTGCTTGGATATAAGATCCTAAATATTGGTTTTTACAGGACAATTAAAGTCCTGCCCAGCCAGAGGACGCCAAGCCCAAGGATTCCCCAGGTCCAGAAAGACGTGTCTTGGGAACTCAGGGGAGTGTCTGGACGGGACCTTTGTAATAGTCTCTGGGAGCTCTACAGCATATATTGGAATCAGATCTGTAGTGGCAATGTTTGAGTCCTGACTTTGAGCCATGGCTTTCTGATCGACCGACCTCATTTATGGTTGGCGCCAGTGACGCCCTCAGTAAACAAAAGGGGGCGGATCAGAGAAATTCCATTTTTTCCAGATCAGTAAGGGTCACATGCCAGGCGTCTACGAAAGGGCCGAACGTGCTGAGACATCTGGGTGAAAATAGTCTTTTCCACACTGAGCCAGATATTGGTAAATCCAAGGACCCCCGTTTGGTTCTCTAGATACCCGTTTTCGATCGGAGGTCCAACAGGCTTTGCGTAACTCAGGGAAGTAAGGTGGCAGAGACGTGAGACCAGGGCCCTCCGGATAGCTAGGGGCCCCTCTATAACATACTGATAACTGACACCACCACGCTGTGGGGAATGGCTGACCCTAAGCCAAGAGGCCATGAGACTCTATGTAAATACGTTAAATTCTGGGTCACACCATAATGTGATCTATAGTAGCTGGTATGGATGCAGTGACTCAATTGTCCTTGAAGACGCTTCCCCTGGGACAAGAAGTAACAAATTACTGTCCAGCACTGGCATCCGACCCCCTGAATCAGGCAAAATTGGTTACATGGCTCTAGCAAGTTGAGGGGCTAACACAGGGCCCAAAGCGTGAATGAGGTATCCTCTGACTTTGAACGGCCTTAACTTGGCCACAGAGGGGTGTGTTGGAACAAGTCCGAGTGTTACAGTCTTTTCTCGGGGACCTGTATTATATATGTGACAATCAGGTCTCTAGGTACTCGTTTTGGTCTGAGATCCAAAGAGGCCTCCCACTCCCCTTTAGACCAATGGACCCTCAGAGCTTGTTGCACTCTTACACCAAATGGAGTGAGTGGACTTTAATTGGTCGTAGGTGGAGGAAACAGGCATCTACAGAAAGGAGAGAGTGCACCGAGTGAGGACTTTTGAAACCGGGTCTGCAGGATTTTCGCCAGCCATGCTAGAGGGTGCTGAAACCCAGCAACCCTGTACCTTTGGAGAGGGCCATATCTAGGGGGATGAAAGATGGAAGATATGCGATTGGGGTGCCCACATGGCTGCCAGCGGCAACTCTATAACATACTTGAAACTGCAACCTCTGGGACCACCTCTGGCAGAATGACTGGATCCAGAAGATGAAGCCATGTAAATAGGTTAAAATCTGGACTCCACTAGATCTTAGTCAAGTGATCATTCCAGTCACTTGATCATGTGTTCATCTGATCATGTGTGGGTCACATTGGAAGAGAGCCAAGCTAGGGTCTCCCAAGGACCCTCGAGGGACCCTGGGAATGTCCTTTTTTTGCTGCTGACTTCAGCCAGACAGCCTTTAAATGTTGGTCTAAAGATGCCACACTGCTGAACATCTCATTTTAGGCTTGAGGCAGAATGTTTGGAGACAGGTGGGGGGTGTGCAGAAAGGTCAGATTTTTCCTTTGGTTCAAGAGGCTGGAGCCAGATGTCTACAGAAAGGTCTTGCCAAAGCTGAGGCTTTACCACCCACCCACATTGATCTAGAGCAGGGGTGGCCAGCGTCTGTCCTCAAGTGCCACAGTCCTGCAGGTTTTCCAAATTCCCTGCTCCAGCACACCTGACTCAAATTAAATGGATCCAACCTGACATTAGTTTAAGTCAGGTGTGTTGGAGCTGAGAAACATGGAAAACCTGCAGGATTGTGGCTCTTGAGGACCGACGTTGGCCACCCCTGATCTAGAGAGTGCCAAACCCTGGACTAGTTATGGGCCATAGCTCGCAGAACAAATGTGGCTGAGATGTTAAACCGGCATCTTTAGGATGACGCAGCTGCTCTGCGAAGCAGGCGTGTCTTCTGCCACAGGACTTAGCATAGTGCAATTTGCTGGACCACTTGCAAGTGGAAATAATGGTAAAAGATTGAAATGTTGAAAATTCCAATTTTCAATCTCTAAATAAAAGAATTTGTAGATTGTAGACGCATCTGTAAACTGCACAATGGGTGACAGCAAAATTTAATCCATAGAAAATCATCTAAGTGTGGAGTTTGGGAATTTTGCAGAAGTGGACTCAAAGTCCAATTTATGCATCTTAGGGGGGTTTAGAGACATCCTCAGTGGTTTATCAGAGTATTTGGCCTCATAAATCCAGATTCCAAATTCCAGCTCTGATAGAGATGAATGGAACACAGTATTCTGTCATGGCTGAAAATGGCCCGAAATGATTCCCGTAGATATTAATGGAAAACGGAAATTTGCAAGTGTGCTAGAAATAGGCTAAAAGGTATCAGCCTTAAGGCCCTTCTATGCTCCCTTAGGTATGTAAATAGCAACGTCCGTTTCTTTTGCATTGCCATGGTTCTTAAGTCAGTTCCTCCATTAGCAGGCAGTTGAAGTTCAGAGTTCATTCTCACGAGCCAACTTCAGTTTCACCGTTTGGCAGCGGTAGTACACGGCTATAAAGTTGCTTCTGCCCAACACGCCCTAAACGTTTGCATATAGTCTCTGTTCAGAAACTCATGTAATTTCTAGTTTCGCTGGCCTTCATTATTCTTCTGCTTATTAGTTTCCTTCATTGTTCTCTTCTTCTCTGGTTTGTTTCTTTCCTGGTAACATGTCAGCTATTGTGTTCAACACTGTCCCCACGATTTCCGCTGGTATTGCTCCATCTTGCTCTGTCCGTTGATTCCTTTGAATTGATTTCAGCCTTTTACGTGGCTCCATTGGGCTGAAACAGGCAGCCTTTCAGATTCCAAATCCCCAAGAGCTAGGAAGCCATCATGGCCGAACTAGGACTCAGGATGTCCAAAAGGTTCCTCGGGTGTGTCTTTGGGATGTTCTGGTGCCATACAGGGGGTCTGGGACCAAAAGGCCAACTTCCAAATTCCAAGTTACATAGACTTGAATGGATTTCACAGTACGGAATTAAGGGTAACTGCCCAGGGGAAAGTCACAGGTCAGACCAACGTCTACTCCCCAAATGTGGGGGACGCTGATGGTAGCAGCATAGGTCCCAAACATAGGATTTTCTATTACACATTTGACTGAACTTGTCTCCATTTTCAGCACCAGATTGTGGTAGCAAAAATTGCAACATTGCAGTTAAGTGATCCGATTTCAATGGTTAGATTTAGGTCAGGTCAAAGCTAGATTACAGTTAGGTTCAGGTGAGATTAATGGTAGATTTTAATTAGATTAAGGCTAGATTACAGTTTAGGTCAGATAAAGTTTATAGTGTGGTTAAATTTAGGTTAGATTTAGGTTAAATTTAAGTCAGAAAAAAAACAGATTTCTGCTGCGTTCAGCTGCTCTGCCCCCTACTTTCCAACAACAGTAACTACAGAAACAATGAACCAGATGTAGCAGTGATAGATGCTGAAACCAAACCGTGTCCCAGTTAATTAAAAGAACTCATTCTTTAATTCAGCTGTTTTTAAGTGTTCACATGGATCCTACTTAAAGAAAATGTTGCCATGACATCCTGACCTAAAAGACTTTTAACTGGATTTTAAAGTAATTCCTTCAGTCAGAAAAGATGCTTTAAAAACAATTAAACCAAGCAAAGTATCATCCAAAGCTCAAACTTTTCCTTTAAAATGTTAGTTTTACACACACAGACACACACAGTAAATAGACTGAATGAGTGGTGAAGAATGATGAATGAGAAATGTTTT
Organism: Melanotaenia trifasciata; assembly: GCA_037177355.1. NCBI lineage: Eukaryota > Metazoa > Chordata > Actinopteri > Atheriniformes > Melanotaeniidae > Melanotaenia > Melanotaenia trifasciata. The sequence goes on from JBAFTB010000027.1 coordinate 907,248, forward strand.
GAACACTTTTCTTCAGAATAGAAAGAGAAAGATTTTACTTGGATCATGGATGTGATGTCTGATGCAGTCTCTCTGTTTGTTGACAGCTAATGATCTCTCTTATTGCATCACTGGAGTTCATCCAAGTTCTCGCACCACATTTCTTCTCCCCATGTCCAGATGGTTGAATCAAAGCCTAGTTTGCCCAAAATGCTTAACTTTTTTTCTAATCAGAATTTAATTTAATAACAATAAACATGTGTTTAGTTCTGTAAAAATGTGTTTGGTTCACTAAAATAAACAAAGATCCACCTGTTGGATAAAACAAGAATGTTACAGTGGTTGTAAAAAAAAATGATTGATTTTTCCTGATAGGTTCCCCTCCTCTTCAACATCTACCACTTTACCACCACTCCGGCAATCCACCTGTCCTCAAAGAGAAGAAAGACGCCTCAACAGAGAAGAAGGAAGAAGATGAAAAAACAGGAGAAAGTGTTCAGCAAAAGAAAAATTTAGTCTCACAGCTGGAACAACAGCGGAGGTTTCTACCGGCAGCCAGAGGCGTGTTTCAGGGAAACTCCTCCACCCTCATGTCAAATCCCAGCATGGCGATAAACCGACGGCGAATCTTCAGCCTGGAGCCTTTCCACCAGAGCAGCATCATCAGCAGCCGACAGAAGAGGGGGCGGGACGATGAGAAGGAGGACGAGGACGGGACCAGAAACCCCAACAAGAAGGCCAAGCTCACCAGTGGTAAGAAAGTCTTCATGCAGTTCAATTAAATTTAATTCAGTTAGAACTCGTAGAAATTCAGTGCACTTAAATTCAGTTCTGTTCTTTTGTTCAGCTGTATTTTAGATCCACTTTAACTTTGTGTTCCACACGGCTCCACACTGGCTTCCTTTCTCTTCTGTTACTGCAGTCTTTTTATGTTTGTCTCTTTGTTACTGCTTTATGCAGATGACGCACAACTGTTATCTGGTAATATTATATTCACCTCGCTGTCATTCATCATTATCTGTACCACTTTGTCCATGATCAAACAAAAGCTGAGATACTGAGCCCAGTAAAAACAGCAGAAATACAGCATTTTCGCTAACTCCACAAGATCTGTTCCAACAAACCACCCGTAGACAGGCCGAGAGTGCCTTATCCAGCACCTCACATGTACAACATGCTGATACTGATCTCATGTAGAAGGTAAATATATTGGTATAAACATCCATTCGTCCCTGTCAGTGAAGTTCATTATTAAGCAGATATGTCGGGAGGAAGAGGTGAACAGGAAATCCTTGAGGCTAGGTAGAGAACTGTAAGCCTACCAACTAGTCCTCCTTTAATCGTTATTTGTTTTTAATGGTTATTGTTCAGGGATATGTGTGTATGTGTTTATGTTATTAGTGCAGCAAAATCCTCTGTCCAAGACAAATTTCTCCCAAAGGAGACTAATACATTGACTTTGCTTTCAGTAATACACAAACAAACCAATGTTCCCCAGAGCTCCATACTGGGCCCGGTTCTGTTATGTTATGTCTATTTTTTTTTTGTTTTTATTCCTGCTGTATGCAGATGACAAACTGGTGTAGAAAGAACCTCCAACTCCTAAAGCACAGCAGTGTTTTTCTGTTTTCTTACTGTTTTATTGCTTTATTAACTAATCAGACCAGATTAAATAGATGTAAGTTTGTTTTCTGGGTTCAAAAAAACATTTAATTTGGATTATTCATTAACTTTTGTTATTCCTGGTAATAATTTACAGTTTACTTATAATAACAGACTCAACTCTGGAAGACGTGACGAAGCTGAAGGTCTGCATTGAGTTAAACGGCCTCCGACTCAACAAGCCCCGCCTCCCAGCAGAGTTAGGCCAATGGCTGCCCTCTGGCCAGTGGTCAGCAGAGATGGACAGGAAGTTCAGAATGGACCTCCCACCTATCAGGGGGAGCTCAGAGGTCAATGGAGGAGGGTGTGAGCCCACATTCCTGAAAAGGGACCGCCAGAGAGGTAAAACCAACAGATTTATTTAATTCCAATTCCAAAAAGTTGGGACACTGTATGAAACTTCCCAGTAAAACATAAACAACATATCAGATGTTGAAAATGAGACATTTTACCATTTCATGGAAAATATTAAATCGCATCTGTAAAAAGTAGTTCCAGGGTGTAAAAAGTAGTTCCAGGGTGATGTTCAGCATAGTGTAAAAAGTAGTTCCAGGGTGATGTTCAGCATAGTGTAAAAAGTAGTTCCAGGGTGTAAAAAGTAGTTCCAGGGTGATGTTCAGCATAGTGTAAAAAGTAGTTCCAGGGTG
>JBAFTB010000027.1:1603188-1617622 GCA_037177355.1 Melanotaenia trifasciata
GATTTGTCCTGCTAGTTCTCATCAGAACCCTAGCTGCAGCATTCTGGATCAGCTGGAAGCTTTCAAGCATATTTAGGACAGAATATTAATAAGGAACTGGAGTAGTCTGGAAGAAGAAGAACCGGGATTCTAAATCCACGATCTTGTCGTCCATATCCCTGATTTTGTTTCGAGGCTCAGAACGTTTGGATAAAGGCTAGCCACCATGTCCTCAGTAGCAGAAATTCGCATCTACAAAGCACTCCATGCATTCTCCCACCGTTCCTTCTACTGCGGCTACTCCTTCTATTCCTACTCCGCCAAATCGGTTTGAGAAATTAGCTTTAAGGTCTTTGATACCTTTGAGAACTGGAGTCGGCCTCGACTCGACTTACCAGCAAAAAGGATCTTCAGCAGGGTTAGTGTGTAGAATTCAGCATCGAACTGTCCTTTTAACAGGTATTCTTGGAATAAATTTACAGAGGCAGGAGGTGTACATCTGCCTTAATTCTTTACTCTTATTAGAGTTTTTACTAAATTTAGAAATATCTTGAATATAAATTATAATGAAAAACATTTTTAAGGTTTAGTCTGAATCACAGACTCATTACTGAAGTGTAATCTGAGCGTTTTGGTGTTTGCAGGCGCTGCTTTGACTTCCTGGACTTGCTGCTGCAGGAGTGGCCGACCGGCTGTCTGGAGAGGTGAGCTAGACTGGCTGGCCTGGAGCTCTTCATGCTGCCGTGTCAGGAAATGTGACACCAGGCCGGGTCAGCGGTTCCCATGACAATGCCAGGGGATGTCTGTCTGCCTCCAGCGGGCTCATTGTGTTTCTGCCTGGGGAGAAACCCGAGCCCACCCCCCGGTGCTTCTGATCGATCCGTCATTCAGAGAGAAATGCAGAATCTCTGTTTTCTGTTGTCTTTTGTTTTTCTTTTAGTTCTTTATTTCTTCTTGCTTTTCCAACGTTTGCCAGAAACAGAGTGTCATTAAAAATATGTTTGATCCAGTGTTTCCAAACATGGACCACCAAAAACATGTAGATTACTTTTTAAGTGTAGTCACATCACATCATCATTCAGGTTAGATGAGAGTTTTGTGTCAATTTGCAGAGGCACGTCGGTGTTTTCAAAGCTGTGTTAAAGAACAGCATGGGCCCTTTAAGGTCGAGTTAGAGAGAGAGAGAGCTCAGGTCTGAATCAGAGCAGGGGCATTGGAGCAGAAAAAGTTAGCTGTGAGGTACTTCCTGTTTAGTGGTGAATGTTTTTCTACCAGCTTTAGCATAAACACCACACTGCTCTGCTAGCTACCTGAAGATAGCTGCTGCTGAGTGAAGTAAAGGCAGCTAACTCTGAAGCTAGCTGATTTTAGCTGCTGATGGCTAAAGTGAAGGGAGCTAACCCTGAAGCTATCTGCTGCTGGGTGAAGTGAAGGGAGCTAACACTGAAGCTAGCTGCTGCTGGGTGAAGTGAAGGGAGCTAACCCTGAAGCTAACTTAAGCTAGCTGCTGCTGGGTGAAGTGAAGCAATCTAACCCTAAAGCTAGCTGTTGCTGGGTGAAGTGAAGGGAGCTAACCCTGAAGCTTAGCTGCTTCTAGCTGCTGCTAGGTGAAGTGAAGGGAGCTAACCCTGAAGCTAGCTTAAGCTAGCTGCTGCTGGGTAAAGTGAAGCAATCTAACCCTGAAGCCAGCTGCTGCTGGGTGAAGTGAAGGGAGCCTACCCTGAAGCTAGCTGCTGCTAGTTGAAGTGAAAGGAGCTAACCCTGCTGCTAGCTGCTGCTGGGTGAGGTGAAGGGAGCTAACTCTGAAGCTAGCTTAAGCTAGCCGCTGCTGGGTGAAGTGAAGCAATGTAACCCTAAAGCCAGCTGCTGCTGGGTGAAGTGAAGGGAGCTAACCCCAAAGTTAGCTGCTGTTTCACGCAGAAGGAATCACCTCTCCTCCACCTACCGACTTCGGTGTGGAGGTAGAAGGTTTAGCAGCTGTTCCTATCGGAGTTTTCACCAATAGTTGAGGCAGCAAACCAGATCAACACGGTTACTAAACCTTCAGAAATGTTGTTTCAGTAACAAAAGGAAAGTAACTGGTTTTGTTGATGCTAAACATGGTGTTTAGTTCATCTGGTGTAGCAGCCCGACGTCTCGCTGATCCACTTTCTTTACCTGAACAGTAGAGCTCACACAATGTAAAATATAGAACAATGTAAAAACACCTGTTTATGGTACACACACAGACATAACATCTTACACATTTTACTGTTTACCTTTGGAGACAAAGTATTTTTTCATTTTATTATTAAGGACATCATGATGGCGTCATCAATGATCGACTAATCAATTTTAATTAGTCCGACGGCCATCCCTAAGCCAGCGCTCGACTGAATTTTCTCACCTCGTTGCTGCTAACGGAGAGGCTGAATCAGGAGGATGAAGCAGTTTTGCAGCACTTTGTGTTTTACATGTCTGTATGAGAAAGTTCCCAGAACTCCGACCCATTTGACAGCTAGATAGATTTTGCATTTATTTATGTTGGAACGTGGACAAAGATGAGGGAATGAACCCTGCTTACAGAGCGAATAATAGGAGTCGTGGAAGGGAGGGAGGAGGAGCTACAGCTGCTACACCAAACAAATAAGATGTAAAGATCCCAACAGGTGTGTTTTTTCTCCTGTCCCAGACATGCAGCGGTTCTGATGGAGACCATAAAGAAAGGGGTCCACGACGCCGATGCCGAGGCTCGCTCTGTGGCCAGGAAGTAAGCAGACAGCCTCTGGTCTTTCTGGACAGGTGAAGCTGCAGAGAGGAAGACACTCTTTTCTTGCTGTTGCAGGTGTTACTGGACTTTCCAGGGTCACTTCAGCCGGGAGGCAGAGCAGCTCTTCCAGGGTCTGGAGTTGTCCTATCAGAAGGCTCTGCAGGCCCACCTGAGGACTGGAGACAGTCTGATGTCACTGCCGGCCTCCGATCGCTCCTCTTCCTCGTCTCAGGAAAGCCTAAAGTGAGACTCCTCCCCATCTTCATCCTCCTCCTGCTCCAGACTGACTCAGACCCGGTTCTTTCTTCTCCTTCTCCATCCCTCTCTCTCCTCCCTCCTCATTCACCACCTCTTCCTTCAGCCAGCGTCTGTCTCCCAGTTAACGGATGAATGTTTATTCCACCATGAACGCCACTGATTGTACAGATTAGTCTGAGTGTTGCTTTCTGTCTGTTTCCAGCCGTCCTGTGTCTGTGAAAAGCAGCGCTGGAGGCAGCAGCAGCAGAAGTGAGTATCCCCCGACTTCTTTATGTCCACGTAAAACCTGTTCACATTCCTCTTCCTGATGGCAGGCTGAAGTCTGGTCACAGTGACTCAGATCAGCTGTTCAGGTAAACTACAACCTCAGCTCCAAAAGCCTTAGGATGATGTGTAAAATGTAGATAAAAGCAGAATCTCATCAGGTCATATTTTATTCCCAGTAGCAGATAACCAGCATGTCAGATGATGAAACTGAGACGTTTCACCATGTGATGAAAATATGAGCTGATAGTGAATCTGATGCAGCAACACGTCTGGAAAAAGTTGGAACAGGAGCAACAAAAGGCTGGAAAAGTACCTGGTACAAACCAGAAACACCTGGAGGAGCATTGGACAACTAACCAGGTTACCTGGCAACAAGTCAGTAACATGACTGGTATAAAAGGAGCATTTCAGAGAGGCAGAGTCTCTCACATGGAAAGATGGACAGAGGTTCCCCAATCTGAGACAAACTGGTTCTAAAACTTTGGAACAATTTCAGGATAATGTTCCTCAGCCTGAAGATCCACCACCTACAGAGGATAACTCTTTGGCTCTGATAAAAACTAAAGTGAGGAAGAGTCCTTGGCTTTAGTTCTACACACCTTCCTGTACGTATGTGCTACAGCTGGGCCAGGACGGTCCCAGAGGAAGGTGCTGAAACCTCCATCTGCATAATATTTAGAAAATGTACTATTAGTCCCAGATAGTTCCTCAGTGTACTCTACCAGCTTGTTGTTGCATGATTTAAAAGCTGCTCACCCTGGCTAGATAACGAGACTAAAGAATGTATGAAGCAGAGGGATTGAGCCAATAGAGCTAACAGGCTAACGGGCCAAGTAAGGATTAGTGACATGGATAGACTTTAAAATAAATGATATTATGTAAACAGCATCCTACTGGGCAGAAACACTCTGGATGAACCATCATCCTTAGAAGTAAATGGTAACTTCCTAACTGGCCACATGATAGAGCTCATTATTTAATACATGTTTTTAAGCAAGGTGGAAAAAAGAAGAAAACTTGCCCGTTATTTCTAGTCACCATCACATATCCAGCATAGTGATTAAAGACAGAATTAGGAATAATAAAGCTTGTTTATTTAAATTTAAAGTGTATGTCTAAAAGAGATTAAGACACAATTGTTCCAACAAAGATAAAGCAGCTGATGTGAACAGGAATGTTGTGGAAGCAGCTGCACCTCCCAGCCACCACATCATGAACTCCAGTGCTGACAGTGCTCGTCCACAACTTTCTGCCTCAAAAACATCCATTTTCACCCAATAAGAATGTTATCGGCTCTATGTGAATGTAAGAAAGGTATAATATATGAGCAAGTTATGAGCTTCATGTCAGATAGTGATGTAATAAGGGGCTTTCAGCCTGCATAGAGAGGGCCTCCACTGCTAGACTTTACCTCAGATGGCTGGTGACCAGCTCAGGGAAAATGGTTGGTACTGGTATACTGGACTTCTCTGCAGCTTTAAAATTAAAATTAAGATGAAGAGCCATCTTATAGACAGGAAGCAAACAGTTTATTTTAATGGTGTGGGAACAATAACATATATGGTTCCACAAGGGAGTTACCTGAGGCCACTATTGTTGACAGTCCTTACAATTGATCTGGACCAGATCCAGTATACCCATGTACAATATGCGGATGACTCCACCATATATGCCTCTGCATCCACAACTTATGAGTTAAATACCATTTAATGGAGGCGTTTAGAGCAGTGGAGGACAGGTAAGTCTAACTCCGTTATATTTGTTTCTTTAACATCAGGATCATGGAGTATGGAGCAGCTGCAGGAAACCAAGCTACTTGATCACTGATGGAAATGATCATGGACATCACTGATCAATACATGGATAATAAAATGGGAAATGGTATTTCTGTCATTAGAAGACACAAAACATGTTTCACTCCAAAAGCAAGTACAGTAGTAATTCAGGCCGTAATCATTTATTAAATCTAGATTTTTGTCCAGCAGTATGGTCCAATACAACGGCAGATATGATTATAAAACCACAACAAGTAGAAACCAGAGCTGCACTGCTGTTCCTGATTTTAAAATGCATAAGACTGTGGGCTGAGTCAGGACTGGTGACAGACCTCATTCAGTACTGTTATTCGTGTTCATCTTCTCGCGCATCAGACCTAGAGCTATCTTCCAGCAACCATAAAAACATCAGCAGACATGCAGACGGCCAGCAGTGGCGTCTAATTCTGGTAGAAGAGCCATGATGGAGTGGAGCTCCTTCCCTCAGCACATCACACAGCAGAGGGAAACCAAACCCTTAACCAAGAAACACGAATCAGTATGAGTGATAATCATAGAACATAAAACCAAACAAGCAGGTAGAAACTGACTGAGGTTCTGGGATCTGACTGGTTCTGGGATCTGACTGGTTTTGGGATCTGACCGGTTATGGAATCTGACTGGTCCTGGGATCTGACTGGTTTTGGGATCTGACCGGTTCTGGGATCATACTGGTTCTGGGATCTGATGGGTTTTGAGAGCTGACTGGTTCTGGGATCTGATGGGTTCTGATATCTGACTGGTTCTAGGATCTGACCGGTTCTGAGATCTGACTGGTTCTGGGATCTGACTGGTGAACGTATTCTCTCTGTACGACAGCAGACTGCTTCTGAAGCTGGGATGGAGGATTTTATTTCCTTTTTTGGCTCATCTTGTTTTCTGGTTTTCATTTTGTTGTTTTAATATTTCTGTACCAGATTATAATTAGTTTTTACTTTCATCAGTATCATCTTATTTTAATAACTGTATTATTTTAAAATGTTGACAGACCCCAGGAAGAATGCTGTAGCTAGTGGGGTAAAAATTAAACGTGGTCCAGCAGTGTGCTGAGTCGGTCCCGGTCCTCGGCTCTGATTAAAGCAGCTCCTGGTCTATGTCAGACATGTTTTCTGAGTTCCTGACCTTAAACAAGCCAGTACTAAATCTAGCAGATGACCTGGAAGTGTTTGGCTGTCTTGACATCATTTAGTCCAGGGAGCAAAGAGGGAGAACACCTGTTAGCACCTTTGACAGACCAGCTCTGATTGGTCAGCAGATATTATGTAAGCGGGGCCATCACAACATGTGTAACTCAGAAAAATGTCATCTTCTCCTGCAGCCAAAGTGTCCCACTCCTCACGGAGCCCTGCAGCTGCCTCCCTTCAGCGTTCCCGTAGCGACGTGGACGTCAACGCCGCGGCCACCGCTAACGCCCGCACCAGGATGCCAGCCGTGTCCTCCCCATTCAGTTCGGCCTCGGCGCTCCCACCCGGATCCTACGCCTCCCTTGGTAAGACAGGGAAGAACCTGTAGCCTCTTCGTGTTTGTGGAAGGTCAAGGTAACTTTTGTGGTACCTGAAGGTAGATTTGATTTGCAATAAAAAGGAGAGGCCATCTTTTACTAGCTGGAGGGGGGGTACAAAATGCACAAACACAAAACATGGCTACTCACCCTGGCAGTGATGGAAAGGTCAGAAAGGTCACTAAGGTGGGAGTGTTAGGACCTTCCTCAGGCCAGTTACTGAAGTGGTTTGACTTATGCCTTCCTAAGCTTCTGCCATGGACAGTTTCTTGCATTGTTTCTTATGATTGTTGGATTTGTTTAGAAATTAACAATGGTATTGTGTTCAGAACTAGACGGGGAGTGCAATGAAAGGTGTTCCTTCATTCTGAAACTTATTGACTTTCTATCGGTTGTTAGGGTCATGTGGGCAAGGTCACAGCTCAGACCGGCCATCTTTTTATCATATGTGAAAATGTGCTCAGAGCATCTCTCCTTTCAAGGCTGAATAAGTAGGATTTTTCTGTAAAAATAATTTAAAATGTTTTCATTTGTTGCAAGGGATAAAAGGAAGCTTCCGTATAAACAATCTCTCCTACATCAACAATGTTTGGTCAAGCTTTTCTACTTTCAAAATAAGAGTTAGGTGACGGAATAACTTGGGCGCACTTACGGTGGGCTTTCCTACTTCCTGGTTCCTTATCCAATCATATGCGACTTCCCATGGTTGCCTAACAACAACAAGGCAGCGTTTGGTGTTTTATGTCAGCAAAAGAGCAGTAGCGTGCAAGTATGGAGGCTAGTAAAAGAAGCTGACCAGAAATAGTTTCAGAAAAACCTAAAAAGCCTCGGCATCCTGCTAAAACGACCAAAAACATCAGCTGACATGCAGACGGCCAGCAGTGGCACAAGAGGATCAATACTGGAGAATCTTTTGAAAGGTGGAGAAGAGAGACCAGATTAATTTCAAGACTGATGCAGAGCTGGCAAAGTTTCTCCTCAACAACTAAGCACCGTAATTTTGCTTAAATTAACCGAAAAGTTTATCTTGACACTTATTAAAATGCTTGAAAATTTTCCATGTCAACCATAGAAAAGAGTGTTAGTATAATATTGGAGGATAGTACAAGCCTTTAAAACTTGAATACTTTATTCTAAGATAACACAAGTTATACAGTAGTAAATATTCAGTACCAACAGTTTGTTTTGTTTTGTTTTTTTTATGCTGAAGACCGATCTCAGTGAAGTTTCTGGGATGAAGCCTGACCTTTGATGACTGGTGTGGAGAACTCAGAGTGGTTTTATGATTTCATGGACTTGCATGCAGAGGCATTTTGTATGTCCAATGAAGTGTACAAATATGGTTATTTGCCCAATAAAGGGTTAAATTAATTTGTGTGACCGTATGGAAATATTAGTAAACTGGTGGCCTCTTAGTTATGTAATGATGTTTGGACCAAGTGAATACTGTGTTTGTCCTTATAAAACTATGAAATTACCATCAAATTAATTTATTAAGTAAGACTAAAGGAAAACTGCTGCTGTGTGGTATTTGTTGATTAATGTGGACATTGTTTACACTCTATTTAATGCTAACGTAAATTAGTGCGTGAAATTAGCGCTAGCATTGCAAAGCATAGCAACTTACTGTATTTGAATCATCTTCGCTCGTCATCATGATGTTTGCTGGTGCTATGTTCTCCATCCTCCATAAACTGTATAAAAAAGAACCGTCCTCTCACAAACCGGCAACCTGCAGAAACTCAGAGGGGGAAGAACGCTTTCCGTGTTTTTCTCTTTTGACTGCAGTTCTGATTTGTAACACTAGGTGTCAGTGCTACTTATTTCGCCTTTAATCTGGTGCATCCACCATCGCTGAACCCAGGAGAAGCTTTGTTTGTGGGTTTATACATTTGTACAGTTGATAGTTTATACTTTTTAGCTAATGCTAAATGTCCTGTTTTATTGTATGTAGCATGTAGCTCTATATTTTAAGCTAACAGTGCAATTTACCCTTTTATCTATAAAAACATCTTTCTGTATTCATATTTAAGTTTCACAAGAAAGAAAGTCTGTTTTTTTAAGTCAACTGATGAAGACAAACAGTAAAGCCTCAACTCACGTCCACGTTTGAGTCATCCGTGTTTTTTCTGCCTGAACATGTTCTGATTCATCCTGAACAATGTTCAGTTTCTGTAATGGAGAGATGTTTCCCTCTTCTTGGTTTCCATCTTCATGGTTTTTTCTTCTGTTGTTTCATGTGTTGCTTCGGCAGGCCGAGTGCGAACCAGGAGGACGAGTTCAGGAACCGGTCCTTCGGTCACGGACAGCCGGGGTCGGAGCCGAGGGAAAGTCGTCTCTCAGTCTCAGCGTGAGTAGACTGATCAGTTTTTCTCATGAATCTGTTCAGACCCTCGATGGCAGCGTTTCCTTCTGTGTTTCAGCCGGCAGCCGGTCGGGTTCTCCAGGACGGCTGTTGAGTTCCACCTATGGCCGGATCCCCAGGCCGACCGTGGGCGCCGCCGCTACCTCCAGCCAGAACGACAAGAGCCAGCCTCGAGGACATCGAAGCCAAGGCTGCAGCCGTGAGACCAGTCCAACCAGATCAGGCATGGGTAAGGAGGAGAGGAGTCATTCAGACGTGGATCAGATGGATCAGAGGTTTTGTGTTCATAGTGAAACTCGATCACATCATTAGAGAAAAACCATGAGTGTTAAAATACAGGTAATGTATTCAGTTAGAAAAATGAGATGCTATTTTAGAAACATCTGAAGAAAATGTGCTGGGAAAATATGTAAAAATGGTTTAATCTACACCCACAGTCCATTTTATCAGCTCCACCTGTTCTACTTACTGTTTACACTAATATCTAACCAGCCAATCACACGGCATGTAGCAACGCTTCAGGCTGCTGCTGGTGTAATGGTGGGTGGACAACCCTGTACTAGAAGGCAGTCCCGGTAAAGAGGCCGACCGAATATGACTGAATCAGATGGAGACTGTCCCTTCGGGGTCCATGCTGCATTCAGTGTCATTAAAGGTTTTACTTCTGACATGTTTTACTAAGTCTAACGAGGATTGTTTTGGAAGTAAAGAGTCTCTAGAAGTTTCTCGCTTTAATGTTTTGTTAAAAAACTGTTCAAACTCATTTTGACCAAAACAAAAGTCACAAACTCTAATATTTCCTCCAAAGCTGAAGGCGGCCCAACAGCAGCGTCTCTGTGGCGTCGTCTCTAGAAGCTTCTACAATGTCACCAAATTTATTTCCATCTAGTGCTGCATTAATTTTTCTCTAAGATCTGGCTCTGAGATGAGGTCTGACCACTGAGTAAAGCCTTCTCCAGCACATCCCACAGAGTCTCCATGGGGTTTCGGTCTGGACTCTGTGGTGGCCGATCCATGTGTGAAAATGATGTCTCCTGTTCCCTGAGCCACTCTTTCACAACCTGAGCCTCATGAATCCTGGCACCGTGCCATCATGGAAAACCAGCTGGACTTTATGGGCCAGACTCCTGGTTATCGGGGATGTTCATGCTACTCCCACTACTCCTACTAAAGTCCTCAGAGTCTCTAATTTCTCTGCTGCCTCACTAACATCTCTGCAAAGCTTCAGTTGTGCTGCTGGCTAAACTCTCCCTGCACTGCTGTCTGTCCGTCTGTCCATCTGTCTGTCTGGCCGGCCTCTGCAGCCCGGAGTCGAATCCCTCGACCGAGCATGAGTCAGGGCTGCAGCTGTGAAACCAGTCGCGAGAGCAGCCGTGACACCAGCCCTGCTAGAGGTTTTTCCCCCCTGGGTGAGTACAGCACCCTCCTTCCCATCCCCCACCTCCCCTTTCTGCTTGAAACTCTGCTCTCAGTCCTGTTTCTCTGCATGCTTTCTTCTAATAATATTTTTTTTTCTGGTAAGAGAAACGAGCAGACTTGAAGCAGCCCAGTTAAAATGGTAGAACTATTTCTGGTTTTTGCATCCTCCAGCGACCCGGCGTCAGTCCCGTTCGACCAGCGCCCTGTCCTCTGCAGAGGGCTGCTCAGGTGACCCATGAAGCATGAATGCATGTTTATCCCAGCATGGTGCTCCGAGCGAGAAACGCCATCAGATAAATATCTCTGAGTTCAGGATCAGCAGAAGCTGCAGATGGACGTTTCTCTCTCGTGATCCACATGAAGCAGTGCATCTAATTCACCAGCAGGGGGCGATACCAAGCATCTTCCTGGTTTTTAAGAAGTAATATGACATTAAAAGTTATTTTTGTTTCTAGTCCAGGACAGTATGATGGTTATTTTCCCCATATTTTATGTTTATCTGTATGTTTAATCAACACGTCAGATTTGCAGGTTTTAAATTTTCTGTTTCTTTGCAGCTGAAATGTTTTACTTTGCCGCCATCTTGCTTTGGATTGGGTCTGGTTTACAGTGGCATGCAAAGGTTTGGGCACCCCTGCTCAAAACGTCTCTTACAGTTAACAGCTACACTACGGTTCAAAAGTTTGAATCCCATGGCAAAGTGACCCCAAACTTTTGAACGGTAGTGTAAGCTAAAAAGACAAAATAACCTCCAAAGGACATAAAGTCAAAGGCGATACACTCTTTTCAACAGAAAGCAGCACCCTGCAATGGTGTGGGAGATTTGAGCTCTCAGGTCTTAGTTAGTCCACTAGCGTTATGACTTGTTCACTCATCATCAGCAGATCCAGATGATGTAAGTGTCAAAGCTCTTATCCTGTCCCAACAATCCACAACCATAGGTTCCTCTGAACAGTTATCTCCCACTCTGAAAATAAAGATTGTTGAGGCCCACAAATCAGGAGAAGGCTACAAGACTCATGTAATTAAGAAATGGTAGGTAACAGGAAAGGTGGATGTCTACATAAGGTCTGGAAGACTAAGAAAGATTTCAGAGAGAACTGCTCATTAAGCAGTGATAGCTGCGCATGGCCTTCGTGGAAGAGTCAGTAGAAGAAAACCTCTCCTGCATCCTCACCAGAAAAGTCAGCATCAGACGTTTGGAAATGAACATGTGAACGAGCCAGATACATTTAGGAAAGTCTTTAGCTCAAAAGATTAGAGTATGCAAGATGGCCGAGAAATCTCACAGAGCTGAGGAATTTCTCCACACAGGAACAGAAAGACTCTTGGCTACAAAAAGGGTCTACAAGACAGATATTGACCATGCAGGCTTGTATAGCTGTTAGCAGACATGAGGCAGGTAAACCTGGACAGGACCCCAGTCCATCGCAGGGTCCTTTCAGAGCTCATTTTACCGTGTCAGTAGTTGGAGATAGAGTTCCCAAACTTTTGTCTGCCCCTGTAAATCCGTTCTGTAATTTTCCTGAACCTAGACCCAAACAGCTCATCTCATTCAGTTCCAGTGGCACAACTGGTAGATGCCGTCAGCATGGCTCAGTAAAGCTATCACTGAAGTCCGTCAGGGCTCCGTGCTGCATTCACTGTCTCTTTGGCCCTGAACACGTTCCTCTCCTCATGTGACCCCATCTTCTCGTTCAGACCGGCTGTCCCACCAGGCTCGGATCTCTGCCTCCGTCAACGCCATGAGGATACTGAACACCGGCACCGAGGTGGAGGCCGCTGTCGCCGACGCTCTGGTAAGAACCCGCCTCTACCTGTTTATCATGAGGAGAAGAAGTGATGCTGACGTCCGAGCTCGGGCAGTAATTCTTTCTCTGTCTGAACTTAAACTTTCAGCTCTTAGGGGACTCAAGGAATAAGGTAGAACCCCTCGTCTGTCTCTGCATGCTGAGCATGAGCTTTAAAACACTGACGGAGGAGTAGCAGGACAGTTTTATCACATGACCTTGCTCCATCTCGACATCAGTCACCTGCATGCTCCACGTAGACCTGACTCCTCCCACCTTTCTCTCTCTAAACCTGCGTTCCCTTCCTTCAGCGGCGGCCGGTGAGGCGGCGTTTCGAATCACCGGGCATGTACTCTGATGACGACGCCAACAGCGACGCCTCAAGCGCCTGCTCGGAGCGATCGTACAGCTCGCGTAACGGCGGCGTGGCACCGCACTTCCTGCGTCAGACGGAGGACGTGGCGGAAGTGCTGAACCACTGCGCCAGCGCCAACTGGTCCGAGAGGAAGGAGGGTCTGCTGGGCCTGCAGAACCTGCTGAAGAGCCAGAGGATGCTGAGGTGGGTCAGGAGGTCAGAGAGCAGACTCGGTGACCATCAGTCTGGTTCTGACAGACTCTATCTGCTGCTGGTTTCTTTCTCAGCCGTGTGGAGCTGAAGCGACTCTGCGAGATCTTCACCAGGATGTTCGCAGACCCCCACAGCAAGGTGAGACTCTCCTCAGCTCCATGAAGGTGTTTGTTCCACTCAGCATACTCTCCGTGGACTCCTCAGCTGCTTATACTGTGAGCGATTTCTCTGGCCACATGTCTGAACTAACAGCTAACAGAGTGTGTTCTTTGTTGCATGGCTCCTCGCTGCTGTGGACAAACACCAGAGAGTAAGTGTGAACTCACCCTGACAACCGTCAGCTGTCCTCAAACACAGGTCATGACCTCCTCTTCACCCCACTCCTATCCCAGGTCTTCAGCATGTTCCTGGAAACACTGGTGGACTTCATTGTCCTGCACAGGGACGACCTGCAGGACTGGCTCTTCGTCCTGCTCACCCAGCTGCTGAAGAAGATGGGGGCCGACCTGCTGGGCTCCGTCCAGGCCAAAGTCCAGAAGGCCCTGGATGTCACCAGGTAGGTGCTGGACTTCTGGATTTATTTAGAAATTTATTTCACAAAATCCAAGAAACAAACAGTTAATCTGGAAAAGCAAGTTCCTAAACTACACGATAGCACACAGAACAACGAGGTCCAGTATGATAACGTAACACCAGGGTTTCCTCCAGGATGTTTTAAACTGTGAGGAAGAACTAGTCTCCTTAATTCACTCAATGAACAGCTGATAGAGGTGCATTTAACGACACGACACCGCCGCTACACAACCCCGCCCTGCCACCGACCGAGTTTCAGGTTAAATATGAAAGAACCGGGTCAGTTGTGCTGCACATAAAGACCCAGACATCCCCCCGCAGTTATCCCACCCCGTTGCAGGTGAAGCTTCTCGCGGAGGATGAAGCTACTAAAGCGAACTTTTTAAAATGGCCTTGAGAACAAGAACAAAGTTTGTGCTCTTCTTGAAGTAGGTGACAAGCTTTACTCCACTAGGTCACCAGGGTCCGAAATTAACACTCTCCAGGCGCCAAATGCTAGTAAATTTTTCGTTTGGCGAATAAATCTCAAAGGGCTAGCCGTCAAATGGTGAGTAAATGTTTGTACCAAATTAGTCATGTTTTTCAGTTTTCCTTTTGGTGGATTTCTTCTTTATGTTCCTCTGCTGTCTGTATGTATGAACGATGCGCACATACACAAACACGCACTGATGCAACACTCACACGTGACACACGAATGCGCTACACTGTTTCAGTTCTGTTTACCGTTTAGCTCAGGCTAATTAAGTAGGTAAATATGTGGAGATTTTAACCAGGAGCTGGTCAGCTTTCCAGAAGAAAGCATGGTGAGCTGGACGATAAATCAGCAGCTTACAGCCCCAACCAGAAAGTTCAGTGAAAATGAATGGTTTGGATATAGTGGCTTCTTCTGTCTGCTTCACGGCCCGGTTCCGCTTGTGCGCCGACTGTAGGCGGTAACACCCCTGCGTGCGAAGACTGTTGGGCGGTAACAAACCTGTGCGCGAAGACTGTAGGCGGTAACACCCCTGCGTGCGAAGACTGTAGGCGGTAACAAACCTGCGCGCGAAGACTGTAGGCGGTAACAAACCTGCGCTCGAAGACTCTAGGCGGTAACAAACCTGCGCGCGAAGACTGTATGCGGTGCCAAACCTGTGTGCGACGACTGTAGGCGG
>JBAFTB010000027.1:1665284-1677519 GCA_037177355.1 Melanotaenia trifasciata
CCATCCATCCATCCATCCATCCATCCATCCATCCATCCATCCATCCATCCATCCATCCATCCATCCATCCATCCACCTGCCCATCCATCCATCCATCCATCCATCCATCCATCCATCCATCCATCCATCCATCCACCTGCCCATCCATCATCCGCCTGTTCATTCATTCATTCATTCATTTTCTATACCACTTTATTCCACTGCAGGGTTGTGGGGGTGGAGCCTATCCCAGCAGCTACTGGGTGAGAGGTAGGTACACCTGGCCAGGTCACCAGTTCATCACCCTGAGCAAGAATTTAGTGACTACTTTAGCTAACATGCATGTCTGTGAAACTTGAAATAGCCTGTAGTGCAATGCCCAATCAATTTTATCAGTTAAATATCAGCAATCAATTAAAATCAGCTGACCTGAGAAGTAGTTAACAGTTTATTTACCTGTATGCTGGTTGATTGGTTGGTGAAAATATTGAAATATGAAATATTGAATTAAATACTAAGATGTTTTTACCTAAAATGTAATATTTTAATTAAATTAATCTATTTAAGAAATTATAATACAATATAATTGATTTAATAAGTTGTTTATTGATTTGAAATTTTAAGAAATTCATTCATTATTCAATGTTATATTTATGTATAATTAGTTTTTGGATTTCTTTAAAAAATGATTTAATTGACACATTTAAGCACTTATTGCTAAATTTATTGGACTGTATGAGTCTGTGCTGATGGTACACTCTGGAGTCATTTTATGAGGAGCTGCTGTGATGGAGAGCTCGGGATCACGCCAACTCAAGTCTCATTTTCATGGATAAATCTTCAAAGGGAACAAATCCAAAATTGTTCCACAGCTGGTGAACAAATATTTAATATGAACTATATTTCTTGTAGCTGGTGTTTGTCTTTTTACAACTTGCTCCAGTTGAGCTGACCTGAGGTCTGTTCATGTGATTTAACCCTCTGCAGCATCTTGAACGGGAGTAAACAGTCTCCTCTAACCATCTCTCTACCTACCACTTGTCGGTATGGGTGGAAGCTTGGTGCCGAGGACGGGGGGTGTTGGGTTGTTGGCCCACCGACAGGAGTCCCTAACTGTCTTCAGCTTCTCCTTCTTGAGACGCTCCAGGCGCTGGCTGGTGCTGAGCTGCTTTCTGAGGTGGAGGCCCACCGCTGAGACCCCACCGGAGGAATCCTCAATCCCCATGGACTCCATGAACGACAGGTCGTCCAGGGCGCTGAGGTCCCCCAGACTCCCCCCACTGTATGCCGCCGTCTCTACTCCACTGTCATTGTTGGTGCCAAGTGGTGATGGTTCGCCGCTACATGATGACTGACCGCCAGGGCTGGACTGATGCATCTGCAGGAGGGGGAGGTGGAAATGGAGGGAATGCAGAAAAAGAGTGGAGAAGTTAAAAAGAGCCTGAGATCAACAATAAAGACCACAGCTTGTCCTAAAAACTGTTTTCTTGAGTGGAAGAAAAGTGGAACAGTGGGTAACATGGCATGCAGTGCAGTGAATCAGAGTCTTTTATCCTCCCCCGGCTTAATTGTAAATAACGAGTGTGTTTTTATTCAGGATGGGGGTGAAGAGGTGGGGGTGTGCCACAGATTAGAGGCTATCTGAGTCTATCTGTGAATTAGAAATGGGCAGGATGAAAGACTGCATGAGCCCGAGCCAGAACGCCGGGCCAATCATCATAAGATGTGATCACGATTCTTCCTCCAGAGGGTGGAGGCTGACGGAGCTTCCTGACTTCAGTGGAATTTACAGTAAAGAGCCTTCAGGGTTTCTTTCCCTCAGCTTTGCTGCTTTTAGCTTTGTTTTCTTTTAGAAGCAGCAAATACAGATGCAGAGGCGAGTCTGCGATGCTCTGCTTTTCACCGTCTGTTCCTGCTTCATGTTTCTAAACGACTTCCTGAAGTTGGGGTTCTCACCTCCGTCAGCTGCGTCCCTTAGCTGCCTCATTATTTTATTAGTTTAAACTGGACTAATGTGGAACATATTATTGATTTTTTTTATTTAGATTATAATTGGACTACAATGAACTGGGTTGAATTGGACTCTATAGAAGTGTCTTGAGTTAACTTTGTTGTGAATTCTTACTATGGAAATAGCGTTAAAATGAAAATTGCAAACATTTATTCTAAAATCAATAAGCTCTCAAATTAGGGTTTATTTTTATTTATAAATTAAAAAATAGACTTTCTTTCTTTGCTGATTTTAGGCAGAGTTACAGTAGGTTGATGGTTCCAAGAAGACCCACCAGTAATGAAATGGCTGAGGAAGTGTAGGAAAAGGAGAAGAGCAAGCTTTTCCCTGACGGGGTCGACTCTTCAGAGAAACACCTGAGTGAAAACAACTAAATCAGGAAATCTCTTATTTGATGTGTTTCTGTGATGTTTGCATTTACCGTCTCTAATTTAGGACAAATTTAAACAAAAAACTAGCAACAGAAATGCTTCTTTTTGTAATTAAAAGTCATTCGAGCCGTAATTTAAGCCCTGTTTCCACCAGAGCCTGGCTCGGGGTCCAGCTTGGGACGGGACAGTTTGATAAACCCGGATCTCTGCTGCACCTGCAACAGCCAACTGGACCCTTACCTGGTAGCTGGAGTAGAAACCATGTAGGCCAGATAGATAGATGATGCTTATCAAAATCCGAATAGTTAAAGATTAAATCAAGCAACATGGAGATTTTTCTGCTCAAACTTAAAAATAGCATAACATAAAACATTGCAGTACCTGATGAGGACATGCTAAATGCCAGACCCATCGACATGAAGCTACAACAACGGGTCAAAGCTGGGGACAGTCTTTCCACCAGATCCTAGGTGGATCAAATAAATGAATGCAGTGGCATAAATGAAATGTGGGGAAAGATAAAGCATGGGCGAGCTCACCTCAGTAATGTCTGTCCATAAGGAAAGTCAGAAAAGAAGAAGAAGCAAGAGCAGAAGAAAAATACTGAATGTTGGTTTACTTTATGTAGCAGTCTATCGGTCATTGTGTTAGTAGAAAAAACACACATGTTTAATCCTCTCGTTAATGTCCTCACCACAGAGTTTTCCTTCTTGATGGACTTCATGTGCAGGTAGTTCTCCACACCTCTGGGGGAGTCGTTGTCTGACATCTTGTCATCCCTCTGGAGTCTCTCCTGGCTTCCCATCTCATTCTCACCGTTCTCCCGAGGCGCTGGTGGCCGGGGTGGCAGGTCGCTGCGTTGCTTCTTGGTGACGTGGGCCTCTGGGCCATGGACGGTCTTAACGTGCTTCCTGAGAGAACTGGGGTCTGTGTAACGCTTGGTGCATCCGGGGATTTTACATATGTACGGTTTCTGTATACACAAGACAAACACAGTTATACAAACCCTCCTGCCATTCAGTTACAAGGTGGAGGCTATGTTAACCTGGTGGTGACCATAAAATACGAGATGACATGTGACATCTTTGTTTGAGTAGATCTAGAGTTAACAACTGTTATGAAGTGGTCCCTGTCTTTCAACTGGTATTCAAACCAATGCAGAACCGAACCGGAAATTCCCACCCAATTTTCCAGAGGGCCTATTTGCATGTTACAGCCATCACCAAGGCTCCATGTCGGGCCCCCTATTGTTCAACATCTACATGCTCCTACCAGCTCAGATCATGGAAACAAACCAAATATCTGATCATAATTACGCTGACGACACTCAGCTCTATATTACTGTTTCACCAGGACTCTGGTCCCAGACAAAGCGTCAGTCCATGTCTCAGTCAATCAATAGACGAGTTTATCTGTAGCCCAACTCAACAACAGGGGGATTCACAGAGCTTTACAGAAAATAAGAAGCATCATTTAACATTAAAAACAAAAGAAAAGGAAAAAAAAAGAACATTGGATAAAAACAGTATTTAAACATGATCAAGCTTAACAGAATCAGATGCAGATCTGGACTAGTGAAAACTAAAAACTAGTAAAATGCAGCAGAGAGTCTTTAACCCGGATTTAAATAAACTGAGTGTTTCAGCAACAGAACTTTAAAGTCTATCCTCTGACGGACCGGCAGCCAGCGTAAAGACCTCAGAGCTGGACTGATGTGGTCCACTTTCTTGCTCTTAGTGAGGATTTGAGCAAGGGAGAACATGCAGACAGAAAGGTGCACCGCGGTAGTCCTGGTCCAGTCTCTGATCATCCCTGTCACTCCCAGCTGCTTCTCATCTACTTCAATCAGCTCACATCCAGCTCTGAGAGAATTTCTTATGCACTCTATAAGGCAGTCTGTGTGAAGTGGAAAGCCTTTTGTACCTCGTTGGAGTGTGTCCGGTTCTGGTGTTTGGCCCGGTCCGAGGCGTTGGAGAAGGCTTTGTTGCATCCTTCATGCTCACAGACATACGGTTTCTCTCCGGTGTGCGAGCGCAGGTGAGTTTTCAGGTTCTCCAGACGAGAGTAGGCCTTGGAGCAGCCCTCAAACTGCAGAGAGGGAGGAGAGAATGAGGAGCAATGATGCTGTTTGTTGCATGTCTGCAACGAAAAAGATGATTTTCCAGACAAACAAGGCTCCACTTTCACAGAATAACTAAAAAACCCAGTTCATTTCTGTGTGACTGTAGCGGAACCGCTGGCTGTGGAAGACATTTACTTCTGACTCTGGACGTTGCTGCAGCTCGTGTTTGGATCATTTCTGGTTATGTTTAGTGTTTTACAAGATCTGCATGAGTAATGAAATGTACAGAAAAAAAAGCTTTTAAAAGTGTTGTTATAATCTAAACTGAGCAGCAGGTCCCAGGGCGACGAAGGTACTCTGTTTATCTGTGATAAGAGCACATGTTGCCAGTGTTTAGAGAGTATGAGCTGCTGCCCTCCAGGGGCCCGTCAGGGGCCCGTGGGGGCCACCAGACCATCCGTTACCCACCGTGCACTTGTGTGGTTTCTCTCCCGTGTGGCGGCGCATGTGAACCACCAGCATGTACTGAGCTTTGAAGGGCTTCTGCTCCCGCGAACAGTCCTCCCAGCGGCACACGAACTCCTTTTTCTCTCCGTGGATGTGGTCATTATTGATGTGCTGTGGGACACACAGACAGAAAGAAAGCAATGAAGGCTTTTCCACAGTCCACTATGAGGACGTTCTGGGCTGGATGTTGTGTGGAGATCCATCTTATGAGAGGAACTCCCGGAGGACGGCAGCAGCACAGAAACATGTTACAGAGCTGCTAATTAGTAACACTGATTCTCCACAGTTTCAGTCCTGAACATCAAATTTTCTTCATGTAAGACACAATCTGCCTGCACAGTCAGGAGCGGCTGCATTTTCTGAATTGAGATTTTTCATGTTTTTATTGAAAAATTTAAAAAGATTCATCAGTGCTGCTTTGATAAGAGCACACATTCATGCTCCACTTGGTTTTTATTCTACAAGGAGATCAGAAATCTATTATAGCCCCATATTATTGATGGATTTGATTAAAGTCTTTTCTTCCAACTCCAGAATGGGAGGCTGATTTATTTATAATCCAAATGAATGATCACCTTTACAATGACTAAGAACTCAAACATGGAACTAATACAATTAAAAAATAATATTAGGTGAGGGTGTAGGAGGATGATGCCCTGGTTCAATCCAGAACAATGGGGCGGGTGCTGGCCCACACCGGGGTGGTTGTTTGGGGGGGCCTGTTCCTCCTGGTGCGGGCCCTCTGTCTTGGGAGGGGGGACTTCTGAGTTCTTGTTGCCCTGGGCCCTTCGTTCTGGCCGCTCTGGATGGCCGGGGCCTGGCGGGGGGCTCTGGCTGGGGCCTTCCTCTGCCACCCTCTGGGTGGGTCCGGGGTGGTCTTTGTGGTGGGGTGGCTTGGGTTGGTGCTCCAGGATGCTGCTGATGGCCCGGGTCTCTGGGAGATGTAGGATCACACTCATCTCTGATCCCTCCTCATTCCTCATCCTCTGCATGCTAACAGTCACCGAGTCTGTCAGAATTCTCTGCTGTGTTTCTGTACAGGTGTAGCCGCTGGTTGTCTGGTGTTAAGCTACATTAAAGCTTGTTGCTTGTATCTACTGGATCTTTGTTTTTTCTACTTTCCTTTTTACTTCTTTACTCATTACTCATTACTCTCCTTTGTTCTGTCCCCTCCAGTCAGGTCCAGCAAGATTATATAAATTCCATAATTTTAAACAAAAAAATAAGATTAAAAAATATAAATTAATTATCTGATTATCAGTAGGAGCCTTGCACCCATAAAGCTCCTCTTTGCGAAGCAAATTGGTTCGGCAAAACACAGCAGCCAGACCATCATTCTGCTGCCACCGTGCTGGACAGGACAAGGTAAAAAATAAAAATAAATAATAATAATAAAGTTTGTTCTGTAGGTAACTGGTAACCAGTGCAAAGATTTGAGAACTGGGCACAGTTTTTCTGGCTCTTGTTAAAACTCTGGTACCTGTGGTCTGAATGTGGTGAAGATGTCAGATCAACATTTTCGGGGAAGCCCAGACATGAGATTATCACAGCAGTTGAGTCTGGAGGTGAAGGCATGAACGAGTCTTTAATCCCACCAGAACATGAGATCTCTGACTCTTGATGTTTCTTTGAGACGATAAAACACTGATTTATTTACAGTCTTGATAAGGCTGTTGGATTTCTAATATGGGTTTTTGTCTTCATATCTCTGAAGTCAAGCAAGTCAGTTATTCAGCCACTATTGCTCAGTCTCTATGCTGAATAACTGTGGTCCAAGGATCGAACCCTGAGGGACACCGCGAGTCATGCTAATAAGACCTCACATCACCACACTTTGTACCACAGCTGAGCAACAATGAAGCATTTTCTGCTGTTTTTTACTGGTGGTTGACAAATGATGCCCCCTAGAGGTAGCAGTAACTCATGATTACCAGGCGCAGTTGTTCAAAAGATTTAATCCAAAGTTAAAAAAGATAAAAGTTATCTGCATTGCTGCACTTTTATTTTTTTTATTTTGTTTTACCATGGAGGATCACGTAATCTATTTTACTTTTATCCTGGATGTTCAAAGGAACATTGGACTGGATCACTCTAAACCAGATGCAGACTTTCCAGGAATACCAAATCCCAATAAAAAATGCTCTAAACGGGACTAAATATAACAATATAAGACATATGAAGAACAACAGGTAGAGTATCGCTAAGTTTTTTTAATTTAAAAGACAGAAAAAAATCACACAATCTAGATTTTTGTTATTCTCTTTTAAACGGTCATCTGACCCATAAAAAAACAACTTTTTCTCACAAATGTTTTTGTGTTGTCCAATAGATGAAGTGCATTTAAAAGTGTTCTTTAGGACAACAGCAGCATTGTGAAGCTGGATCTCCGTCTGGCTGTGGTTTGCTGGAGCTTAGCTACAGAGATTCGTTTCCCTGCGAGACCAGTCTGCACTGCTGCTTTCACTTTCTATTGTAAGAAGCAACTTGTAGGCATCATCTTCATCACCTTCATCATCATCTTTATCATCATATCTGTCTTCATCATCATTGTCTTCTTCATCATTATCATCATCATCATCGTCTTCACCATCACCGCCTTCACGTCTTCTTCATCATCATCATCTTCATCATCATCAAATATGTCTTCTTCATCATCATCGTCGTTTTCATCATCATCAAATATGTCTTCATCATCATCGTCATCTTCGTTATCATCGTCTTCATCATCATCATTACAGTCGTCTTCTTTGTCATCATCATCATCTTTATCATCATCATCATCATGTTTGGTTGGTAAAGAACTCTTTGAGCCTGTTTTCTCAGGTCCTGTTGCCATGACAACTGTCTCTTCCAGTGAGGATCCGCCTTCTTCCTCCATCTAACAAGTCTTCGTAATGGCTGACAAACCACCTGCAAATTTAAACTGAATGTGTAAATAAACGCTACATGATACAACATCTTATTTGACCCGTTTTCAGTTAGTTTCATGACATTTTGCTCCTGGAATGCAAACTGAATCCACCCTTCTCCTGGGATCAGAATAATCCAGGTTTATGGATCAAATGTGTCTCACTCCTTCCTAAAAGTTTTGAACAACACAAACTGAATGTTTGATCCAGATAAGATCCAAGACTGGATTACGTGATCTAATCGGATTACAAAATCCTTTCTTTTCTTTCAAAAAACTGTTTTTTAAAAACTTGATGGTATCCATATAACTCTTATCTGGGCCCAGGTGTCTTAAAACAGAAAACTGTTGTATTATTTCATTTCTTACAGTTCAAAACTCATTTTCAAAAATCATTTGCCATCCATACTTCTTAAAGCACATTTTTCCAGCATTGTTGCAATAAAAGGAAAAAAAGGGTCGAGAACAAACATCTCTAGCTCTGTTATAAATCTCAGGACCAGTCTAATCGCTCAGGTTTTGGCATGATGGAACCAAACAGAAGAAAAGAGTAAAAAGACTGAATGAAAATGATTCCCTACATGTTTATCCTTAATCTAGAGAGAAAATTGATGTTCTGTTCCGTGAGGAGGAGTAGAATTATCTTCATCATACTCTCGTCTGTTCACATTACAACTGATGGTTAAAAATACCCCATGTAGCGACTGAAATGTCTTTAAACGGACATTTTCTCCAGAGATGAAGGAGTTTTAGTGAATGCCTAACCCCCTCAGCCCCCACTAATCCCTCTCACGCTCTGCTTGGCTGGAGCTGAGGAATGTCTCACAACCTTTTAACCAAGACGGCTCGAAACGTGAAGCTGATGATGGATATCGAGTCCGACCCCGGGATGGAGGCCCCTCATTTAGGTTTTCAGGAGATAAACGTCTGCACTCGTGGGCGAGCTGCAACACTTACGTGCACCAGTTGGTCCTGGGTGTCGTACTCTTTGCTGCAGCCCTCCCAGTGACAGTTGGTCTCGTAGACGGCCTCGACTTCCTGTTTGCACTCGTCTCGATCCATGTCGTCCTTCAGGTCCAACAAGCTGCCCTGATGGCCCTGTGGAGACCAGACCAGTCATTCAGCATAGAAAACATCATTTCTGTCCCTGTTAGCAGCATGACATATGGAAGAGTTTATCGTTAGCAGCTGTTTGTTGGTGTCTTTAGCCTGATGTGAAAACCAGAGAAGGCAAATTACAGATTGAAGTGAAGACAAGTCCATCATGCTGCACTAAAGGTAAAGAGGCTGCAATCAGATTTGTTTTGACAAAGCTTCACCACAAACACACTGTTTATAACCGAAGGTTGCCTTCTAATTTAGCAACGTGAACATAAATAAATCAAACAGGAAAATGTCAAACTGAGCCTTCAACCATTGTCGGGCAGGAATCAGCTGCAGGCCACTTTCACAGCTCAATATTTCTGATTTCAAACTTCTTTTACAGCCATCATCTTTTCTTTACAACTTTCCAACCTGTCCTCTAACACAAACTTTCCAGTAACGCGTCAGATTTCACTTTGCCCTGCAAAATGTGCAGAACAGGGTTCTCCTTTTTCTGAAATATCCTTACTGTTGCTATGCTTTTATGATTCAGAAACAATCCCCTCTTTTGAAATGTACCAAACTTCCTGAAAATGTCTTCAACTTTCAGGTGTTCTGTTCAAAAGTCCACATTTCTTCCTCCTCACCGTAAGCTTAGTGCAAGGAATTTAGCAGAACTTCTGTACTCAGCCTGCAGTACACAGTAAACATGTGGATTTAAGTTCATCTCCATTTCAACAGCATCGATTGTGAAGCACTTTGAACCCTTAGGTTTATTGTTATTGTGGCTATTTTAGGCTTTTGCTCAAATATGTCATAATGACGACGAATGAGAATGTCTGTGCAGCCAGGTCTGTTTTTGGGTTCATAGTAAAGGGAGGTGTCTTACGACGTGTAAATATCAGTGTTTATGTGTTAGTGGTGGAAAATAAATGAAGACGGTACAAGGCACAAATAAAAAAGGTTCCAGGACTGCCACAAAAACAGACCTTCAGAATGAATGTGAATATCTCTGTGGAGTCATGAAGCTGTAGCTCTAAGGGCTGCTAACGCTAGCGTACAAGTCAGCTCTCCGCTACATTGCAAACAACGGAAGCAAAGCGTAGCAAAGACCCTCAATACTGGAGGTCACCACTTGGGGGCGTACACAGTACTTGGACTGTGAACTAGAGACAAGGTCAACCTACTGGTCACATTGTATTTCCGGGGCATCAAACCCATAAAACGCTTGTAATTTGTTGCCAGCTATTCAGGTATGAGTGTTTATCACTGTCCAATAATGAGGAAAAAGCATAGAGATGCTGGTAGTTGCAGACAAGGTCCAAGAAATGGTCTCTTTACATACACAAACTGCAGGTCTTATAAAGTTGGTCTACAGAGAGAGTGAAAAAAGAAAAAAATGTTTAAGGCTGAATGCATGTGAAAATAATAAAGTCTCATGAGAGCTGATTAAAACCGAGTAAAATGATGTGATCATGGCTCGTTGTCCTGGGACCTGCAACGCCTTCTTACGCTGGGCCTTATAAAGTGCGATGATGTACTCTTTAACGGTTTTTGCTTCTAAAATGTATTGATAGAGTAAAAAATACAGTTTCCTTTCTCATCATACAAATTTATTTAGCTTTTGTTCTTAATTTAAATGCAAACTTACTAATTAAGAAAATAGATCAAAACCTTTTCTAAAACCAGAAAAACGTCTATAAATATTCTTTTTAAAAGTCTCTGCACTCATTCCAGCTTCCTTAAATACCTCCTTCTAAATTCCTTCAAGCTTTTTAACATGTCCTCATTTTTTAAAGACATAAACCTTCTAGAAAAGTCCATATTTCCTAAAACTGACCATTTTCCACTTTCTTAAATGATTGTATTGAAATAAATAAATAAAAAACTTCACAAAACCAAAATTCCTGGCTTCATTAAAAACCTGCACTGGAAGAACGGCTTTCCTAAAACTCCTTTTCCTGTAGAAAAGAAGAGAAAGGAAAAATTTGTCTTCCAGGTTGTTTGGATTGAAAGTGTCTCATGATGACGCCCAACAGACAAGCATGCGCACACACGTGTAGGGCAGGAAGACGGCGTGTCTCCGACACAAACACACACCTACACACACCTACACAACGTGCTGACTGCAGCATGTTCGTCTCGGCCCCACACACACTCTCTTCATCAATTCTGGTGGCCCCCAGACGACGGCGAGCGGCGCCGTCCCCATGCATCACACCCAAAGCTGCCTCGCTATCGGAGAGGAGACGCAAATTTGTCAAAAGAAGAAGAAAAAGCTCCTCACATGACAATAAAGCCGGGCTAATATTTCATGAAAATGAAGTGTTGTGGCACAGTTTACAGTGGCCAGGGAGGGACAGCGGGGGGGACGGGCCCAATGAATGGATGCAAAGCTCTTATCACACAGAGTTTTTCCTTATCCGAGACACGCTTTACAAGAGGGTCACAGGAGGCTGTGGCCCCCAGGGGCCACAAGCCACGAATCGGGAGTCTGAATGGGAAAACAGATGCTGCCAACAGCCATTTCCTCAACATCCTAAAGCTTCTCAGCATCCAGTGGAGGTGGTGTCCAAACTCTCCAAGAAATGTCCCGGAAGTACTAAAATATGCTCGGGTTGGTTTGGATCGGCCAAAATGTCCCAATTTCTCTTCTTAAAGAAAGTCAGCACTTCTGAAGAGTACAGTTCTTTAGTAAAGATGTGCTTGTCCTCCCTATTGCAGACATGTTTTTATGTGTTTGTTGTAAAGCATCAATGTTTAAATCCCCTCCGAATTCCTTGGAGGTTAACCATAAAATTAAAATATGAAATACCTTCATCTTGCGATGAATGTCCTGACATCAAACTCACGTAAAGATGAGCCTCTCTCATGGTAATTCCCTCTAAAACAGTTAAACTGATGAAAGCCAGATCAATCTCATCATACCGGTAAACGTGGAGACGGCAGCCTCGGTCCCTCTGCTTCTGCCTTCACCTTCGACCGCTTGTTGATGGCGGGGTCAACTGAGCTGCTGACGGCCAAGTCGCCTCCATGGCTCTGAGGACCAGATACCATTCAGAGGTTAAAATTCATAGATCAGAACATTCTAGTTAAGATAAAGGAGAATAATTAAGCACTTAAACACACTGAAGGTTTGAATGTATGGAAGGCCGTGAGTGCCAATATTAAACAATAAATTCACCTTCTGTTCTGACAAACTGAAATATGAGATGAACTTTGTGGTTCATTAAAGTGAACTCAGATCATCTCCACCTGCTTTCTAGAACATGACAATGAGTTCACTGGACTCCAACGGCCTCCACAGCCACCAG
>JBAFTB010000027.1:1723891-1744943 GCA_037177355.1 Melanotaenia trifasciata
CTTGTTCTTTAGGCAGCTTAATGAAGCTTTGACCTCGCGTTCGCCCCCTGGTGGTTGGCCGACTGCAGGTTGAGAACATGTGTGATGAGAGAAGCAGCAGAGCTGCGTTTTTAATGTAAATATCGTTGACGATCAGGTTAATTTAATTGTGGCCACCAAAATCGTGATCACGATCAAAATCCGATTAATTGTGCAGCCCTAGTGTTGGGTGGAGATGCTATCCTGCAGACCTTGGTTGGAACCAGTGCTTATTAGACTTCCTGTTGCCTTTCTATCATCTCCAACCAGTCTGCCCGTTCTCCTCTGAGGAGTCATGACCCTTCAACATCAGTGAGATAAAAGCAAAAGCTTTTTGTAACTTTGTCCTACCGATAATACAGATAATACAGTTCATGGCGATCATCTGTGAGGTGTTTCCTACTTGAACAAAAAAAAGGGGATTTTTCAGAAAAGGCAATAACTCTAAATTTAACCAATTTGAGGTAAATAAGGTTTGAACCAGGCCTTCATGAAACATCTCTGAACTCATATGTATATAAAGAAAGGGAAATCTTCCCCCCTAATACTGTGTGACTTTATTCCTCCGAAGGCTTCGTCCACAAGCTGACACATACATCAATAAGGTTTGCAGGATTCTTTGTCATTTTCCTGCTTCTCTCAATAATATTTTCCCTCTAAATACCCCAGTTATTACCAACGGGCTTCAGATCATGAAGGCCCCAGAAATAGTGTAAATCAGCGCTCTGTGGTATAAGCAGACAGATGCATGCTGTCAAAGGAAATACAAGAGCTCATCTGAATCTATTAGCCGGGCAGTGGAGCCCTGAGCTTAGCCAGAGGAGGAGACAGGGCCGATTCTCGCTAAACGACACCGAACTCGTGTCCAGAAGTCACCGTGCCGAGTTTTATTCTGTGTTAGCCAGTTTGAACCATCCTCCAAAAACCCATAAATGTCCTGCAGGAGGGCTGGATGGAGCAAGAAGAAGAGGGGTGGGGGGGGTGGGTCATCAAAAAGGAGCAGATAGAACAGTCTAGAGCACCTGGGTCCATTCTAATTGATTCGGAGCGCAGCGTATCCACTTTTTAAACAAAGTGACTCTCACTTGAGCTTCATTATATGTGCACCCCATTTCCATAGGCCTCTGGGAACAGGACCTGGGCTGCTCACATAAAATAAATGACCGCTCCATGATAAATGGTTCTATTAGCAATCCAGATTGTTAAACTGTGATATAACAGATCGGAGAAGGGCACGGGGGCCCATTCATTTTCCTCCCTTCTGCACACATACGCTGCTGTAAATAGCTTGTTTTTATGTGTAAATAACATATTAAAACTCGGCATTAACCATGTACTTTGATAGAGAGGAAATTGTTCTAAATAAATAATGCAGGATGGGAATATAAAACAGGGCGGGCTGTTATATAGCCGCCGTCGGGACTCAGAGGTGGGCATGACTTAGGTGACAGGAATTCTGCAGCCAACAGTAAACCATACGCCGACAATAAAAGAGGCCTCGAACAGCAGCAGTATATTACAATTGGGTACTTTTTCCTGGAATAAGCTCTCAGGTTCAAGGACCTTGTCTCATCTGCGTCCCTCTCTGGCTGCATATTGACTTATCAGGAGCTGGCAACAGGAATAATAATGCATATTACTGTGATAAGTAATTGCTCTGTCTCAGTGCAGTGGCAGATGCTTGTGGTTTTTAGCACAGACGCCCGGGCCTCTTCACTGATATCTGATTGGTGGAGACGGCGGCAGCAAATCGAAGCTGCTTGTTTGTTTAAGATTAAAAAAGGAGGCTTTTACATGAAGCTGATAGGAAGGAAAACTCTTTACTCTTAACTCTGAGAAGATTAAAAAGTCAGCAGCTGAAAATGGCCAAATATAAATATACAGTAGTGCAGCTGAAGCTAGAGTGAAGTCACACCGAGGTCACGTGAAAGCAGAGGTTTCTGAGCTTGTTTAAAAAGATGAAAAATGGAGCTACTCTTCCACTTTTACTCAACAAAAACATTCCTTAAAATCAGGTAAAGTTGAGAGGAAACAGCTTTAGTCATCTTTAAAAGATGGAAACATAATTAAGTCTAAATGAGAGAATAAATAAATAAAATGTTAACCTTTAAAGGAAAGCTGCAGGCTCGGCTAAAATCTCCAAGAAACCAAATTTACTGCTAAACGACTCTTTACGAAGAGATTTTTTTTTACCTCAACGAGGCTTTTCCAGCTCAAATAAAGGTTGTGATAATTATGTGTGACAGACTGTAAACACCCAGTTCTACTGGAAGGAATATTGGAGCGAGAACTGGCTCCACGGGCCCAGTGTTGGCCCAATTCACAGCTTTAACCTGATGCTTTTGTACTTCCAGTTTAGGACCAACGTATCTTCTGCACGCTCGGCCCTGCACGGACCTACGCGGACTGTGTCACGCTCCTGGCTGGCCATTTCACCGCCCCTCAGAGCGTGGTGGTCCGACGCATCCTCTTCCGCCAGCGCCACCAACAACCCGGTGAGTCAGTTCGCCATTACGTGGCCCTGCAAGTTTGGAACCATGGAGGACGAGATGAATCAGGATCATTTGGCGGAGCACACAACCAACTCGAAGCTGCGGGAAAAACTGTTTATTACACCAGACGACCCATCTCCCTCAAAAGCAGTTGATATGGCTTTCCAATTGGAGTCTGCGGCTCTGCTATCATCGCAGCTACCAACGCCCGACCCGGCCCTGACCCACCCTGCCTCACTGACACAATCCGTGGCCCTTGTAGTCCCGCAACCCTTCTCATTCCCTTCACCCCAGGATGACCTAGCATTGAATCTTCAACTACCCTGCATGACGACTGCCTTTCCAGGGTGCTCGACGTGCTCGCACGCCACAATCTCAAACTCAACGGTGAGAAGTGCGTTTTTGCAGCATCTGCCTTAGAGTTTGTGGGGTTCCGCTTGACTGCAGATGGTCTGAGCCCACTACACTTGAACGTAGTACGATTGCCCAAGCCTACCTGTCCCGCCCAGCTGTCGTTGTTCCTAGGGATGACGACCTTTTACCTGCGTTTTCTCCCACGTTACTCAGAAACCACAGCACCTTTATGTGCCTCCTCAGCCAGGGTGCCCCCTGGTCTTGGACCCCTGCGTGCTCTGCTGCAGTCTGCTAACTCAAATCGCAGCTCACCTCCTTGCCAGTGCTCGCCCATTTCAACACACTAAGTCCAACGTTTGTGACCTGCGACGCTTCTAATGCCGCAGTTGGTGCCATCCTCTCCCAACTCCACCAGGGCGTTGAGTGTCCGGTGGCGTTCGCATCGCGGTCGCTTACCCCGACCGCACAGAAGTACTCGGTCGGGGAGAGGGAAGCACTGGCATGCGTCTGGGCATGTGAGAGGTGGCATTTGTACCTGTACGGGTGCCATTTCACGTTACGGACAGTCCACCAGGCCCTCACAGCCCTGCTGGCCAAAACTGGTTCTGGTCACAAGCCCCTACGGCTCTATTGCTGGTCCGAGAGACTGCAAGCATATATATTTACCACACAGTTCACACCTGCCAGGGAGAACGTGGTGGCGGACCTGCTCTCCAGAGCTACAGTCAGCCCCATACAGGACGTAGTTCAGGACCCCTTAGAGCCAGAGCTGGTACTCGCGTGCTACACACGCCCCTCCAGAGGGCCGTTTCCCTGCAGGAGCTCTGTGCAGCATCTGCACAGGATGCAGCACAGATGCTGCATTGTTCACATATTGAAGATGACCAGGCCTAAGAATGGAGCATCACACATCTCCGTGTAACACTGCCCTACATTGATATTCTGGTATGAAAAGTTAATGTTCGATTTCTCCACAGTGGCAGGCCACCAGGTTGTTCATTAAAGCGAGGGAATGTCACAGAACCGCTCCTCTATTTACATTTCAAAGTGGCCTGTCACTCTGCATCCATGTCAGCCTCTCCACCGAAGCGTCGTCCTCTCTGCCTCTTTTTCTTCACCAAAATTCATCCCTTTTATACTCTGGAGGTAAGAACAAGGTCTTTTAACCTCATTATAGCAAGCTTTCATCACTCGGGCCCTGACATCTTTAAAACATGCATCCACTACGTCTCTTTCTGCCTCCCATGTCATCTTCGCCTCAACTTCACAGGACGTTCATCATTACCACCGGCAGGTCGGATCGGTGCAGCTGCTTTCGTCATTTTAGATTCTCATCATAAATTGGTGTCCAGGCTAAAATAGAAGCTACAGCAGAGGTGGATGTTTCCCCCAAAACCCCATAGCAACCTGCCCAAGCCTGATTTTTCCCGACACCGGCCTTCTTTTAGCAGGTTTGTCTATCCTTAGATCTAATCAGATATCTTGCATCCCTCTACAGTCAGTGGACAACCTGGACCTTAAATCCAAACACAATCCCAAATCTTTCCAAAGAAGGTGAAGATAGAAAGAGATGTTTGAAAGCAGACAGGACTAATATGCCAAGCAATGAGAAAAAAAAACTAAAAACAATTCAAGTAAATTGTTGTAATGATACACCTTCTGATGCAAAGCCAGGGCACATCATCAGTGATGTATCCTGAGGTCACTGGGTGTTTCGGGTCTCTCGAACATCAGACACCCTCACTCAGGCGACCCTGCCGAGGGTGATCAGGCCTCAGCATGTGCCCTGGCAGCTCCCCCACCTGTCTTTATCCAGAGTCACCTGGAGGCTTTTTCTGCTGCCTCTGTGCTGTTAGAGATGGCTCTCCTCTTCCTTTCACCTGTGATGCCAGGTGCAGTATAGGCCCTGTAGAGGGACTGTCCTGCAAAGCCTCTGCATCCAACCTTCACAAGTAAGCACCTTGCCTTCCAGCCTCATCTGTGGCAGTCGCTGACTAGCTCCTGGTACTTGCCCCTTTTTGCTCCAAGGCCTCCTCCATTCTCTCTTCCCATGGCACGATGAGCTCCAGCATGACAACATTCCTTGTTGCCTCTGACACCAAAATGATGTCAGGTCTGAGAGTAGTCTTAGCAACACTCTGGGGGAACTTGAGTTGCTTGCCTAGGTCCACTGTCAGCTGCCAGTCCTTTGCATGATGGTGTGTCTGCCAAACCCCAACAGTGCAGATTAGATGGACTGGGAAGAACATCAAGTAAAAATTATCGGAAAGACCGCTAGAAGATGTGAGTCTAGTCAATATGACCATAAAGACTGGTAAAAGTTGGATTCAACATCGAAGTTGTTGTTTTTTAAAGGGCTTCCAGAGAGCCAGCACCTAGTGGCCATCAGTGGTACTGCACTTTTAGGCACTTTTTCCCTTTAGACACCACAGTTCAGGCTCAAAAGGCTATGCAGAAAAGACTTACAAAGCTATTTAAACTTCTAGATATCAACTAAAATTCCATGTCCTGTCTGGTTTTTATAACCACATGAAAAGTTTTCCTGACTGTTAAGGTGCTGCATCGCTTTCAGCTCAAGTAGTTTAGTCTTTATTATTACTTCATTCATAAATCACACAGCTGTCAATATGTGAGATGCACAGCTGAGGAGAAATGATGATAGTCATAGAGATATTTGACCGAAAATGGTTTGATTCCCTGTCTGAGAGGCTGAGGCTGACAATATACCCAGGAGTGTCAGACTCAAATACTATAAAAGTATTGTCCCATCTGTCTCCATGTTTATATTTTTTTATACATGTTCAGCATCTTTATCTGGTCTGAGTTCTCTAATACATCCCCTGAGTTAAAAACTTATATATAATGCACTTTAGAACAACCAAAGCTCAGAAATTGCTGCACACACATAAAATCGTTATAGATAGAAGAACTATAAAATAAAAGCATCAGACAAAGAAACAGCTACGAATCAACACACTCATGAACCATATTAACCCTAAATACAGACCTTCAGAAAATTTAAAGCAACATCTGCAAACATAAACGTAAAACTTTTCAAAATTTAGCTCCATTAATATATCATGTGAGATTCAGGCAGGTATGGTGAAGTGTTGGAAGTGGCAGCAAACCTAAAAAGATGCAGCTTTTTCCATGTTTGCAGCACGTTGAATGAAAGCTGACAGCAGAGAACCGAGTTGTATGAAGCTGTAATGATGTGCTGGGACTTTAGGCTCCATTTCCAGCTTTGTCTCTTCTTTATCAATTAATGAGTGTTTCTTTATAATGGCAGGCCACCAAGCCCTTCATGAATGAGTAACCGTGTCACTAAATCACATGTTTAATTTGCATTTCAAAGGCGGCCAATCAGCTTGCATCCTTGTCAATCTCTGAAGCTTCATGTCATCCTCGCCTCCACCGGCCCGGCCACTTTTATACTCTGGAGGTAAGAACAAGGTTTTTCAGCCTCATTATCCCGAGCTTTCATCACACGTTCGCTGACATCTTTAAAACATGTCTTCTCTCCTGCCTGGCCCTCCCCTGTGAGAGAGGATTGCTGCTACTCTTCATTTACTTCAACAACACAAACACTCCTCCTCACCTGCTCCAACACCCCTCTCTCATCTTGTCATGTTTGCTTTTCCTTAACGTTTACAG
This sequence comes from Melanotaenia trifasciata, assembly GCA_037177355.1. Lineage (NCBI taxonomy): Eukaryota > Metazoa > Chordata > Actinopteri > Atheriniformes > Melanotaeniidae > Melanotaenia > Melanotaenia trifasciata. The sequence continues at coordinate 1,730,410 of JBAFTB010000027.1, forward strand.
GCTGGGAGAGCGCCGCACTCCTAGACGGCGTACACCAGCCTCAGCTCAGCTCGTCCGCTTCACATTAATGAAGCTTCTCTGAGGTCTATTTAGAATTCCTGTCAGACATTTACTGTAAGTTACCTCTGACTCCTGGAGCTACCTTATCAGGTCCGAGGAGAGCCACGAGCATCAGCTCCCAAGACAGCGCACCGTCTTTGAAATGTAAATTTCATCGGTCCTCTTTGTGGCCCCTGGATGGGTCCCTGCGAGACCTCTGCTCAACGCTCATCATGCATCGGCCCGACAGGCAACTGGACCGCAGTCCAGAGCCGTCTCAGCTTAGTAAAAAGGTTTTAAATGCACCTTACCTCTGGTCTCGGAGGGGGAGGGTTTCTTTGGGAGGTCGCAGAAACCGCTACTGTCCATTTTGTCCTTTTTCTGGGCAGCTCTGGGTGGTGAGGGCTCCATTGTTGAACTCTGTAAAAGAAGATGACAGGAAGGTGTTGAACCTTGGCTGGAGACGAGGATACCAGAGATGGAAACATTCTGATACCAGAGAGCATTGATGAAAGAGGCTCATTAGAGTCAGATAAAAACCGTAGAGCAAAGACACAGCTTGTCATGACGTAGTTAAGATTACAAGTTTTTATCATCAAGTCAAAATATAGAAAACGTGGTGGAAGTTGTAGCTCTGGCAAAGAGAAAGACTACCGTCTGTGGTGAAGCATAGTCTTTAAGTTCCACACTCAGGAGAGACCAGGGGTGTTATCGCTATTTACTGGGTACGGCCAATCAGACATAATCTCAGTTTATGATCAGATCGATTATTCTGCATTAATTAATTCCCCTCACTATAAATACCTAAAAATTACACCAACCCTCCTTATAGATGTCAGCATAAAAGATTAATAGAACAGAGTAACTTCCATCTAAATCTCTGCTGTAGAATAAATAAACTCTACATATAAGCTCAGAGAAGCCGGTCATACACGAATGTTTAGAAAGCAGGTGATCTGACGTCTGTGTTCATGGATCACTGTTAGCAAGGTCTTATCCAGTCAGACTTCCCTCCTCTATTTTATTGTCATCTCCTCAGGCGTAATGACAGATACAACCTTTCTACCTTCTCTGGTTTCCCTAGATGTCCCTGGACACCAAGAACCTCGATAGAAACCTTAGTACTGTGCAGCAACTCTTCATGTGCCCTGGGTACGGCCTTGTAATGCAGCTTAAATCAAAGCGAACAGATTTTAATAGGCTGGACAAACTACTAATCTGGTTGATAAAAACCTTTTATGAAAACTAAAGCAGAATACATGTATTTAATGAAACATCCTCCATTATTTAATCAGTTTCCTTCACCAAAGATAAAAAAATGCAGGCCTCCTTCATCCACATGTTAATCTGCTGACTTATTGACTGGTCTGCACTGCAGCGCTATGCACTGAATCTCCATGTAAACGGTGGCCACATGGTGCCTGCTGGCACAGGTTCATCTTCCTGGAATCTGGGAGCTAATCTTGGAGCACTGAGCAAACATGTTGGTGGATTTGGTCCTGAGAGACGGCTCACCAGGCAGTTGTCGGACTTCCCGCGAACTCCAGCCTTTCACAGCTCAATCTGCTCTCTGGCAGTGTAGGGGCGCGGGGGTCGACACAGAGCTTTGGGGGGTTAAAGGGGTTGAACCATGAGGTCGCAGGGGTCTTAGCTTGCATGTCATCAAAGTTTATTTGACTATTGACCCTTCCACTGCACTATTCAAAGAGGCTTTGGGGCTTGAAGAGTTAGAACAATACTACTTTATCTTCAAAGCTGGAATGGAAATGAAGAGGACTCTTCATTCAGCTCCCATACTGGTGCTTTCCATGAAAACTAAAACCTAAACTTCTGGGAAAGTGGTTTGGGCAGCTCCTTTACTAAAACAAGTGGATCTGATTAGGCCTAAACAAAAACTTCATCATTTTGAGGTAAATATTATACTTTCATGAAGATTTATTCAAGCTATTTATCACCACATTCAGAAAATGGCCTGCAACCGTGAGTCGTGTAAAGTGATACAGAACAACTGTCCTGTTAGGGCTCAAATGCAACTAGTTGATGTCTGAAGGGAATCTGTGAGGATGTAGAGATGAACAATCAGATGGGGCTGTGTCCAGGCTGATGAACCTCCAGTTCATGGAGCTGTAATGAACTTAGAGCCAGTTTACTGCAACAGAGCAGGCTTTGTGACTGACAGCTCTGCCTGGAGTTGTTGCTTCTGATGAATCAGTATAACAGGTGTGAGAGGACAGCAGCGAAGCCTCATGGGAAGCCCTCACCACACACTGAAGCCTCTTTAGTTGAGGTGATATATGAAGCACATAATGGGGGACTTTCACACTTGCAGTCCTCTGATCTGTCCTCGCAAATCATTATTAGTCAAGCTGAACATTTGCTGCTCAGACATTTAGCAAGGCAGTGGCTGGCGTTGGCACCACAGTCTGTAATAACCTTTAAACTGCAGGGATCAGCCTCATCATTAACAGTTACTCTGCTTTGTTTCCATGAAGCAGCGGTGACACTGAAGTTACTTCTCTGTAACTTTGCCTCTACATTTTGTCCTGAAGAAACTTTGGTCCAAGACACCCATATTTCCAGTTTGTTCAGTACATTCCCATAACTCTTGTGTTTGTTCCCAATAAAGGGGGTTCTACACCCTCCTTTCCAAAAAGGGTGGTACGCTGTAAAATGTAATTAAAACTGTGGGAATTCCTTAAAATGGGGTAAGGTTGATTTCAATTAAAGAAACTAACATGTACATGTTTACAGATACTTGTTCATATAAAATTGGGTCCTTTTTATTCAAAGCTAAACAGAGGATTAACTATAAATTGCAAAACATTTCTTAAAATCTGCTCTCTTAAAATCTAGGAAAACTTATGTCATTTGTCTGAATAGTATTGAAATGAATTAACCACCAGCAATTATAAGAACTAGGTAGTGTTGCAGTGAGAGCAGTTAGCTACTTCCTCCTGTTTACTCAACGTTTCCACATAAAATGTAGAACTTTTTCCTTTGCGTATTTAATACAGCTGGGTGAGAACTGTGTCAAAAACAGGACCAGAAGCGTTGTAGTGCGTATGCCAGGCCTCTAGTGGGCAGTGAAACCCAGGTGTGCACTGTATCCTCATAAGGCCAGAAAACACAACAACAGAATTTTGTGTGCTAACTGCTGCTTGTCTGGAGCATGTAACCTCTGTATCTTCGCTGAGGCATAAATGTTCTACCAGAAACAGGTTTTGTTTCAACAGACCAAATAAAAATGAAAAAGCATGACATGGAGGTCTGCCATTGTTGTGCTTTTTGTACGCAGGGTCTGACTGTGCAAGATGACGTGAAGACATCATTGTGGCCAAAAGATTCCACTTCTAGTTTCCACTGATGGGACTCGCCTTGAGTTGCAGGAGAATTTCACTTTGGAGGCCGTTGTTAAATCATTGCTGTTTTAGATACCAAAACTCTGTTACCATGGAAACGAGAAGCCAGAACTTTTGCGTTAATTACTGTCTCAGCGTTGTGGTATAAACAGGGCCCAAAACACTATAAATACCATAATAATGTTGTACAATAAAACAATTATTCTGTTTGCTCTGATGTCATAGCAAACTTGTTTTAAAATTTAAATTATGCTTTTAGCTAAATTACCTTCTGGTCACCTGTTTGTTGCTAAAAACATTATTTAGTCCTTATTAGTAGCTTTAAAAAACAAACGGAAAGTGAACACATCAGCTATGTGATATGAGGCAAACTAACAGCAGCAAGCACATTTAGCTAACTGTGGTATGAGACAAGTTAACAGCAGCTAGCATGTTTAGCCAACTGTGATATGAGGCAAGCTAACAGGACATTTAGCTAACTGTGATATGAGGCAAACTAACAGCACATTTAGCTAACTGTGATATGAGGCAAACTAACAGCACATTTAGCTAACTTTGATATGAGGCAAGCTAACAGCAGCTAGCATGTTTTTATCATGTTTAGCTTGAGACGAGGGAGTAAGTTTCAGGTGAATTCGTAAAGCAGCAGGAATTATAAGAGGCTGTGGACACGACAGAAATATCAGCGAGTTTAAGTTTAACAACTGGGTTAGCGAGTCAGTCGTGGTGTAATTACTGTGGCCTCCTACTGTTGACTGTAGTCTTCTTTCAAACAGGAGCACAATGATTCATTTCAGTGTAACAGCAGACAAAGAAAAGCCTAACAATAAGGTTATTTAAGCCAACAACAACTTCAGAGTGACCCTCCCCCATTTTCTGCCGAGTCATTGTGTTGGAGTCAATGACTGTTTGCTCTGTTGATTTATTCTTTTCCCTTCACTTAAGCAGGGCTGTCAACTTTCTAATAGTCTTTGGGGGGAGATTTGGTGGAACCAGCCAAAGTTTTGCCACATAGCTTACACAGCAACAAGACATACTAATCATTTTGTCTCATTTTGTGCAGGTGCTGCAAGTACAGCACTCGGGAGTAACAAAATCTAAAAAAAAAAAAAAAAAAAAGTTTCCAAACAGTTTATTAAAGTACCAACAGAAACTTCCAAATAAAATAGGAAACAACTCAACTACACAAAGGAAGTGACATTAAGAGAAAACACAGGGAATTTCACAATAATAATAATTTCTCTAGACCTGTGAGCCTTGGTGGAGTGACTTGTGGCCTTTCGAGGCCTTAATTAACATTGAGGTGTGAGAAAGTATGAAAATTACTACAGCATGTGGAAAATAGAGACAGGAACACTGCTGCATGCTCACATCCACCCACCATGGACAACGTTTCTCATTAAATATGAAATAACCCGATCAGCTGTTCATTGCACATAAAAACACAGACCCCTTTGTTGAACCAACCCTTGCTGGTGTGGACTAAACCATTTGGCATAATTTTAGAGGGGTGATAGGACGTCCATCGTTATTATAATGCAAAATTCAGTCTGTCTGCACCTCCATTCAGGCTTTTATTATCATATTAATTAATTAGACATTTTAAAATGGAACACAAAACACTTTTCATTTCAGGATTTTCAAGGGCCCCCAACCTGCAGTGGGCCCTGGGTAAATGGTAACATTTGGAAGCAGCAGTAACAGTCGGGTTAGCAAAGGGAAGCAGTTGGAACATAACGCTGCTCATTGTATAAACATAGCAGGTCTTTATAATAAAAAATATGATCTAAGTAATGGGGGGCCTGGGCCCCTATGTCTAGCAACGCCCCTGCCCTCACAGTCTCTGCAGGCATAACTTATGGATCACAAAGGTCTTTTTTTCAGGCTCGAAAGATAGATCATAAAAAAACTCAGCTGTCAGCAATGACTGGCTGATATTTATTACTGCACATACAACCTAAACAGGATCCTTAGTTAGAGATGGCAGGAACTCCTGATGTTTACACATCAGCAAAAAAACCTAAACCAGCAGCAGCAGACGTAAACCACTTCCCCTAAAACCAGTAGCAGTCAGTGCTACACATTATCTCCCTCTGATGGTACCTGGTAGTACCTGTTAGTACCTGGTAGTACCTGTAGCACCAAAAGACTCATACCATCTGTCTCTGCCCACACTGCACCTTTCCTTCTCCTCCTCTCCTCTTTAGTTCGCCTCATCTCCTCTGCTTCTCCTGATTCTCAGGAGGTCTGAGGTCTTCACATCATCCTGTGCATTGTTGCTGTTTGTGAAGCTAAAATATCTCCACTCATCACTGCATGTCGGACTGATCACTGAGCAGTGAGGTGGAAGAAGAAGTAATTCCTAACAATCCTGTAAGTTTAGTTATATAAATATTGGTATAGGAGGAAGAGATATTTCGGTGTTGATCCACACATCACTACTATTTATTCTTATCAGATAATTACTTAGATCAGATCGTAGGCCCATTCCCACTTATTTATTTATTTGTTTGTTTCACTGGGACACCAGCCCAAGAGTAATGTGACCCACCGGGAATACTCCCGAACCTCCGGCATTTCTCTCGATGTGTATTTCAGCGTGAGAAACTGGAGGTGTGGTGTGAGAGCATGAGAAACTGCATGAGAGTCGGTAGCCCTGCTTAAGTCACTGCTCCTCATTAAATCACCTGCTCATTAACATGTGCATGAACATCCTGTATTGCACAATTATATGAAGCCCTGATTCTGCAGAGCTTCTTATTTTCTCTTTGAGGGCACGGCAGTGATTTAAAAAGACAACGCACAACGAAGCCCAGAAAAATCTGCCTGGCATAAATTAACTGAGGGCCCACAAACACGAGTAACTCTCAGGATATATTCCTCCTGAGGACGGCCACAACTTCCAGAAATCAAAGGTGCTGCAGCAAAGGTATTCCCCGTGTCAGGAAAACTAATGTCTCTGCTTTCCAGGTGTGCAAGCGTACAGTTTGGCTGGTCACCGAGTATTACCAGCAGCTAGTGTCCCCCTGAATTATTACAGCAGCTCTTGTCAGCCAAACAAATGGCTCCGTCTGAACTCAAAAGGTCACAGCATGGAAGAGTAAAATCACAGAGCATGCAGTCAATTCCTCGCTACGACACACCTTTCCAAGGGCCACTTGCTGGAATTTATGGTTGGGGCCCTACACCTATTCTCCTGTTGAATAATAGCTATCCCGTAAAAGAAGCCCAGGTCGGTGGCAAGTCTAAAATAGAAGCAGCCTCGACTGAAGGAGGGTTGTTTATTGTGTAAGCAGTGAAAACACAAATAGAGGCTAACGGTGACATCTGAATTTATATGGACCAGCTTCTCTTAACTTTAAAAGAAGCGATAGGACTTAAAATACCTGCTCTGAAAACTAAAACAGAGCAGGAACGCATCCTCTGGAGAACTTGCTAAAACCTCTGCTTTCCGTCTTTGGTTTCACCACGTTTGGTTGATAGAAAGCCAACGGTGGTGAGGACAAGACAGTCTTATTCCTCACACCGTCGGCCTGGATGTTCAATATCCTGTGGCTGAGCCTCCTCCTGGCCTCAGCAACAGCAAACAGATGTGGCGGCTGAGTTGAGAGGTGGAGTCACCTCCTTGACCTGCAGTGGGTGAAATGAATGGCCGCCTCCCACCTGTGCAGAGCGTGACCTGGCTTTGAGATAGCTTGCAGTTTCCTGCGAGGCTTGTGCGACTGCAGGGAGGAATTCCATGCATGTGTTCATCAGTACCTGTGTCCTCACGTGAAAAGGAAAGCCAGCGTTGCAGAGGCTGGCTCAGAAAGCTCCTCTCCACCTTTCAACAAGCACTGGTTTAATGCCCGAGCTGTAACAGTCCGTCTAAAGGAAACAGAGCCGAGTTTCTCCAACATCACAGGAAATGCTTATTGTTGGTCTCAAGAAACAGTAAAAATTTATTCCAACTGATTGTTTCTGCTTTTATCAATCCTGAATTACTACATTTAGGTCTGGAATTATATTTTTAATTAAGATAGAAATGATTAATATTTCTGGAAAGTGGCTAAAGTATATTTTAAACATTCAAAAGGTTAAAGAAGTCAACTTATGACTGAACTCTTTCTGGGTTTAAACAAACTGATGAAAGAAAAAGGAAGTTAAGGCAGAAAAGTTCAATCAAGAACAATTTTTTTGAAAATTTGGGCCTTTTAAAACTCCAGCAGCAACACGGATGTAAAACAGGAGCAACAAAAGGAAAAGTAGCCGCTAGGTCTGTATAGAAGGAGCATTTCAGAGAGGCAGAGTCTCTCAGAAGGAAAGATGGACGGAGGTTCAGCAATCTGAGACAAACTGCCTCTAACTTTCCCCAACTGTCTCTAACTTTACTCAACTGCCTCTAACTTTAATATAAAAAGTTAAAGAACAGAAGAAAAGTCAATGTGACGCCATCATCAGAGCAGGGACAGGAGTACGTCTCCTCGTCTTCATCGTTTCTGCTGTGGAACGAAGCAAAGCTCAGGAATTCACTTTCAGAGTTTCATTTACTGGCGTTTAATGCAAAATTCAGAGTTTATGTAAGTTTAAACACGGCCAGCATGCTCTGACCTGAAGGAGCGAGGCGAGTTCTCACAGACCTCGCTTCATTTTTCACGCCCTTCATGTGTTAAACTGCCGCGTTGCAGGTTTGATCCCTGCTGTGTCACTAAACCACTCGACCCCTGCTCCTCTGCTTCTGCCCTCATTAAGAGCTTGCATGCCCCAGCTTTGGTGAGGACGATGGTATGAAGCCCGAACGCTGAAGCTGGGCGGCTGCTTTGATCCCTGACCCTCAGCCAAATGGTCTGGGTGCAGCACGGCCGCCCGCTGGTTTACGGCTTCAGTCTGATCCCCGACTTCCTCTGCAGCACCGCCCGAATACGCCCTGTTATTCCCGGCCAGCAACGCTTTTCTCTTTCAGAACGCCTTGCAGCCTTCTTCTGGCCTTCCTCCCGATGGAGCTCTATCCTGGACGCATCTTCGAAAAATCCAAAATTCAACTGGAAAGTTGAGTTCAGTATTAATTTAAGAAATTAAAACAAAAAAGAAAAAGTTGTTTTTAAACTTTGGATGTAATAAATCCAAGCGTAAAAAATGTTTGTATTTATCTAAAACATGTAACACTATTACAGATTTAATAAAACCAGTTATAAAAAGTAGTTGCCCCACTAAAAAAGGAGCAATTCAAAGTATAAAGTTGAGTTTAGTGGACGGATGTGATTGTAGAATCAAATCTTTGTAAATCAGAGGTGATGCTTCACATGAGGCCTTCAGGTTCACCTCGCTGGGATGAACTGGTGTCCCTGAACGCAGCTGGAAGTTGGCTGGGCGTGGTTTTAGCTAATATAATGTCTCTGTTATGCTGCAGCAGTTGCCTGGATAATAACCAGTAACTGGAGAGCAGTCACATGACACTACAAACATTAATTATAAATCCTTTATCATCATCCTAACAGCTAAAATGGATTTTATGTCTAGAACACGGCATCTAGACCCTGATTACTGATCAGTATGGTGATGAACTGGTTTCCTCCCAGCAGGAGATCTGGATCAAAGAGACGTGAGATGATATTTAGACATTTTATTCTTCGTAAATAACAATAAATTCAATAAATAAATTGATTTATTAAATTTAACATTTTAGTTTGCATGACTGGAAGACGGCCATGACCTTCTAGTTTATTTCCATTTGTACCCTTGTGCTGTTTTTATTTATTTATTTTTTATTTATTTATTTTGGTTATTACACATTTTGTTGCATGAGTTAAATTAAAAAAGCGACTTCAAAAAGTCCTACAACGAAATTTAAACTATTATCAAGCTGCTGAAGTAAAGCACAAAGTTTAATCTAATGAATTATCAGTAATTTGTACACGGACACCCTCCCATCACCACCGTCACCGTCTCATTTCCATTGACTCAGTTCATTCGTTTATTTTTATTCTCCAGAGAACATCAGACTGATTTAAGCTTAATGTTAATGTTAATGAAGTTTTATCCTCTAAATATATTCTGTTACAGGCCATGTTGCAGGCCATGAGTGGAGCGGAAACGACCACACGTGTAGCGTCTACTGTGTAAGGCAGGTGTCTCCTCTGCATCTAATCATTTTAAATCAAAGACAAAGACAGCAGGACAAAAAGACCCCCTGTCCTTGTCTTTGCTTTAGGGAGGAAACTTCTGTGTTCCATCTTTTTCCTTGTTGAAGTTTCTGGTTTTTAAAATTCAACGCTCTGATCCTCAAACATTGTTCAGGTTTAGGTTTCATGCCACTAGATGAGACCCTGGAAGGGATTATAGCTACTTCCAGAGGATGCCCTAGGTTTCCCCAGGAATCACCAGCTGGATGTGGATTTATAGGACTGGAAAATCCTGGAGGAAGTTGGGGAGAGGAGCTGTCAGTCACTAACGCCGAGTCACCAGGGGCCCCCGGGCATCCCGTCCTCTTAGTAAAGGCCCCCGGGGCCCCCTGATCTGACAGACTTCATCAGAGGTGCCGCCGTTTAGCACATGCTTTTACTTTTACTGCTCATGAGGAAGAGGCGGTGACTCTTCATCAGTGAGGCAATCACTAATCAGTCCCCTGAAAGCCTTCATTTTCTCCACCTCGCAGAGAAAACCCGTTAGAAACGGTGACTCTGCTCTTCCTCCTCGTCCACCCTTCACATCATCACACCGTCAGGCCCAACAGTGGTGTTCCCGACGATGGCGTTCCCGACGATGGTGTTCCTGATAGCAGTGTCAGTGCCGTCCCTTCAGGAGTTAATTAAGAGATGTATCAACGTTGGTCCTGGCTCAGAGGAGAAACTGCAGGTCCCCAGGGACCCCTGGACCTTTGGTTTTTCCTCTCTGGTCCTGCAGAGAGCTGTTTTCATCATGTGTAACTGCAGCTGCTTTCCTCTGTAGCTGCTTGAAGATCTGAAGAAAAACATCTTCACAGCGACTCTAAAAATGACTGTTTATAGAGCCAGAGTGTGTGTGTGCAGGAGAGTGTGTTTGACATGATTTTATAATTTATAACTCTACCGCTCCTCCAGTCTCTTTATTTCTGCAGCATCGCTGGCAAAATAATCAGATCCTGTTTCACTTGTGAAGCTGTTTGCCAGCGATTAACCGGGGTCAGTGAGAAAAGCAAACAGTGTAATCCACTTAGACACGAAACCAGAACGGCTGTAGTCCAAACACACCGCAGGAAGTGTGCTGCGAGGGTCGCCACGTTCACCACAACACTCACACACTGGAGAACTTCTGCCGATTACTTCTCTAATCGACAGCAAGTTCTCACCACCCCCCAAAGCACGTTTTCTCTGACTGAAAGGCTAAAATCCAAATATGTGTTATATATAAGCAGAAAACCTGAGAACCACACCCTAAACTGAGAGAAAGAATACTTTATGTTCAGCATCAAACCTCCAACCAGCCCTGGATATTTTCTACAGTTCTTGGCTTCTTTTAATCTGACTTTCAGTCTTTTCTGTTTGGGATAAAATTAATTCACCATCTGTTCATTAAACAAGAAACAACAAAAGTCCACACTAGGATCAATAATTAAATAATAACTAGAAGGATCACAGTCAGTGATTTACAGGCTGTGCTCCAGAAATAAAATAATTAAACCAAAGCAGACATCATTAAAGTTTCTCTGTTAAAGTATTCCAGCTAGATTGCAAAAGCATAATTTGTGTGTTAACGTTGCAGTTTAAACAATGTTTACAACGTTTTTTATTATCGGAGTTCTTCTTACTGCTGTGAACAGCTTTCACAAACTTTTAGTCCTTTACCAACCTGCTGTTGCCTTCAGAGACAGTCCTCCTATAAATGAAACCATGGGTCGTTTATTCCTGCAGGAAAAATTACTTTTATTTACTATGAAAGAATATGTGACCTCTAGTGGATATGAGAGAAACTGCATGTGCTAGTTGATAGTTAAGTTCTACTAACCCTACTCTAACAAGAGATTTTATCGACTGTAACTAACCAGGAAGAGTAATGTATGATTTAAACAATAACGCTTCATGACAATGGTATCATTAAACGTGTGAACTGGTTGCACATTTAATGTGGAAGACAAACTTCTGGCAATCGATTTAGATCCCGGACGAGCCCCCATTTATGTTACGATCTAGATCAGTTCTTTTGGGCTGCACAAAACAACAACCATCTCTAATGTAAAGCCTTTTTTTTTTTTTTTCGTAATATCAAACTAACCAGGGAAGATGTTAGACTTGGACTTTTGGGATAAAAAAAAAAAAAAAAATCAAATCCAAATATCTAAAAGCTTAAATCAGCACGAGTCGGTATTTTTATGGTGATAAAACTGGTGGTGGTTGATTTATATTCTAACAGAAAATAAATATCTAAACTAACTTTAGGGCTTCTTCATTGAATTGAATGTGTGTTTAAACAGGTTTGGAGGTTTCAGTGGGAGCCTTTTCCCTCTGGCCTCAGTGGATTTATTCCCTCTGCTTGCGTAAAGCCACTGAAGCTTCTTTTCTCTACAAAACCCACAAGGAACAACTGCCCCGGGGCCACATGGCGTAATTGGTGTGGACTTGTTTTGTGGGATAAGAGACTTTTGAGTCCTCACAGCAGGGTGTTTTACTCACTTCCAATTCACATTTATCGCGCCTCTGCAGCCGCCTGCATGCCTTTCTTTACCCCTTGGATCCATCATTATTATTTTTTTAATCTTTTTTTTCACTCATTAAACTCTCCACAGATTTGCTGGAGAATCAGATCCACGGCCGGTTAATGACGGGCCGGGGGTGGATATGTGTGAAAATGACAGCGAGGGAAGGCGCTCAGGGCAGGATGAAAGTGACATCCCAGTCACAGGTTTGGGAAGCCTCCATGTCATCCTGAATAATGTGAAGGGCCCCATTATTTCCTCACATCTTCCCCCCCTCCTCTGCTGGAACTCTTCATCCTGCACAAAAGCAAATGCACTAAAACTTTTCTGATGCAAATGAATGCAACGGGCCATTCAGTATTAAAAATCTACTGAGAAGCTGAAAGAGAAGCACAGGCACCGTTTTGTTCTTCTCATTTTTATCTGCTTTAATTATTAACACGCAGCCACGATCTGGTTTTCAGTGAAGTGGGACGGAGCTGAAACGGAGGCCTTTTTTCTGCCCGTAAACCGTCGATTTAAAGCTTATAACAGCTGAGGTTTGATGCAGGAACAACTTGGACATGAAATGAAAAATCTGCAGCTGCTTTGGGAAAAGATCCGCTCCTTGTTTTACTAGACAGCATCTTAAATATCAGGTTGCAAATTCCAGGAATTCCAGCGTCTGTGCGAACCTCAAATAATCGCAAATTTTCCAAGAAGATGCTCATTCTTTTTTAGTTTTTACAAAATTCATCCGTTTTTTCTTTTCAGTTGTTATTAACATTAAAGGAGGAAACTGCAGGAGAAATAATAATAATAATAATAATAATAATAATAATAATAATAATAATAATAATAATAATAATAATAAAATGTAATTTCTAGTTACATCTGCTGTTTCGGATTTTAAGAATAAACTAAATAAAAGTGGGCTGGTGAAGCACAGAGGAGGAAATAAATCTCCAGTGATGGGAAGGTGATAAAAAGTTCGGTGTTTCGGTGGAGCTCGTGCACCGCATGGACTCACCGGACTTGGTCCTCTCTGGATCCCGTCGGTCCGGGTCGCTGCCTGGTTTTTCCTTCTTCACTCGGATCAACTTTCTTCTCACTGAGAAAGAAACGCTCCAAACTCGTGAAATCCCATCTGCCGGCGGGACGCACGGAGCTCGGCGCGCGCTTCTTCTTCTTCTTCTTGGAAAAGAAAAAGTAAGAAGGAAAAGTAGTCCGCAAACACAAAGCAGAAGTTCAGAGGCGCGCGGGACGCGGCTCCATCCAGCCGGAGGAGGGAAAGTTGAACTGGAAGTGAGAGGAGAAGTTCAGGAGCAAACAGCGGAACTTTTCATCAGGATGCTGCGGAGCCTGCGGGTGCGCCACTTTCTCACCGCCCCTCTCCGCACTTCTCCTCCTCTGACTCCCCCCATCACCTCTCCGCTTCCAGGTGGGACGGACCTGCGTCACGGTGGGAGATCGAAGGTTCAGATTAGTGCTTTTTTAATTCCCTTCATCTTTTCTGACTTTATTTATCATCCTAAACACAAAGAGAAAAAATCTTTTATTCATCTAAGCCACACGTCTAATTCCCTCCTGTTTAGTTTCCATTTAGCCTGTTTATAATTAAACAATAACACTAAAATAATAATATAATAACTAATAGAGAGTTTTATTCTTGCTCAGTTTTATTTTCCTTAAATGTTTTCCATTTTTTATCAACTGATAAATGTTAAATATTGTTATAATAATTATATATAATCATATAATAATGATATGTTATATTTAATTATGGGATGCAGACGTTTAATTTAATGGATTTTATTTTTTTGTTTTATTTCTAGAAAAACATCGAAATTTTGTTTGACAATTTATGAATATATATATATCTTAATTCTTAAAAGGGGGGAAGGATGAATATTTAATCCTGAATTTAAACAAAATGAAGGGAGAAGTTTAGGTTAAATGGTCCATTTCTTTTCTACTTCCATAAACTAAATTCTGATGGATTTTGGATCAAACTGCACCACAAACACAGAAAAAAAAATGTTTTATTTTCTATCCACCGCATTCAGACTAAAACTTCATCATTAAGTCATAAAATCTTCTTTATTTTTCGGAGCTGTGCTGCAGACGCCACTCTGCTGTCGCGCGACCACTTCAATGTGATCCTGACACCTGGTGGTAGTTTGAGTGCACTGCATGTCTTTGGATTTACACCAGTAAAGACTTCATGAGCCAGTAAATTACAAAAGACTGCAGCTGTGGGGAGCATCAGTGATGGAGAAGAAACTGAGTACAGAGAAGGTAAGACCCGTTTATCTGTAGCACGATCCAAACACAGGAGGATTCACGGAGCTTTACAGAACACAAGAAGCATTATTTGACATTAAAACAAAAAAAAAAAAAAAAAAAAAAGGGGGGGCGCTGAATAAAAAACTGATCAAACCTAAGAGGAACAGCTGCAGATCTGGACTCCAAACAAAAACCAGCAGAAAAAAGAGAGTGTTTCACCT
>JBAFTB010000027.1:1751006-1761236 GCA_037177355.1 Melanotaenia trifasciata
TACTGTTATTGTTTTTATGTTTATTGTGTTATATTTAAGTCTTAAGTTTATCTACTTATTCTTTCTTTTTTCACTTTATCTGCTTGCTGCTGTAACATGTGAATTTCCCCGTCCGTGGGATCAATAAAGTCAATCTAATCTAATGTATAATACATAATATGTGTATAATACAAGTACTCAAGCTTTTTAAAGTTCAGACTAAAACAGTATATGAGCCTAAAAAACACATCCAGAGAAAACATTAACAACAGAATTCTGTCATGATTCACGGTTTATGTTCTTGTTTATTGTTATGTTGTTTCATGTTTTTTATGTTAATGGTTTATGTTCTTGCTTTCTTGCATTTAGAGTTATGTTAGTCCTGTGTAGCTTTGTTTCCTGCTCATTCGTTCACCTGGTCTGATTTGCTCATTCACTTCACCTGCGTCGGTTTCTAGTCTTCCTGGCCAGGCTATTGCTTCTGTTTGTTAATTTCTTTTAGTCCATGTAGTTCCATGTCAAGTTTTGTTAGTTTTCACGTCTTAGTCCCATGTCATGGTTTTTGTCACTGGAGTCCTTTGTAAAGTGAGTTTACTTTTACTTATTAAAACCTTTTACCTGCACTGGTCTATCTCCCGCTTCTCAGGTCTGCTTTTGGGTCCTCACGTCCACAGTATCATGATAGAATTCATCCAACGGAACGGAACATGCAATTCTATACACTGCCCAAGACTAAGGCTGGGTACTGTTCCAGAGTGTACAGATCTGCTGGCCGGGTGTCGAGGCTGGGTACCGTTCCAGAGTCTACAGACCTGCTGGCTGGTGGTCAAAGCTGGATAACATTCCAGAGTGTACAGACCTGCTGGCTGGTGGTCGAGGCTGGGTACCGTTCCAGAGTCTACAGACCTGCTGGCTGGTGGTCGAGGCTGGGTACCGTTCCAGAGTCTACAGACCTGCTGGCTGGTGGTTGAGGCTGGGTACCGTTCCAGAGACTACAGACCTGCTGGCTGGTGGTCGAGGCTGGGTACCGTTCCAGAGTGTACAGACCTGCTGGCTGGTGATCAAGAGTGTACAGACCTACTGGTTGGTGGTTGAAGCTGGGTAATGTGCCAAAGTCTACAGACCTGTTGGTTGGTGATTGTGGTCGGGTACCGTTCTGGAGTCTACAGTATTCAAAGAAAATCCTGATCCATGTTTTCAATTGTGGTGTTTTTTGCAGAATAAAAGCACAACAGCCTGGTACATCCTTCTCATTCTGGTTTCTAGCCAGGTACCACCTCCTGCTACTCAACAGCTTAGTACCTCCTCCTGATACCACCAGCACATTGTTTCTCAATTCAGGTCTTCAGGACACACTGCTCTGCATGTCTTAGGTGTGTTCCTATGTCAACACACCTGATTCAGATTAATAAACGTCCTCAAAAGGTTCTTTGCAGCCTTTTAACGAGCCATTTGTTTAATTCAGACATACAGGGCAGGGGGTCCTGAAGACCTGGATGAAGAAACACTACACTAGCACATTTCACCAGAGGCCGTGTGAGTATAAATCTAGCTTTAGGCCATTTTCAGTGAGTGAAAGAGAGACAGGTGTGGCTGATCTGGGACAGGTGTGAGCAATCAGGGGAGGGATCACTGAGGAAAGGCAGGAAAGGCTTGGGCAGACCAGTGAGAGCAGACTAGACAGCGCAATCTGGAAACACTTTGAATATGGAAGAATAAATCATTTTACCTGTGTATGACTTTCACACTTTACAATACTTCACACAAGATAATGTGATGAGTTTCACCTGTCGCTGTCATTGGTTGAGCCCATGACAATGACAGAACTGAGCCCATTTTAAGGTGTATTTTATTTAGTGGCGTGCTCACCGTACACTTTTCAACCAGGATGCATGGCGGTGTAGCGGTTAGCATTGTTGTCACAGTCACTGGTGGGAGCCTCAACTGGGTTGTGTCCTCATGTTCTTGTGATTTTGGGGTTCTCTCTGGGTTACTTGGTGGTTTGTCTCTCTGTGATATGATGATGACTGCTTCAGGACTGGTTCTGCAACCCTACACTGGAAAGTGCTGGTGTGGACTTTGAATATAAGCATGTTCTCTATACCGTGAAAAAGACATCTTTACTTCACTTTCTAAACAAATCATATGTTAATTAGATGTTCGTCTTGTCAAAGTCTTCTCAACATCTTCTCATCGTCTTTACATCTTTTCAGCGTCTTTTCATGGGACTCGTGGTGGGTGGGCCCGTCACTGCTGAGACACAAACTCACTTCGATTAATCTAATCGAAGTGAGGACTCTGTTACTGATAATAAACCAATATGCAGCATTTACACCAGTATAACTAAATGAATTAAACTTTGTCTCGATTCATAAAAACAGCATCCATTCATTCTTGAAAAACTCCTGTCTTCCCAATGATGCTAAAACCAGGTGAAAAACTTGTGTAAGTAAGCCTTGGCAGAGTTAAAGAGCATCTGTGGCCCTTATGGTAGACGGCATCAGTGTGGTCGCAATGAATCAAATAAAACACGCAAGTGAAATCGTAACTTTTCAGGAAGTGGAGGTATCACTTGTGCTGCTGCCATATGGAGGTAATCTTGCTTCAGAGCAATAATATTATTGAGTATCTTTTAAAAGCGTTACATGAGGAATCTTTTCCCCATCGCGCCATCTGATACTGATGACTTCCCCAGAGCTGACGTTTCAGAGAGTGTGGGTCCTCACTGTGGGAATAAGTGGGAAATCGGACTTATTAGGAAAGAAGTTCAAGTATGTCAGAGACAAAGTTCACAGCTTCAGTGGAAACTAAAAACTCTTGAAGTGCCACTGAGCCAGGAACTGAAGACGTAACCGTCTGAACATTCAGGAATTAGTCATTTGACTCTCCTCCATCTTAAATATCTGCTGTGTAAAATGTGTGAAATACTGTCAATATTTTCTTATTCACAGCAGAATTTCTGCTTAGTTTCTTGAATTTTAAAGGATCTGACACCAAATCCTTTGAAAAAAAAATCAACATTAAATTTAGTTGATTCTCAATTGAAAGGCAGACGGAAAAAAAACATGAAATGAATCACATCAGAACGTTTTGGTCAGTTATCCATGAAAACATCAAACTGGTGATAAACTTGTAGGAAGGATTTGGTTCTGATTTGTAGTCAAAATGCTTCTTTCCCCTCTGACATGTAAACATCTGCTGTGTTTGTCTCACCTGATGTCCCACAATCCTTTGTGCCTATATGTATCCTTATGTATATGTATATATATATATCCTCCTGAGACCCGGGAGAAAAAAAGGTTTTCTTTTTTAATCTTTTTATGACAATTCAAGTATAGTGGTCACAAGAAACATGTTGCAACATTTATTTTTCAAAAACAATGTTTATTATGTCTTGCTTAATACACAATGTTATGGTGCAGTTATAATAGTGTATTATTATTTGTATGGATTTTTAAAAGCATCCTTTCATTTAATGACCACTTAACAAGATTAAGACAGTAAATGAAGAAACATGAAAAACATGAAAATTGAAATTCCCTCCATTTTGAAAAGACACTGCATGTGCTGTGTTGGCCACACCCCCACACCAGGGGCATCAGAAGAGAGTTCAAGATGTTTTCTTGAAGGAAAAGTATTAATCACATACATACTATAAACAATGCTTGACTTAGAGGTCTGAGACTCATGTTCTTCACAGAGGACAAAAATGAATTGTCGGGTCTCAGGAGGATATATATATATATATATATATATATATGGCAGTGTGCACATGGAAAAAGAAGGACTCAGAAGAGTCTGGACCATCTAGAATCGAATGTTTGGAAACACTACAGGTTTGCCCTCACACAGGTTCCCATAGGTTCAGAAATACTTGAGAGAATGAGCGATACTCCAGCACTATGACGGCTGGCATCTTGAGAAGGTAAATAAAGACTGATATGCACACGTCTCTATCATATCCATCTCCCTATGTGTGTGTATGTCACTGTCTAGAAAAAATTAAATGAATGAATGTGTAAACTGCTATAACTCCTACACCTGGAGACAACGTTAACACAACCCAGAGGATCTTCGTTACCTGGAATTACAAACATTTCCATATCCTGACCACGGTGTATTGGATGTGGAAGATGACAGGCCCGTATAACTACCGCTTCACCTCCATCAATAATTACTGCTGCTTTTTCACTTTTTCACAATGGACAATATAACCAAACCAATGAGGGTGGAAAACTATCAGTTCTACAGAGTATCAGCAGGAGTCTGCAGGCAAACGTTCCAAGCATCAGGGATTACTGTAAACTATTTACACCATCATTCAACATCAGTGGAATATCTGAAACATGGATTAACACTGAAAAAGGGAGGGTTCCTAGTTTGTACGGATCAACAAACCAAAGGTGGAGTATATGTGGATAAAGATATTACTTCAGGGTGCTGGACCATATGACGGCTGTGGACGTGCTGAAAGCATCAGCTGAGCTGTAAGAGAATAAACCTGCAATCATTAGTTGTACATGTAGGACACCAGCTTCACATACTAAGCTGTTCCAGGACGGGATGGAGGAGATGTTACGAGCCATAAAACAGTTTTCAGTTTGAAAACAGAAGGATCAACAACAGCATCAACAATTATTTAATGGTACAAAACTGGGATGAAGTAAATAATAACAATGCACACGATGAATTCTTGAGTGTATTTAAAAATCTATTTAATAAAAACATTCCTGTAGAAATAATAAATGGAAGCTAAAATATGCAGATTTTCCTTCGATCACAGGGGATTAGACATGCTTGCAAAAAGAAAAAATACTTTACAAAGAATTTATGAGGCAGAGAACCAAGGAGGCAGGAAGTAAATACAAAATATAAACCAGGTTAACTGGTATTACAAGAACAGCTGGGAAAGGATATTATAACAAACTGTTAGACGACAACAAGAATAACATGAACGCTTTATGGAACAAACTGAAGAGTAATTAAAAATGGCTCTAAACAACAAAGTTATCCTACGTGTTTTACTATTAATAATACTGAAAGATGGATGAAGTGGTTAACAGCCTTGATAAATTCTCTGTAAGTGTTGGATAACTACATCAGTACAATGCATCCACTAAGTGTTTACTTCATCTTCTTTTCACATATGTAAACAGAATAGTTTCAGTTATGGTTACTCTTTTTTTATATAATTATTTATAAGTATATATTTATTTATGTCTGTCCATTAATGTATGATTATTTGTTGCTTATTACGTGTTAGAAATAAATGATCTAACTATGGGGAAAAGCAGAGTTTGAAAAGATGAGTCTTGAGTTTGAGGAGTGGAAGTGAGTCGATATTGCGGAGCTCAGGGGGAAGCAAGGTCCATCACTGTGTTGTGAGTTTCTGTAATGGGAGGCTGTGCTTCAGTTTCTGGTCTGGTCCTTCCTGGTTGTGACTTGTCTACTTCGGTCTTCAGTGAGTTTAAGCGAACACATGTTAGAAGACCTTTTGACCTTTAATATCCGCTGAGTTTATTTGCTGACTCCCTCCTCCCCCGTGCACTCCCCTCCTCTAATGCGTATTAAATCAGATATGCTGAACGTAGGAACAGCCCCCCCCCCACCACCACCATCTCTTACTTAACCTTGTGACCTCAGGTTTTCCAGAGTAAATTGATTTAAACCCCAGTCTCCTCAGTGTTTGCTATGACTGACTGGACGGCTGTCCTGACCTTAATACAGAGAGCCGATTAATATACACCAACCCCCCGACCCCACCCCCTCTATCTGAGGGGGACCCCCCCAACTTAGCCTCTTTTCTCAAGAGTTGTTTCACGTGGTGATGACATCAGTACCAAGAAAACAAAAAGGCACAACGTGTGAAAGAGGCTAAGTAGCTCCTTTCTTCCAGGCAGATACTGGTTTTCATTATTACTGAGCATGGTCGCTGGAGGTGTGTGAACAGCCTACTTTGCTCAGAGTGCAGATCAAAACTTTGGTTAGTCTTTAAAATGACTGGAACCCATCGTCACCGCTACCTTTAACCAGCTCGACCAAACACCATCACTACCTTTAACCAGCTCATCCCATCATCACCACTGCTTTTAACCGACTCGTCCCATCCTCACCGCTACTTTTAACCAGCTCAACCAAACACCACGGCTACCTTTAACCAGCTCATCCCATCATCACCGATGCCTTTAACTAGACTGGAAAGGGTAAATGTCAACATATTGCATGCCTCATTGATTTACAAGAGGACAGTTGAGCTTTACTCTATTTCTGTTCGACAGTTATTTAGCAGACACTTTTCTCTAAATCAACTTACACCTGAGAGTAAGAACAACACAAGCAGAAACCAACCAGGAGGAGACGTCATCAGTTGGACCCAGGTGCTGTTGTGTAGTGCTAAAGGCAGTGCTGTTTTTTTTTGTTTTTTTTTTTAGGTAAAGCCACTTGCAAATCCCTTGACTGTCTTTGTATACGTTGAGCTGAAATTGATATGACATGATGTCACTGGACAACCTTGGGGTGGGAAAATGGACAGAGCCATAACTGTACTATACTTTATGCTATGATGCTGAAAATTAAACGGTAGGTTCCCCAAGGCCCTGGGATCAAGTGTGCCAAAAATGGTGATGACTGAAGAAACTTCCATTTTTGACCATTTGCTGATAAAGTGTCTCGGAGTCCAAAATTCATGTTCCTCTGATTTGTTTCAAACTGGACACGCTGAAAGGGAGGGCCACAAATACCAGCTGGTTGAAGGGACATCATTCTAGCACAAAGAATGCAGGCCTTGTGGCTGGTTAAAAAAAGTTGTCCACCTCCAATCCCATAACTTTGGGCCACAGGGAGGGCTAATGGACAAAGGCCAAAACTCTGTCATCTTTACAAGCTGATACTTAGCTTAGATGAATATATATAACAAGTGGGGCGGCATGGCTCAGTGGGTAGAGTGGTCGTCCTGCAGCCCAAGGGTTGCTGGTTCGAGCCTGGCCCGGAGAGCTCATGTCGAGGTGTCCCTGAGCAAGACACCGAACCCCTAATTGCTCCTGATGGGTCGTGGTTGAGCGCCTTGCATGGTAGCTTCCGCCATCAGTGTGTGAATGTGTGTGTGAATGGGTCAATGTGACGTACATGTAAAGCGCTTTGGATAAAAGCGCTATATAAGTACAGACCATTTACCATTTAAGTTTCAGCTTTCCTGGACAAAGTATGACTGAGTTGTATCCTCTGTCTACTACCCTTCCCTGAGTTCCAATGTAAGACAACTTTGGGGAGGGCAAGTGAACAGAAGCCATAAGGTGCCCACACTTTGTCCATTTGGGGTCAAAATTGAATGTGGGGTCCCCAAGGGCAGCAGGAAGCTGTGGTGTAAAAATGGTGACAACTGGACAAATGTGAATTGTGCCCCCTTGGAGCAAAGTCAATTTTGGGCGATTATTTTACCTTCTCTGATTTACTCCAAACTTTCCCCATTTGTAGGACAGACCACCAGGACAGACTGGTCAAAATTGCACATCTCTAGACCCCAGAATTGGGATAATTATGGCCCTGGAAAGTTGCCACAAAATTGCTATGTAAAGTTATGGCAAGCTGCTATTGATGGCTAGTCTTCTTGCCAATGTCTCATCCACCCACGAAAATTTGGGGATGTAACATTTTGGGATTTTTAAACTAACTGGAGTTTGTCAACATTGTAAAAACAACAACAACTTGTAGATTCTCTGGCAAAATTTGAAGGTTTTCAAAAAACTTTCAGATTCATAAATGATTTGGTTTGTGGTTAATTTGGTTCTGATTTGGTTTACAAAACTTTCATTTGTAAAATAATAAAACCCCCACCCCCCCACCACCTGTACAACCTACATATAAGAGACTTCCCCTCACAGGGGTGCACACCCAAGTAAGATAACATAGGTATGACTGTTAGTCTGGAAAACTGGTTGGGACAACCTGCCAGTTTAACCGGATCCTCAAACAAGGGGCAGGTCCCACCTACGGGTCTGATGGGATCCGACCATATTCTCTAACAAGGGGCTGGTCTCACCAGTGGGTTCAACCGGATCCTCTAAGAAGGGGCCGGCAGGTTTCAGACAGTTTTACATTCCATCTAATACAAACTGCTCCTCTGGGTGATTTCTGGACAGACTGACCTTATTCACCTCATGTTTGAAGGGTTTTTTCCTCTCTTGGACCAAATATTCTTCTTTTCTGATTTCATGTGTAGGTCTGTGTAAATATGTCTCCATGGTTCTCATCATTTTCTCTGCTTTGTCTGCTGCTCCTTATTTACCATCTGTGTGTCATTTTTCATGCTGAAAGCACCTCAAAAGTACGAGCTGCGACTGCAGAGGACACTTCACTCTTTTTCAATTAAAAATAAATGATGGCAGTGTTTGTTCCTCCATCAGCTGGCAGGGGACAAGAGTTTGAATCTCATATTTGACACTAATAGTTTAACAATCTGCCCTCCGCCTCCGTCATCCATTCATTGAAACCAGCAGCCCCAAAAGTTCCCATGCTGGGTAGGGTGCCGCTTGTATGTAAATGTGCGTGGATGTGTGTGTGTCTGCTGGCTACAGGCCAAGTGAAATCTGTCAGTCTTTTCCCATCAGCCTCTATCCGGCAGGACAATGAGCTCCACACAGACTGTCTGACAAACTGATGACACCAATTCTTTCACACCCAGCAGGTCAGAGGCCGTTAGCTGTCCATGCTCTCTGCTCCGTGCACAGAAAAACACCCAAACCTGCTCCAGCCTCAGCCCATAACAGCAAATAGTTTGGTCCAAGCAGGTCAGTCCCAATCGGATCAAATCAGGTGCATCGTTTGAAGACTACCCGGAGGGAAATGTGACTCATCAAAGATCGAGCCTCTTTCACCAACATCATCTCACAAATTGTCTTCAATTTGCTCTTGTTTACGAAAACCATCAGAAATTGTTGGTGAAATTGTTCGTATCTTTCCTCTTAGAGGAAAATGTGCACCTGATTGTCCTCGTTCTGAAAGCGATAACGTGGTCATCAATAACCAGAGTGAGATCCAGATCATATGAAAGCAGCTTTATGTTCAGACATATAACTTATTACTACTGAAGTTGGACAGCAGCCTGCAGTTTGGTCCATGAACACATCAGGAAGATCTGGGTGGTGTTGGTGGATTGACGGGGGAAAAGCTCTACCGTAGGTAGACGTTTCGTACAGGTACATGATGTAGTTAGCCTACTGAACCTTGTACAGTTTGTAAAGGACGTTAGTACCTGCCATCCTTTTAAGATGCAGTGTGTCGTGAAGGAAAGGCTGCATCTGATGACATGAAACCTCCAGGCAGGTGTGGGGGGTGTGGTCTGTGGCGAGGGTGGGGGGTTCTAAGTGATCTGGTGTTTTCAGCTGCCTCAACCATGATCACACTACTGAACAAAGTCAGGATTTTTCTGAACCATAGCTGTGACTTGGTGGTAACAAATTAACAAAATACCAACTTCTCCATCAGAGGGCTGAGCATCTGCATGGAACGGTATGGTGGGGTGATGAGCTGCTAACTCATATTAAGTGTAAACTAAACTTCACTTACGTAAACTTCACATGTTCCAAGTGTCAGTGAATGCAGCGTGCAATGCATTTCTATATATTGTTCTACATCAGGGGTGCCCTGGTCCGGTCCTGGAGATCTACCATCCTGCAACGTTTAGATGGAACCTTCTCCAACACACCTAAATCAAACAGCTGAATTCCCTCGTCCACATGTCAGCCAGCTCTGCAGAGGTGATAGCAGATCACGAGGACCAGACTTGGGCACCCATGATCTACATCAACACTGAAAACATCATCGGCTGTTTTGTTTCACCAAATTTAACATTTGATGACCACAGAAGTTCTAATAATCAGCTAGTTATTTACTAAAATCTGGGCCTTAAAAAATCTCATTTGTGCCCCCTTTTCCTGGTCAGTGCCCCTTCCTGGCTCCCTCATCGAAACTTTTCTAGACCAGCTCCTGTATATAAATTCTTTCTATTACCTGTCCACCAGAGAAAGTCCTGCTCTGATCTGGATTTCAGAACCTGTTCCCAATCTCCCTCCACCACATTCATGGCTCCAATAAGGTAAAGCTGCCGATCCAACATCTGCACAGCACCGATAATTTAATCCATCTGACCCTGAACCATCTGATCCTAATCCATCTGCTGTATCATGACCAGCAGGTTTTCCAACTGTGTCACCAGCAAACTCAGCTAGTAATGAAATAATATAAAATAAATGC
>JBAFTB010000027.1:1762411-1774290 GCA_037177355.1 Melanotaenia trifasciata
GAAGGTGGAGAGGAAGGAGAAAAGAAAGGTTGAGACGAAGGATGAGTGGAAGGTGGAGAGGAAGAAGGAGTGGAAGGTGGAGAGCAAGGAGGAGTGGAAGGAGGAGAGGAAGGTGGAGTGGATGGTGGAGAGAAAAGTGGAGTGGTAGGAGGAGTGGAAGGAGTAGAGGAGGGTGGAGAGGAAGGAGAAGTGGAAGGAGGAGAAGAAGGAGGAGGAAAAGGAGGAGTGGAAGGTGAAGTTGATGGTGGAGAGCAAGGTGGAGAGGAAGCACGAGTAGAAGGTGGAGAGGAAGGAGAAAAGAAAGGTTGAGACGAAGGATGAGTGGAAGGTGGAGAGGAAGGAGAAAAGAAAGGTTGAGATGAAGGATGAGTGGAAGGTGGAGAGGAAGAAGGAGTGGAAGGAGGAATGGATGGAGGAGTGGATGGTGGAGTGGAAGGTGGAGAGGAAGGAGGAGAGGAAGAAGGAGGAAAAGGAGGAGTGGAAGGATTAGCGGAAGTTTGAGAGGAAAGGGGAGAGGAAGGAGGAATGGAAGGAGGAGAGGAGGGTGGAGAGGAAGGTGGAGTGGAAGGAGGAGTGAAAGTTGGAGAGGGAGGAGGCGGAAAAGGAGGAGTGGAAGGATTAGCGGAAGTTTGAGAGGAAAGGGGAGAGGAAGGAGGAGTGAAAGATGGAGTGGTAGGAGGAGTGGAAGGAGGAGAGGAGGGTGGAGAGGAAGGAGGAGTGGAAGGAGGAGAGGAAGGTGGAATGGATGGTGGAGAGAAAAGAGGAGTGGTAGGAGGAGTGGAAGGAGGAGAGGAGGGTGGAGAGGAAGGAGAAGTGGAAGGAGGAGAAGAAGGAGGAGGAAAAGGAGGAGTGGAAGGTGAAGTTGATGGTGGAGAGCAAGGTGGAGAGGAAGCACGAGTAGAAGGTGGAGAGGAAGGAGAAAAGAAAGGTTGAGACGAAGGATGAGTGGAAGGTGGAGAGGAAGGAGAAAAGAAAGGTTGAGACGAAGGATGAGTGGAAGGTGGAGAGGAAGAAGGAGTGGAAGGTGGAGAGCAAGGAGGAGTGGAAGGAGGAGAGGAAGGTGGAGTGGATGGTGGAGAGAAAAGTGGAGTGGTAGGAGGAGTGGAAGGAGTAGAGGAGGGTGGAGAGGAAGGAGAAGTGGAAGGAGGAGAAGAAGGAGGAGGAAAAGGAGGAGTGGAAGGTGAAGTTGATGGTGGAGAGCAAGGTGGAGAGGAAGCACGAGTAGAAGGTGGAGAGGAAGGAGAAAAGAAAGGTTGAGACGAAGGATGAGTGGAAGGTGGAGAGGAAGGAGAAAAGAAAGGTTGAGATGAAGGATGAGTGGAAGGTGGAGAGGAAGAAGGAGTGGAAGGAGGAATGGATGGAGGAGTGGATGGTGGAGTGGAAGGTGGAGAGGAAGGAGGAGAGGAAGAAGGAGGAAAAGGAGGAGTGGAAGGATTAGCGGAAGTTTGAGAGGAAAGGGGAGAGGAAGGAGGAATGGAAGGAGGAGAGGAGGGTGGAGAGGAAGGTGGAGTGGAAGGAGGAGTGAAAGTTGGAGAGGGAGGAGGCGGAAAAGGAGGAGTGGAAGGATTAGCGGAAGTTTGAGAGGAAAGGGGAGAGGAAGGAGGAGTGAAAGATGGAGTGGTAGGAGGAGTGGAAGGAGGAGAGGAGGGTGGAGAGGAAGGAGGAGTGGAAGGAGGAGAGGAAGGTGGAATGGATGGTGGAGAGAAAAGAGGAGTGGTAGGAGGAGTGGAAGGAGGAGAGGAGGGTGGAGAGGAAGGAGAAGTGGAAGGAGGAGAAGAAGGAGGAGGAAAAGGAGGAGTGGAAGGTGAAGTTGATGGTGGAGAGCAAGGTGGAGAGGAAGCACGAGTAGAAGGTGGAGAGGAAGGAGAAAAGAAAGGTTGAGACGAAGGATGAGTGGAAGGTGGAGAGGAAGGAGAAAAGAAAGGTTGAGACGAAGGATGAGTGGAAGGTGGAGAGGAAGAAGGAGTGGAAGGAGGAATGGAAGGTGGAGAGCAAGGTGGAGTGGAAGGAGGAGAGGAAGGTGGAGTGGATGGTGGAGAGAAAAGTGGAGTGGTAGGAGGAGTGGAAGGAGGAGGGGAGGGTGGAGAGGAAGGAGGAGTGAAAGGAGGAGAGGAAGGTGGAGAAAGAGGAGTGGAAGGAGGAGAGGAAGGAGTGGAAGGCGGAGAGGAAGGTGGAGTGGAAGGAGGAGAGGAAGGAGGAGCGAAAGGTGGAGTGGAAAGAGGAGTGGAAGGAAGAGAGGAGGGTGGAGAGGAAGGTGGAGTGGAAGGAGGAGTGAAAGTTGGAGAGGGAGGAGGAGGAAAAGGAGGAGAGGAAGGTGGAGTGGAAGGAGGAATGGATGGAGGAGAGGAAGGTGGAGTGGATGGTGGAGAGAAAGGTGGAGTGGAAGGTGGAGAGGAAGGAGGAGAGGAATAAGGAGGAAAAGGAGGAGTGGAAAGATTAGCGGAAGTTTGAGAGGAAAGGGGAGAGGAAGGAGGAGTGAAAGGTGGAGTGGAAGGAGGAGTGGAAGGAGGAGAGGAGGGTGGAGAGGAAGCAGGAGTAGAAGGAGTATAGAAAGGTGGAGTGGAAGGAGGAGAAGAAGGTGGAGAGGAAGGAGGAGAAGGAGGAGTATAGGAAGGTGGAGTGGAAGGGGGAGAAGAAGGTGGAGCGGAAGGAGGAGAAGGAGGAGTATAGGAAGGTGGAGTGGAAGGAGGAGTGAAAGTTGGAGAGGGAGGAGGAGGAATAGGAGGAGTGGAAGGATTAGCGGAAGTTCGAGAGGAAAGGGGAGAGGAAGGAGGAGTGAAAGGTGGAGTGGTAGGAGGAGTGGAAGGTGGAGAGGAGGGTTAAGAGGATGGTGGAGAGAAAAGTGGAGTAGTAGTTGGAGTGGATGGTGGAGAGAAAGGTGGAGTGGAAGGTGGAGAGGAAGGAGGAGAGGACGAAGGAGGAAAAGGAGGAGTGGAAGGATTAGCGGAAGTTTGAGAGGAAAGGGGAGAGGAAGGTGGAGAGGAAGGAGGAGAAGATGGAGGAGAGGAAGGTGGAGTGGAAGGAGGAGTGGAAGGAGGAGAGGAAGGCGGAGAGGAAGTTGGAGTGGAAGGAGGAGTGGAAGGAGGAGCGGAAAGAAGAGAGGAAGGAGGAGAGGAAGGTGGAGTGGAAAGAGGAGTGGAAAGAGGAGTGGAAGGAGGAGTGGAAGGAGGAGAGGAAGGTGGAGAGGAAGGAGGAGAGAAAGGTGGAGTGGAAGGAGGAGTGGAAGGAGGAGAAGAAGGTGGAGAGGAAGGAGGAGAAGAAGGAGTATAGGAAGGTGGAGTGGAAGGTGGAGAGGAAGGTGGAGAGGAAGGAGGAGAAGAAGGAGTATAGGAAGGTGGAGTGGAAGGAGGAGTTGATGATCCGTGAGAAAAAAAGCTGCAGATGCTTGAACTTTCTGTGTTTATGCTGCTCAAGTGTCTGTGAGGATGGCTCTCAACCTGCATAGTCCGCTCTATGAAAGCATCAGCTGCTCCAGGCAGGAAACATGGAATTCCTGGAACACGTCATTATGTCCACAAAGCCTCCAGCAGCCGCTGAGCCGGCTCTCAGATAAGTCTCTTTGTGCTTACTGGTTGCTGCAGATGGGAGTGTGTTTTTCTCTGGAGATTGTTCATTCTGAGGCCCGGCATCATGTATGGGAGCACTCGTCTTAGACGACTGGATGCACGTGGCCCTCTCCAAAACCCGGTGACACACCAACAATGCATGTCAGCGTGGCCGTCAAGGACCCGCGGGCTCCACGCTGGGCCGAGGCGAGGGAAAGTCACACTCAAGTGATCTGAGAGGAGATGAATGTCAAGTGCAGAGTGGGATTCCCTGGTGGAGGTCCCGTCACATCTGAGTGGTCCCATCGGCTGCTGCTTGGGTTCCCACTGCTCTCTGTGGTGAAGTTATGTAGGTCTGCATCACGGCAGCTTCACCTCACATCCACCCTCCGCTGCTAAAAGATCAGTTACATGTTGACAGAAAAAATAACCCTGTGAAAGCTACCCCCCCCCCCCGAAAAAATACAAAGAAAAATAATTTTTTTATTTTTTAGAACCTTTTTCATTTGTTTTTGATGAATTACATATTAATGATGGAGTTGATAAAGGGAATAATAAAAGGATAGAATGAAAAGAAAAGGAGATAAAGATACAATAGATAGAAAACAACAACTTTAGAATCAAAACCAAAACAGAGCGTCATGGTGGGAGGAAGGAAGTGGACCCAAAGAGGACTGAAGAGGCAGACGAGTGCAACGGTCCAGGGTTTAATGTGGACAACTGATAAACTTAAAAACAAAACCTCAGGAAAAACAATGATGATCTGACCAAGAGTAGAGAAACCAGGGAATACACACACACACGCACACACACACACACACACACACACACACACACACATATATATATATATATATATATATATACATATAAAACACTGAAGCAAAAAGTCATAAACCAACAACCAGCTGCTACACCTGTAAATAAACTCAACAGAAACAGTCTCTGTAACAAACTAAAGCAGATAATCATCAGGAGCACCTGCAGGAAGACAAGCTGAGAAAAACAACAGCTGTAGCCCTGCAGATTAAATCTGCAAGGCAACACAGTGATGTAGAGAAGTACAGGTGACAATATGATGAGTGATCTGTGTTTAATGATGTATGCAAAGACACCCCGGCCCAGGCAACCAGACTGTCCACTGCAGGGTCAACAATGCACCCAGAACACCCAGAGCAATTCCAGCTCCAATTAGCCCTGATTAACAGCAACACAAGAAATAGAAAGACCAAATTCAACCAGAGAAAACGCTGCAGTGGTTCACAAAATACAGCTAAACCAAAGAGATATTCACCTAAGCATGACGAAATACAGAGAATATACATAAAAAGACATAAAAAGAGAAAAAAAAACCACTACACCCCCCCGAAAAAAAACTTTGAGTAAAGAACATTGTAGAAACCCTTAAAAACTCCTTTTGAATATCTCACAAGCACATCGTGAGACATGTGTGCCTCAGGTTGAGCCAGTCAACACCTGATTTCAGACGTCTCCATATAGACGCAAAAACAGCCACAGAAGGTTTTTACCTGAGTTAGAGACGGATAGAGACGCTGGATGGACAGACGGTGGATGGACAGAGATGCTGGATGGACAGACGGTGGATGGACAGCAGCCAGGCTGCCAGGCCAGGATTTCTAGTGTTGTTTTAAAGAAGAGAGGCAGGCTGTCATAATGAGCGTTGGCCCAGTATCCATCCTGCTCTATCTCCAGTTACTCTGCCCACTAGTGTTTTTATGAGACTTATTTAATGAAGAGCTGATGGAGGTGCTGAGAAAGCATTTAAAGACACGGACACCCCCCTCCCCCGTGCACAGTCCCACCGCCTCACCCTGCCACAGACAAGCTTTCAGGTTAAATAGAAAATACACTTTAACTGCTCATTGCACACAAAGACCCCCCACCCCCACCCCCACTGCAGACAAAGCTCCTGGTGGAGGACGCATTAACCAGACCAAAACAGACTTTTTTCATTCGCCGTTCTCATGGATGCACCCGGCCTGTACATGTAACAGGCTCTGGAGCAAGAACCGGACAGGAAGTCGAGACTCATTCGTTTTTCAAAATTAAGTTGTTTGTAGAGCAATGCCACATTTCCTGAGTACAATTTCACTCTTATTATTCTTATTGTGGTCTGTAAACGTGCAGAGATATAGACGTTGTTCATATGGATCCTATCATACAGCATAATCTAAATTTGTAACTTTAATTTTGCCCTGACGGTGATCGTTTATGCAGCAGAAAGCCTGAGGTAGACAAAGTCATTCCTCAGTTTGGTGTTAAACAGGCTGCAGTTTTCAGATTTCCTACATACAGCGGTGGTCTTTAAAGGCATTTCTAAGTGAGCTATTTGTGTGTGAGTCATTTATGAACCTTGTGAACGTGCTGACGGTAGTTTCAGGTTGTTTCTTCTTCGCTGGTATAAATGATGTGCGGTGTGGAGGCAGTGGGTCTCTCCATGCTGGCTCTAATTTCTCCACACAGTAATTGCGGCTTTGTGTTTTAATTAGATGTGAGCACAGCGCCTTCATTCAGCCTGCGCCCTCCTCACAAACCTTTCAATCAGCAGCCATTTTGTCGTGACACAAATCTGCATTGTTTGACAGGAGAGGTGGGGACGCCGCCGCTTTCCAGCGCCATTGTGCTGACATTGTAGCGCACGGTGGGCCGTCATTCGCGAGGACTCTGCTGTGAATGAGTGGCAGAGGGAGGGAAGGGAAGGAGATTAGAGCCCCGGGATGAATTTGGCCTCATTGTGTTGCGGCTGATGGGCATCAGTGGGTCTGCAGCAGCGGGGCAGCTTCCGCTCAGCCATTGTGACGTGTGGTGGCAGGGGTCAGAGCGGGGCCCTCACAGCTAAACCCGGATTTATAATCACTGGGTATGTCCTTCCTCAGTTCACATGAGAATTGTCATGTTTCCTCACTTACTGGTAGAGAGGAACTGGAACAAAGTCCAGATGAGTACATACAGACAAGAAGGTCTCCATCCTTTATCACTGATTCTCTTTACAGAGGGGGGAGGGGGTCCTGGTCCTGGTTAGGAACACCTCGTAGCAAATGATCTTCCTCACATCAGTGTCACTAACCAGGGAAAGATAGAATAATTAGTTTATACAGACTTCAGACTAAAGTTGTTCCTCAAATTCCACCATCAATGACACTTGCAACAGACGTAAAAGACACACAGTTCCTTTCACCACCACGCCCAGTAGGCTCACTCACTTCTATCTGACGTCCCAGTTCAGTCTGATCAAGTTCGCTTTGTGTATAGATTCACAGCAGGAACCATCCGCAGGAACTTTTCAGCAAAAGTTCAAACTAAATGTAATAAAAGAACATTTCTGTTCATTCCAATAGAATTAATAACAAGTCAGTTCAGTTGGGTAATTATCAATCCAGTTCATTACAATCAAATGTTCTCAAATTCTTTCTAATCTAATAGAATCCAAATTAAACCAGTTCCAGCTCAGTTCCATCTAGTCTGTTCTACTCAAACTCCAGTTCTTTGGGATCTAATTCAGTCCTCTATATTCCAGTCTAATCTGGTTTAATTCAGTTTGAATCAAACTAATTAATTTCTAAAATGTTGCCAAATTAGGAACTCCAGCAGACCGAATCAAACTTTTAATTTAATCTCATCCCTGTCCTGAGCGCATCATGGCTTATCTCACATCCAGGATTTTATATAAATTTAGTTTCCATGGTAAAAGCCAAGTGTTTGATCTTTGTGCTGCATTCAGTGAACGTTGGAGAAGTCAGATGGCCACCAATAACCTCCACACAAGAGAAAGCAGGCGTCCTTAGATTTACTGTGTTGGGTTTTATGTTAAAAACTAATTCTTTAATCAGATTAATCACAGCTTAATTAATCATGATTAATCACTATGCCTGAAATCTGCCCGTTTTTACTGTGTTGTATCAACAAATGAGCTGATGCTACAAATATTTACTGTTAACTGATCTTCTCTTAGGTAAACGCATAGACTGTATATAAAAGATGGACGGAGCCTCCGTGATGTCACCCGTAGGTTTCTGAAGAGCTGAACTGAAGCTCATTGGGCGTTCCCACCGTCACCATCTTGGCAGCGTCAGAGGATCTGCTGCTCTTTTGTTTGGTTTTAGTTTCTTCACCGAGTTTTGTCACTTCTTTGTTTGCACTTGCTCCGAAGCTCTGAAGCTCCGAACCAATCCTCAGATGTCCCAAAGCTCCAAAACAGTCCTCAGACGTCCAGAAGGTCCGAAACGGTCTTCAGACATCCCGTAGCTCCGAACCGATCCTCAGATGTCCCGAAGCTCTGAAACGATCCTCAGACGTCCCAAAGCTCCGAACGGATCCTCAGAAGTGCCGAAGCTCCGAAACGATCCTCAGACGTCCCAAAGCCCCGAAACAGTCCTCAGACGTCCAGAAGGTCCGAAACGGTCTTCAGACGTCCCGTAGCTCCGAACCGATCCTCAGATGTCCCAAAGCTCTGAAACGATCCTCAGACGTCCCAAAGCTCCGAACGGATCCTCAGAAGTGCCGAAGCTCCGAAACGATCCTCAGACGTCCCAAAGCTCCAAAACAGTCCTCAGATGTGCCAAAGGTCCGAAACGATCCTCAGACGTCCCAAAGCTCCGAAACAGTCCTCAGACGTCCAGAAGGTCCGAAACGGTCTTCAGACGTCCCGTAGCTCCGAACCGATCCTCAGACGTCCCGAAGCTCTGAAACGATCCTCAGACGTCCCAAAGCTCCGAACGGATCCTCAGAAGTGCCGAAGCTCCGAAACGATCCTCAGACGTTCCGAAGCTCCGAACTGATCCTCAGACGTCCCGATGCTCCAAAACGATCCTCAAAAGTGCCGAAGCTCCGAAACGGTCCTCAGATGTCCCGAATGTCCGAAACGATCCTCAAATGTGCCGAAGGTCCAAACCGATCCTCAGACGTCTCGAAGCTCCGAAACGATCCTCAGACGTCCCGAAGCTCCGAAACGGTCCTCAGACGTCCTGAATGTCCGAAACGATCCTCAGATGTACCGAAGGTCCAAACCGATCCTCAGACGTCCCAAAGCTCCGAAACGGTCCTCAGATGTCCCGCATGTCCGAAACGATCCTCAGATGTGCCGAAGGTCCAAAACGATCCTCAGACTTCCCAAAGCCCCTGAAACGGTCCTCTGATAATAATAATTATCCTCATTGTGAAATAAAGAAGTGGTTTAATGATGAATGCGGTGCAGTAAATTTACCATTTCAGGTCAATGTGAACATAAAATTCTTCTATATTCTACACTGTTCTACCAGCTATGACTAAAAATGGTTTTCTGCACCAGAGATTAGAGCCGTTTTAGAAAGTCGTGCTGTCTGTGAATCTTTGCTAGCCGAGCCAAGTCTTTAGACCATCAGCCTCTGATGCAGGGCCTGGTCAGCAGAGACACCTTTATATATTTGTTTATAGCAGTGGCCTGACTGGCTCATCTGAGTTCATATAAATAAATAAGCAGCTGTTTCTGACCAATCAGGGGAGACTGGGTTTAACGAAGCAGCAGTTCGTGTCATGGAATCTGTAAAGGAAAGGATAGTATAGCGCTGTAGGTTGGTTTTTCAGGTACATACTGAATCGTAGCACAATGATGTTTGAATATTGATCAAGGTTATAATGATTTATTTGATTCTGTCTTCCAGCGACCTGTGGAGGAGGAAGGCATTAGTCAGGCTTTGGTGGTTTAAGATGGTAAATATATGTGAGTGCAGGAGATGGTTCACAGTGAAATGGTCTCAGCTCACCTGACTGGTGAGCCAGGGTATTCGGGCAAATGCTTCCCCAGGGGCCTGAACACTCTTTTAAGGTTCTGGGGAGGCCATGAGGTAGGTGGGTGGGGGTGAGATTATTTGTGTGAGGATTTTAGGTGTTAGGGAAGGGTTTTAGGCTTAGCTTACTGCCCGTGTTCATATTATTGATTGAGTAGGAAGGTTATGGATATTTTTAGAGTCCATATATTGAGATTTTAAAATGTAGAATTTGTTTTATTACCTGGGAAACACCTCTGTTAGCAGGAAGTAGTTTAGCCCAATCAGCAGCAGGGAAGATGAATTGTGTCCGTGGTGCTGGTGGAGGCCGGGCTGCTCCACAATAGGATGGTGCGAGTCCCCTGGTCCAGGTCATATATAATAAATGAAATAACTTTGTACTTGACTCTGCCGTCGTTGCTTCAGTGTTTCCAGCCACTCACACAAGCCACCTGCCACACCCGGCCTCCAGGGAGGGGTGGTGCCATAAAGAGACCTACAGACAACTTTGACAACAGTTACCATAGCGATGTAAAAAAGGACAAGTAGTTGGGGGGGGGGCATCATTCTTTAACTGAATGATGTTTTTGGGGGGAAGTGGAAAAATAATTGAAACAACCTTTGATTTGCCAAACCACCTTCTGTGTATGATACAGAAACACATTCCTCCAACAGCGCTGCCTTGCTTTTTTCTGTCATATGTTTCCACGACGTCAACAACCCAAGCTGTAACATTTGTGCAGTTTACGTTGACGTCCTCTCTTTAGGCTTCCTTGGCATGAAAACGATGTCAGTATAATTTTCCACTTTACTGATCTGAGTCTGTCCTGACAGCCAGCGAGTTTGGTGCATCCCTGCATACCAGGATTACTCACAGCTCAGTCCCCAGGCGTGATCCATGCAGCCTGCAGGGAAAGCAAACAGCTCCCCCAACAATGTTTTCACCTGAGCACACTGTGATCGGCTCCTCTTCACCTTCATCATCTGTGCTGGATGCTCTGCAGTTTAGAGGGACATTCCCAAACCTTTAATTAAAGCTGAGCCAAGCTTTCAATACGCCGTGAAGCCAGGACTCACGCAGCTCGCGTGAGTCCTGCAGACCTCTGCAGAGACGATGAATGCATGAAACTAAACAAGATTTGTAGGTGTAGCTATGAAAAGAAAACCACTTAAGGGAATGTTTGTGTTTGCAGCAGAGACATTACCTCAGCTTTACCACTAGAGGTCAGTACACAGCTGTGGGCCTAAAAGTGGACCGACGTCTGGTTTGCAGTGGATCGACTCAGGACTTGCAGTCTTGATCAGCGTGAAGGTCTTTAAACTGGACTCCTGGACTCCCACTGCATCCTGGAAATTGTTGCTCCATCTAGAAATGAAAAGTTCCTTAATTTAAAAGATATATGCTTAAAATGTCTGAAAACAATCTGCAGTAGCTGAAGCTTAATATTTATTTAAAGGGAATGTAAATACAGAATTATGAAGCTTGTAGTCCTTATTTCACCAGGACCAAGTCACACTGACCAAGTTCATGAAAACAGTCATGTTCTTAAAAAGATCTAACAGTAAAATAAATCAGACATGAAACAGTTTTGGAAACAGCTGCATGTTATTCATAAATAGATTTAATCTTTATTTTTTACAAGGTCTAGTGGAAGATAATTATATGGACAAAAAGTCTTTCTTTTATCAACTCCGGTTCTAAAAGTCAGGACTCTATGTAAAAAATAAATAAAAACAGAATCTCATCAAGTCAAATTTTCTTCTCTGTAGAAGATAAACAACATATCAGATGATGAAACTGAGACGTTTTACCATGTGATGTTGTCCCATTCTGGTCTGATGCAGGATTCTAGCTGCTCTACAGTCCTGGACCTTGGTTGCTGGATCTCTGCTTCTATGATGATCCAGATGTTGTCTATTGGTGAAAGGTCTGGACTGCAGGTAGGCCAGTTCAACTCCTGTGAAGCCATGCTGCTGAAATCTGCCTCGTCCCATGCACACAGAGATTCCTTCTGATTCTCTGGATCTTCTGATGATATTCTACACTGTAGATGGTGGATCTTGAGAGCCTGAGGAACATTTTTCTGAAATTGTTCCAATTTTAGATTCAGTTTGTCTCAGATTGGTGAACCTCTGTCCATCTTTCCATCTGAGAGACTCTGCCTCTCTGAAATGCTCCTTTTATACCAGTCATGTTACTGACCTGTTACCAGTTAAACCTGATTAGTTGTCAAATGCTCCTCCAGGTGTTTCTGCTTGGTACCAGTTACTGGGCTCTTCGCTCGGCGGTGCTTGGCAGGGTTGGTGGCTGCTGATCTTGGCCCGCTGGAGCCTGTACTTTGGTTGTTGTTGTGATACATGCTGTATTGTTTTGTTTTGTTTTTTAGGAACTCCTGATGATTGTCAGCTTAGTTTACCTGTAAAAGCTGTAGGAAATTCTCTGCTGTGTTTCTGTACAGGTGTAGCAGCTGGTTGCCTGGTGTTAAGCTGGATTGAAGCTTGTTGCTTATGTCTACTGGATCTTTGTCTCCTCTTCCTTTTTTCTAGTGTCCTTTATATATATACATAT
>JBAFTB010000027.1:1855072-1866635 GCA_037177355.1 Melanotaenia trifasciata
AATAATAATAATAATAATAATAATAATAATAATAATAATAATAATAATAATAATAATAATAATAATGCATTTTATTTCTAAAGCAGTGGCTTAGGTGTTAGAGCGGGTTGTCCAATAACTGGAAGATTGGCAGTTTGATTCCCACTCCCCCAGTCATCTGTCGTTGTGTCCTTAAGCAAGATACCTCACCCTCCTCGTCTCCAGTGTTGGCATTGCACTGAACATTGAATGTGGCTATGAATGTTTGGTGGTGGTCGGAGAGGCCGTAGGCGCGGATTGGCTGTTTTCGTCAGTCGACCCCAGGGCAGGTGTGGCTACACATGTAGCTTAGCATCACCAGATATGAGTGAGGAGTGAATAAATAATGGATACAATGTAAAGATTCAGGTGCATTGCCATGTGTTGGGAAGTGAGGAGACAGATGGAGGCTCCTGCCAGGAATTCCAACTAGGAGCGCAAGTCCAGCCGGGAGGAGACAACGATGTGGAGCAGCTTTTCAGCACCTGTCAGAGAGCGGAGTTTGGCAAGAGTTTTCAGATGGAAAAATGCAGTCTTACATAGTTGTTGGATATAGTTTTAGATGGGAGTCAAACTTGCCTCCTAGGTTGGTAACAGAAGAGGAAAGGGGAATGATCTGGCCAGAAAAAGAAATGGAGGATTTTAATCGCTGTGGAGAGCCAATGGTTTCATTGCTGTTAAGCTGGAGAAAGTTGTTGGTCATCCACGCCTGACAAAAATCTTCTTAAAAGGCAGCAAACTAAATCCTTGTAGGCCTGAGGCTTGAGGCTGATTTTGACTCAACACAACTTCCATAACGTCTTGTACTACATTAGACATTTATGGCATCCTCTCTGAACCCTAAGCCTACCTGATGATGAGAAGTTTGTAAATGTGGCTAAGTTTATGAATAACAACTCTAATTTTGGGTTTTCTCCATCATTTATGTTCCAGTAGAAAGCACTGAGGTGGAGTCTTCTGGTTGACTCGGTGAAAGGTCCTCTGTGTCTTCACGGTTAACGGCGGTCCAGCAGACTTCACGCCTTCGATATGACGAACTGCTGCGGCCAGCCACAGCCGGTCAACAAAGCATCACTTCTGGATCAGTCAGGACCAAAAAACACAGGAGTGGGTGTTCACATTCGGAAGACTGAAAAAGATAAACACCATTCTTTACAAAGCAGTTCAAGTGTGGAAAGTTTTTGTTTTGCTAAAAACATTCTTCATAGTTTTCCAATGAAAGTCAGCCCCTCCACCACTGGAGGATATATTCTGTCATGATGACACAGAAACCAGTAAAAACCTTTTATCCTTAAATACTAAAAAGTCTTTGGCGTACTTTATTGATATGTTTTAGTTTTCAAAAGTGAAGCTTTTTGGCATTAAAAATCAAGTTCAGATGCTAATATAGTAAAAGAAGACACTAAAATTTAGGGTTTCTCTGTCACTGTTGAGGGCAGATTAAGTAAAAGAGAAAACAGAAAGAAAACACTCAGCTGTCTTTGTTTAAACCACAAATCCCCAACCGTAGAAAGTATCAACAGTGTTCAAACACTGGGATGATAAGATGAGGATTAGCTATCTGACTTCATCACCTCCCAGGTTTCGTTTTTAAAAGCTTTCGTTTCACATTTTTGTTTTCTCTGCAGCGTCTGTTAAAGCCGGGAGCCTCCTCCACGCCGAGACCACCTCAACTAACTCCAACACTGCATTTGTCACGCAGAGTCATGTTTCAGGCCAGTCTTCATGGCGGTTTAATGATATCTGAGGAAAAACAAGGTGGGTGTTGAGATCTGTTGGATCTGCAGTTCAGGACTCTTTAACTAACCAAGCATGTTGGAGTAATGCTGAGGTACTTCTTACAGCCAGACGAACATCATCCTCCAAGATTCAATCTTGTTCTGATGCTAAAGCATATCACCATTATAATGACTGGTTTTCATGATCACCAAAAGGACTGGCTGAACTGGCTGATAAGAAACTCTTGTTCTGTGTAACCAACCCATCAATGGCCCCTGTTATTGAAAACCATTTTAAAGGGATCAAGCCACAGAAGGTTCATTATGACCAAACCCAAAGCCTTCTAGGCCAAGTATATTTCTGTCATTATATTCCAAATAATAGGTTCACAACATCTTTAGGCAGCCTAGTGGCATGCTTGGTTAAGCTAATCAACTTTTGGTTACAGAGGTGGGCTTGGGTCTGGAGAACCTAGGTTCAAGTCACAGGGCTGGCAACAAAGGTCAACCACTGCGGGCCCTCAGCAAAGCCCTTAACCCCCAACTGCTCCCCAAGAATCTGGCAGCCCACTGCTCCTAGCAACTAGGATGGGTTAAACGCAGAGAAAGAATTTCCCAACTGGGATTAATAAAGCAGAATAAATTAAAATTTAACTTTGTAATGTGTGACACTGACAAATTAAATAACTAGAGAACTGATTAAAGCTCAGCCAACCACAATATCAGGTTAAAGTCAGCTGTTAAAAATATGGTTTATTTATTTTCTAAACAATGTAACAGATTTAAAAATAGTATGCTAAAAATGCAGCTAAAACTATTAACAACCATAGAACAACATTGAAAAGACGATAAAGGTCTTTACTGTGCTACAAAACCTGCAGTGATGAAGACACAAGAACTGTTCATGAGCTGAACATGTCTGTCAAAGTGTGGGTTTTACCAGTTGTGGGGTGCAGCATTACAGCCTGGAGAGGTGAGCTATCTACCAGACATGCTCATGCAGATTGGTCAACTTGGCAACTTTGTCCCAGCTCCCAGCTTGCAGGTTCAGTCCCAGCTCCCATTATCAATCCCAACCACCAGCCTCAGGTCCAGCTCACAGCATCAGTTCCAGCTCCCAACATCAGTTCCAGCTCCCAGCATCAGTCCCAGCTCCCAGCATCAGTTCCAGCTCCCAGCATCAGTCCCAGCTCCCAACATCAGTTCCAGCTCCCAGCATCAGTTCCAGCTCCCAGCATCTGTTCCAGCTCCCAGCATCAGTTCCAGCTCCCAGCATCAGTTCCAGCTCCCAGCATCAGTTCCAGCTCCCAACATCAGTTCCAGTTCCCAACATCAGTCCTAGCTCCCAACATCAGTTCCAGCTCCCAGCATCAGTTCCAGCTCCCAGCATCAGTTCCAGTTCCCAACATCAGTGCCAGCTCACACAATAGGTTTCAGATCCCAGAATCAGTTCCAGCTCCCAACAACAGTCCCAGCACCTGCCATCCGTTTCAACTCCCATCACCATTTCCAGCTCCCAGTATCACTCCTGGCTCCCAGCATAGTCCCAGCTCTCAGCATCAGCCCCACCTCCCAGCGTGGGTCCCAGCTCCCTGTATCAGTCCCAGCTCCCAACTTCAGTCAAAGCTCCCAAAATCATTCCCGGCTCCCAGCATCAATCCCAGCAGATGTTCAACTCTGCTTTATAACTAGACTAAGTTGAATATCATGAAGTTGGCGCTGGCTGATCCTGTCCTGGCTTACCAACAGATATTAATGCCTATTAATGAAGATTGTGGAGGAAAACATTGAAAAGTTACAAGTTTAGCATAATGTAGACTCTTAATTAAAAACCAAACACTTTATAAAAATGAAACTAAAATCAAAGAATATATTGAGAGTAGAAAGCTTTTTTCCCTGTTCTAAATATATTTGGGGTGTAATTTCTTTCCTTCTTGTCTCCCCCACAACTTTATTCCTCTCTGTGGCAACGTCCATTACAGTTTAAGTACCATGCTGATCATGTAAATTGCATCATGTTATTTAGCAACTTCTAGGGACCTTTTGGACAGCCAATAGCTACTTTTCCTGCTGAGGAGAAACACTGGGCCGAACATGAGCTACATGTGTGTGATTCTAAAAACCTTTTAACCATTTTTCTGACATACATTATTAATGCCTTTTTGTGGGTTGTGTTAATCATTATTATCCTCCAAGTGCATGTGTTGTAACGTTAACCCTTGCATTTCCCAACTGATGTGATGATCACGTTGTTCATGGCTAGAAATCCTCTGACTGCCTAATTTCTGGTGTTATGCTACTGATGAGCAGTCATGATGATGGTGATGATGATGATAGTGGTGGGCAGGAGATTAATAAATTCAAGCAAGACACTAATGTAATGAACTTAGAAAAGACCTCTTTTTTTACTATTGTTAAGAGTGTGGGAGTTTTCTACACACTAGATGCCAAAAACGGATCCTCGCTTCACCCAGTCCATGACAGGAAGCCCAGCAGGAGGGAATCTCTGCTGAACATTATTAAAACTTAACACTGCATGTATGTTTTCTCACTGAGCTTAAAACTGAAAAAGGAAAATCAGTAAGTAAACAAGTAAAAACCTGTTAAAAAATAGGAGGAAGGAAAAATAAGCAACTACATGCAATACTTCAAAGCCCTGAGCATTTCCCATTCATTCATCTTTTCTTCGTTTTTCATGTTCTTCTGTTTTATAGCATCACGCTATGAGAAATGTATTTAACCAGCTGAGATGTGCAAAGGACT
The DNA here is from genome assembly GCA_037177355.1 of Melanotaenia trifasciata. Classification (NCBI taxonomy): domain Eukaryota; kingdom Metazoa; phylum Chordata; class Actinopteri; order Atheriniformes; family Melanotaeniidae; genus Melanotaenia; species Melanotaenia trifasciata. Next base: position 1,859,572 of record JBAFTB010000027.1, read on the forward strand.
GAATTAAGGCATATTTATAAGAGTTTGGCAGAATTTGTGGTGATTGGCCTAGATTTTAAATCTGGTTTCTTCATGTGCTCTCTGGACATGATCGCATTGCTGTAATGACAGTAGGTGATTCACAGCATGTTTTACATAGAAACTGATTCTTTGACAGTTCCAGTCAAATTCAGGGAGGTTAATCTGGTGAGGATGAAAAACGTTCATCTACCATGTTCTGAATCACTGGAAATCAGTAGCTCCTGCAGTGAAAATCCTCACCTGCAGCGCAGCCTCTCCAGCTCTGAGAACACGGGCGTAGCCAGTGATGGTGTGCTGCTGTCAACACCTCAGGGCTTACAAATGGGAACTGGACCAGAAAGACACAGGGAGGGGTGCATGGAAGATGGCAGGAAATGAAGAGGAGGGGGCCAACCAGGAGTCACAGGAGGGTTGAGAAAAAGGGCAGTACCACATGAGTCACAGTGGGGGGTGTTCATGTTGGACAGTTGGACGAAGGGGGAGGGACAGTCAAAGACCAGAGGAAGTCCTGTTGGCTAGAGATGTACAGTTCTTCAGGATGGACCACTTCATCTTCTAGCTGTTCAGTCTCTATCAGGATCTATCTGGCATGGCCAAGCTCTTTGATATCATCTTACTGCAAAGAAAAACCAAAGCAGACATCTGTAGTGTTTATTTTGGACAGAACTTTTTTCTTTCATAGGACTTAAAGAGAAAGCAACATCTTCTTTGTTGACATTATAAATCAATCAAATTTACTTTATATAACTATTTTCACACAAAGACCCCCATTCTCCACAGACAACCTCCTCCCTAAATCAGAGAGAAACTTTAAGATACTCTCACAATTTAAGGCCATCAGCATCTCTGCTGTTATACGGACCAAAAACTGTAAGAAGACATGATCTGGGTACGTGAAGCTGGAGGTGGGACTGTCCCGAAGCTTCACATTGCCTCTCTCTCTCAGCTGTATTTTAAACTGAACATTATCTTTGTCTGGCCATCACCGTAGCTATCTGGGCTCAAATGAATCCAGAAGCAGTGGGAGTGTGACAGAAAAAACACAAAGGTGTGAAATGATACCAAAAGGCGACAAAAATAATCATTTGAAGCAGGAAATCTCTAACAGAGGACCTTATTGGTCCACCACCCACCCCTCCAACCTCTGGTCCCAGAGCCTGATACTGTGTTGCAACAGCGCTGCCCAAAGGCCTCCTGCACTACCAAATATGACTGAATATGAGCTACTGAGGTCCTGGGAATGAGAACAGGATTGGAATAGTGCCCATAATCCATAGAGGATTGGAATGTAACTGTTTTTCTTATGATCAGTATGTTGGAAGCAATTACAGGTTAATCCCTGAAGTCAGAGATCTGCTTCGTTTTTCAGCCACTAATGCAAACCACCTGGAAAACACCTGGAGTCATATAGAAGGTGTTGACTTGGATTATGCAGAGATCATGCTTAAGCTGTGGATATTACATTTGTTTTCTGAGTTGCAGTTTGAAGCCCTTATCTTGGACGAAACAAATCACGAGCAAAGCAAGCAGAGTTTCTGAAATGTCCTTCAAATATTTCTCTACAGAAAAGTATTTCACATAAACGTACGGTACTTCCACAATCTAGAGATTCATGTTTGGAGATTAATTCATATTTACTTTCATTTATGTCCAAAGGCAGCAAAACCAAAGCAAAACAAGGACTCTTTCCATGTGAAGACGAAACCCTGAGAAGTAATGGAGAGGTGGGACTCGCTCCCTCTGGATGTGCATCACTTTGTATGTGAGGCTGCAGTTTTAACTAGCACCCTGCAGGAGGAGAGCCCATATGGGCAAATAAAGTAATTAATAAATGATCAAACAAAAAACTAATTGCTAAATAATATATTTATATGACATACCCAAACTAAATGAAACTATCTTTACACCTACTCGGGTTATATGTATAATTTGAGATAATTTAAGCTGAGACATGAGATTACTACAGACGTGTCAGAATCAGTGCTGCCCTGACGTCCGACCGGCGCCCTGCGACCTACGATGTGTCTAATGCACATTGATCTGATGTGGGCGTGGTTTTTGCCTGCCCCGCCCCCCAACCATTTGCTTGCTCTATCAGGGGTATGTGTCGGTGGGGAGGGGGGTTCAAGCACCAAGCTGCAATAAGGAGAAAGAAAGACCCTGAAGGGCGCTGTCACCCTCACAGCTCCTTAATCCTCCCCTCTCCGCCTCCTTCCACCAACAAACACCCCCACCCTGCATTCAGAGGAGGCTGGGGGGCTTCCTGAGCTGAGGGCATCATCCTCCACTGACGGATAAATCTGTATTTTTAACATAATTTATGAAAATCCCTCACACTGAAATAATTCACACATGCACAACATCTACCCTGCTGTGTGGGTCGAGAAGGTTTGGGGAACGTAGAGAAAGAACCAGATGTGGATCCTCTTCCTCTAGAAAGATTTTCTACCAGAGAAAGAGACCCAAAGAAAACTGTCCACATGGAGGTCTGAGCAGCGTGGTATCTCTTAAACAGATCATCGGTGCAGGGAAGCAGTAGAAAGATGAGGTGGAAAAGCGTGACTGGGGTTCGGGATGGGACGGATCCACGGCAGCTGGAAGCTGGAAACTGTCAATCATTCGCTTGGATCTACTTGACCCATGCCTATGACCCAAGCTGTAAATCATTCAGGCTGGGGGGGCATGACCTTTCTATAAACATTTTCCTTACCATGAGAGGCATCATCTTAGTCAGAGTTAGTGTCATTCCCAGTGCTTAGCAGTGGCGTTAGAAACTGGTGATCCACCTGGACGCCTTTCCTCAGTAGTTTGTGTTGTTCATGTTCAAAACATGAAATATTTACTACAGCTAGGGTCTGAGCTGGATACTATGGCTTGTAGATCTGAGAGATCTCGGTGCGCAGTAGTGCACATTTCTACCACTAGATGGGACAAGAGGCACCACAGTTCGAGTCAGTCCTGGAGTCAAAAGAAGAAGAAGAAGTGATGGTAGCCAGTGTTTCTAGTAGCAAACAGACCATCTTAGAGTTGTGGAACCTCCTGGTTAGACATTTCCATTAAAATGACAAAAGAAAGGAGAAATGAGTCATGCAGTGGTTTCCAGTAGAGAATCATTTTCTGCCTTTAATGCAGAAGATCACCAGCATCCAGCCTTGTCCCAGCACACAGAGATTTCTCCTGATTCTCTGACTCTTCTGATGATATTCTACACTAGATGGTGGATCTTCACTCTGAGGAACATTTTTCTGAAATTGTTCCAGTTTAAGATCCAATTTGTCTCAGATTGATGAACCTCTGTACATCTTTCGATCTGAGAGACTCTGCCTCTCTGAAATGCTCCTTTTATACCAGTCATGTTACTGACCTGTTACCATTTAACCTGATTAGTTATCAAATGCTCCTCCAGGTGTTTCTTGTTTGTACCAGTTACTTTTCCAGCCTTTTGTTGTTGCTGTTCCAACTTTTTCCATCAGATTCACTATCAGCTCATATTTTCCATCACATGGCGAAATGTCTCAGTTTCACCATCTGATGTGTTGGTGATCTTCTGCTGGGAATAAAATAAACTTATCATGAATGAAATCCTGATTCTATGCAACATTTTCCATCTACAGATGATCTGGAATCGTCAGAATTCCCTCCGGCCTACAGAAGAGAAGCGCCTCTTCCTCCACCACGCCGCTCTCTTTCCACCTTGTCTTGGCCAGACATCTTGAGCCTTCAAAGCTGAATTGACTCATTACATCTGCCTTCAGCCCAGGTCCTCGGTGGAGAGGACCAGGAACAGGGAGCAGGACTCGTATCAGGGGGTGGAGCTTACAGCTAGTGGCACTTCATTCATCTGGCTTGAGGCCTGCCTTTGTCTCCATGGCAGGTGCTTCTAATCCCGCTGTCAGAATAGGTCCGGACAAGATGTTTGGACAAGCCTGCGCTTAGAAGCCCCTATTTTACATCATGCAACCCCCCCACCTCCAACACTAACACAGCCACACACATATTTCCCCACCCCCACTGCCAAACATGTGATATGATCCATACGCATGGCAGGTCATGCCTGATTATCCTGTGAAAGAGGGTGAATGAATCTGTGCAGCTTTATTCATGTTGGCTCCATTTTTAACGCTTGCAGCAAACAGAATCCCACCAGGCTTATTTTTCACCTTCACAGAAAAGCTGCTTTAACTTCTGCTTTTAGGTTCATCAGCATCGTGTTTCCAGTCAAGTTGGACGTTTTCATCATGAACATGGTTTTGAGTGAAACAATCCAAACTAAATTTAGGCTTATAGATAATCTGGAGGTTTTGGAGCGAAGAACAATCATGTCCATCTTGACCTTCCCTCAGGCTCTGTTTCTAAAGCCTCTCCGTCCACTAAGCATCACCGAATGACTTTCTGTTGATGACTGCTGACAGCTGGAGATGTGACTGAGTAAAAAGCCACTTTTACCTCCACTTCCTCTAAAATCTCCACAGATTGGATATACTCCCGTTGTTCCTGCTAATAACAGTGCCATTGATTTTGCCCTCAGGGGTCAAGCGATGGCCTCTAAACCAGCCCCTTTTGTTTGGTCCAGGAGGCTGAAAAGCTCGCCCCTTAATCTGCTGCTCCCCGGACTGAACCGGTCGGATCCTGGAGGTCAGGAGGAGACTAGAGGACGCAGGCTCGCTGAGAATCCTTGGGAAGTTTTTTTTTGCAGTTAACCCGGTTTCTGCCTGCCGATGGTGGTCTATTTTTGGTGAAGGAGGGAGGAGGTAGAAGGGGGCCGCTGCTTTATTTTGGATTCCTGGTGGCCCGTCTGTTCAGCCCGAGGTCTCTGATAACCCAATTTGAGTTGACTTTGCCCGTTCAGGGAGAGCCGTGGCCCAGGGCTACATAACGTTATAATTCAAGTAATACAATGAAGTCAAACCTACTGGCGCTGCCACACACATGCACGCACACACGCACATTTACACACACCCTGTTAATCCAGTTCACGTTAAAACACTCGTCCGGGAGGTTTGGGATCAATGGAGAGATTTACTCACCTAAATATACTGGGACAAACCTTTTTCTCTGAATTCACTGAGATTTATGGATGAAATTTACAGCAGAAAAACAAATTTAGCTTCATAAAATGGTCAGATTCTGGTTTAGATGAGGAGGCTAAGAGAAAAAACTGGGTAAAACTGAATTACTTGGATTAAACATGAGATAGTTTCCAAGGATTTTTACCCTGACAAAACTGAAAATATTCATTTTTCATAGGTTTATGTGTAATTTCTCATCAGCCTCATAATAAACATAGAAACATAGCAGAGAGCTGGTTTTCACAAAGATGCTAAATTCATGTCTCAAATTTTGATTTTTGATCACAAAAAGTCTTTAATTTCTGTCACAGATTGTATACACTGAAAAAAACACCTTGACAAGGAAGGATTAAAGTTATTTATCAAAGATGAAGTCACATAAAACTTTATGGAGTGATATTGCTGTGTAAAACCCCACTGTGTGCCGACACTGACCCCAATGATTTAAGCATCATGGCAGCTTACTGAACAGATGACCTATATTTGAAGAATGTAGGGGTGTTGGCCAAGTTCACGTACTCGAGCGTCAAGCTAAAAGCAGGAACTCAAATTTATTCTTCCACCTTTGCACTTTCTGCTCAATTTATTGTCTTGATCTGCTCTTACAGTCTTAAAGCAGATATATAGCATAGCTCATACTGCACATTTTATACCTGAGGCAGGCAAACGTGCTATTCAGGAGAAGCATTCACACAGAGGAATACTACAGATCTACAGAGTTACATCATTTAACATTTTTTAACATAGCTCAAAAAAAGGAAAAAAAAAACTCCATAGCTTAATGAAAAGCAGTAACAAAAAGAGAGGTTCTTAGAACTCAGGCTTGGATCAGAGTTTATGTTTTCTGGTAGTTTCTTCCAGATATCTGAAACAAAATAAATAAATCTTTAGGTTTAACTCTGCAGATGGAAAGCAAACATGACTCAGATGAACTCAGAAATCTCAGTGGCTCATGTGACATCAGCCGGACGGACGGACGGATGGATGGATGGATACTAAACCTACCCACATAGTTTTCGAATACTAAACCTAACCACGTGGTTTTTGGACACTTGGCATAACAAATTTATCTGTAGCCCAATTCAACAACAGGGGAATTCAAAGCTTTACAGAAAATAAGAAGCATCATTTAACATTAAAAACAAAAGAAAAAGGAAAAAAAGAGCATTGGCTAAAAACAGTATTTAAACATGATCAAGCTTAACAGAACCAGATGCAGATCTGGACTCTACATAAAAACTAGTAAAATGCAGCAGAGAACAGGCGGGTCTTTAACTCGGATTTAAATAAACTGAGTGTTTCTGCAGCAGAACTTCTCTGACGGACCGGCAGCCAGTGTAAAGACCTCAGAGCTGGACCGATGTGGTCCACTTTCTTGGTCTTAGTGAGGACTGGAGCAGCAGAGTTCTGAATCAGCTGCAGGTGTCTGATGTTTTAGTTAGAAACTGTACAAACACTGTTAGAATAATCAAGTCGACTAAAGATGAAAGCTGGACTAGTTTTTCAGGTCCTGCTGAGACATGAGATCTTTTACCCTTGATATATTCTTAAGGTGATAGTAGGCTGACTTTGTGACAAAGTTTAGGTCTGAGTCCATCACTACACCCAGATTTCTGGACTGGTTGGTGTTTTTTAGATCTGAGTCAATCGCTACACCCAGATTTCTGGCCTGGTTGGTGTTTTTTAGGTCTGAGTCCATCACTACACCCAGATTTCTGGCCTGGTTGGTGGTTTTTAGGTCTGAGTCCATCACTACACACAGATTTCTGGCCTGGTTGGTGTTTTTTAGGTGTATAGACTGAAGCTCTGTGGTGACCTTTAATCGTTTCTCTCTTTCTCTCAGTTTAGTTTTTGTTTAACTGAAGAAAGTTGAGACACATCCAGTCATTAATCTCCTCAAGAGCCTGTATGGGGCCTCGATCTCCTGGTGACATTGTAATATATATCTGTGTGTCATCTGCGTAGCTATGGTAA
>JBAFTB010000027.1:1878491-1892097 GCA_037177355.1 Melanotaenia trifasciata
GTGTGTTGGAGAAGGGTTGCATCTAAAAGTTGCAGGATGGTAGATCTCGAGGACCGGACTTGGGCACCCCTGCCCTAAAGCGTCCGCTTTTGGCACTTCTGGCTCAGTTACAGCACTGGCAAGTGACTTGTGGGCCACATGTGGTCCAGATGTTTTGGGCCAAACAGTTTTTGCTATCTGGATACTGTCCTTGTCTGTGGTCTCATGATGGTGGAAGAAGCCACATGCTATAGGAGCAGAGAACACATCTTTTCCTAACACATCTGAATCCACACTCATTATGGACCTATTTCTTTGTTGATTGTCAGTTTGTTTGTTTTTTCCTTCAAACTTTTAGATTTCTGCCTTAAATCCTTCAAACTCTTTCTGAGCCTGTCTGCTGAGAGCAAGTCTGTAATTAAATCAGCCCCCAATAAATATCAATAATTACTAGAAGCACTCAGAGGCCACAGACCTCCACCTGTCTGTGGAGGTTGTTCCAGGAGCTAAAGAAGGTGCTGGTGCAGAACCGCTGTTTGTTTTAATGAAACATGAATGCATTTTATACATTGTCTGGGATTACATAACATCTAGTATTCTCTATGCCCTGAAACCCAGACTAAGAAGCCAGGCAGTCAACTTCATGTTTTGTACATCTTAACATTCTGACTCGTGTGATTCCTGGAAGAACTGCACTCATTAATCTTTCAGCTGCTTTTCTTACAGTTCAGAGCTCTGAGGCGAGTTTAGACATCCACCACACCACAATCCTTCCAAGAGTGTGCGTTTACCAGAAAAATAATTCCTCTCCAAATCTCCGTTAAGACGTTAATGCCGTTTTGTGCTCCTGCACAAATTCATCTAATCCACTTAATTTATATGAGTTGTACATTCTTGTGGTGAGCACCTTCTTAAGTGATGAAGTAACTCATAGCAGGAGATCAGCCAACTGGGAGGCCTTGACCTGGAGCAGGATGGTTAGTAGCTGACCCATGATGTGGTCCGCCGCGATCCAAATCAGGTGTCAGACTGGAAAACAAAGTGGGGCTTACTCTCTGAGAAATGCTTTTTCCAGCATTAATGAGCAACGTGATGATTAAAAATGCAAAAAGTACACAGTGTGCATGGACCTGCCACAGAGTTATGTTTCCCCAGTTTGACAGCTTGACAGGAGGAGGACTGACGAGAAGCAAACAGCAAAAAGTCAACAGACTCGCCTTAAACTCTGGGAGGTCAGTGGCAGTGTAGACATGAGCCTCGTGGTCTCTAGCTGGTTATTATTTATGAGTTTTTGGAGTATTGCCATCGTTCTGAATATCCACTTCAGTGGTTTTACATTGGATGACACACCTTAGTTGTTTCTACAGCTACAATTCCCAATGCATGGGATCTACTTCACTAGAAAATACACTTCTAGACCAGTTAAATGCAACCGAGTTGGAAATAGACAAAATCCTGTTCTTTACTAAACATCTCATCATACATTGTTGTGTGGTTTTATTTAGCCTCAAATTCCAGTACAACTGCTGTAACAGAGACAAAGTTCACATTTAAATAAAACCGACATCTTCTGCAAACGCTCACCCAGCTTCTTTCTCCTGGTGCCTCCTTCATTTATTTTCATTTGCTTAAACGTTATCCATCTACTGCACATGATGTAAAGTGCATACGTCTGTTTAATTACACCCTGTAAAGAGAGGGTTTTATTTGTCCCTGCTGGGCCGCTATAATAACAAGGTATTGCAACATGGCCGACATTGGTAATAAAGAGCTTGTTTTAAAGTTTTAAAACACAGTTAACTTTAATTTTCACATAATTTTACACCAATAAAAACACAGTTCATTGCAGATTAATCGATTTGATTTAACAAACTACATAAAAAACATTCAGATTTTCTTAAAAAAGAGGAGTTAGATTTGTCAGAAGTGTCCAGGTCCTGTAGCTGCAGAATTAGCCCAGATCATCATCCCTCCACCGCTATGAGGCATTTAAGGACCAAATATGTCCACTTTGGTCTGTTTTATCAGACTTTATTGTTTTATTAATAACTGTCCTTAGATATTTATTAACAATGACTAATAACAAAGCTAGCTCCTGTCCTGAATGTATTCCACATGAAACCTTTCTCTCTGTAGAATGAGATGCTTCTCTGAGATCACTGCTGATGTCTTTCCTCCTTGGCATTGTTCAGCTGCTAACCTTAATGTGGAGCAGGTAGGGCCACAGTTTCTACCTTCAGGATCAGTTTTTCTCATGGAAATAATATGATGGTGTCCTGTGTTGTGTCATTGGTGATCTGAGGTTGAATTTATGACCAGCTGATCTTATTATTGTGTACTGATCATTTAAAGAAGGTGTGCTCTTTCTTCTTGTTTACGATCATAATCAGTCCTCACACAGCAACTGTGAACACCAACTATATCCATGACTCCTTGGGTAACTGACCAGAAACAAACATCTGGACACTACAAATAAAATTAAAGTAAAGCTGAAACGTGACCCTTACTTTCATGATAATTTTATTAAGTCTGCTCTCAAATAAGTGGCTTCAGTTTTGTTTGTATTCTACTAACAAGCTTATTTTAAAGACATGTGAGGGGTATAATGCTGAGAAGATGGCTTGTATTGACAGGAAAACAGAAAATAAATGCAGCAACGTATCAAAACAGAAGTGGAAAGAAAAGAAAGAAAAAAGCTGCGATATTGTATCTGATCCGGGTCCTGAGGTGCTGCAGCCACATTCCATCCTTCTTCCAGTGGCGTCTGCCAAGCCTGGAACCTCGGGGTGAAAACAACAGCTCAGTGTGCTGCGACCCCCCACCCCCCTTCCTAAAGCTCCAATCCATCAGACCGGGCAAGACACGAGAACTGCAGCCCCCTGAACGTCGGGGCAATCAGGGACTCAATCAGAGCCGTGGAACAGTGGAACTACACTCCCAACACATGTGCACCGGAGCGCCCTGAGGGCCCAAAATCTGCAGGACTAATAAGAGAGAATATATGTGGCCCACAAGTATGTGCCCTAGAGAGACTCAGCAGTAGCAGCAGGGACCCAGCACCCTTAGAGAGGCTAAAAAAGTAAATCAAGCACAAACGCCACTCCTGCGCTGAAGCTTTAACCCTTTATTCAGAGGGCTTAGCCTCCAAACGAGACCTAACCTGCATGGACGCCACCTCTGACACACGTGGAATATCTGCCCAGGGCTGGGTTCGACTCTCACATGACAGCTCTTAAATATTGGTGTAAGCCTGGAGAGACACGTGGCCTGATTTAGATAATAGATGTGCTTTCTTTTTCCTTTTAAATTACTGTCAGTTATTCAAACATTTCAAGTGAGAACAATGCCTAATTGGGAGTTGCCAAGAAAAGCAAACTGTCCCCCATTGTGCCTTTTTGCAGCTTGCTCTGTCCTACTTTCCTCGGGCACTGGGCACAATGATGAACACACCAAAAGAAAGCCAGAGAGATGAAGATGGATGCAACAACAAAAAGGTTTCTGTGGATTGGGAAGAGCTTTACTGCAGGTTGGGGTTAAATAATGTCCCTGTGTGCAGTGTTTTCTTTACCAGATCATCAGCCTGATTCTTGATGCTCTAATGCTATTGGTATGTCTATCCCTGACCTAGAAAACGGGATAAGCATCAGCTTAATCAGGCAACAAAAATGGCAGCCTGCTCACTGTACACTTCTGAATGGGGCTCTGGTCATTAGAGGTGCTGATCACCACCGAGAGACGGTTCATGAATAGTCATCAGCCGGCACGTCATTCTCACGAACCCTCTCTGGTAGGAATATTCTAATGAGGCCAAGGCTGCTGCTCCTGCTCATGAATATTCATTAGTGGAGAACGCACGGTGGCGGCAGCACGCCGTACGGGTCAGTCGGATCCAGTGATCCAGCAGCAGCTCCAGCTTAACCAACCATCTGGAGCGTTTAGGGAGCACAATGCACCACACCCCCACAAAAAAAATGAAGTACACGATGAATTACATCACTGAGGTCTGAGCATTTAAACCCCTGAAAAGACTCGCTCAATTTCTCCTGAATGGAGGCCAGAACGATCAGCTGTTCAGAGCCGCCTCCTGTGGTTTCTGTTGGTTGCTGGTCTTCAGTCCTCTGGACTCCAAGAAACTCCTGCTTGACTTTATGGTCCTGATCCATCAAGTTATGCAGGAAACTTATCTTTCTGGGTTTGAAAGGAACCAAACATCTCACATGACCCATTCAGGAACTGTCAGAAAAATCAGTTTCTACTCTTTCATGCTGAAACAAATTGTGTAAGTTCAGTTATTTCCCTTGTGGTCTGTTCACAGGTTGTTGGAAAGTTAAATTTCTGGCTGATACTGTGACAGCTGGAGGCGAAAACTGAGGTTTAGGGAGGGTCAGTTCAGGGTGTGTGACCCCAAAACAAAATAATGTCCTCTTCACTGGAAAGCACATATTTCTAATTTTGAAAGTGAAATCTGACATTTTTTTCAGCCAAACAGAAACCAGGATGAAGTAACGGCTACTTTCTGCCATCCTCCATACTTGCAGCCATCCTCGGCACCATCTTCAACGGAAGATGCAGGACGTTGCAGGGTGTCATGCTCTACGGAAGCTCCTGGGACCCAACGGAAACGTTCCAAAATCCCAGAAACAACTCCCATTCCTAAATATAACCACACTTTTTAATGGTTGTGATATTTACAGCAGTTGTAGCTTCTTGGGTTTTGGTGGGTCATAGATGGGCCCGTAGAAACAGGTGATCCTAAACACGCTTTTTTCCAGATGCAACACGTGTCTGAACTGTTAGCTGTTGTGATGCAGATTTAGGTCCACAGCTGGAAAAAGAGTCCATAAAACAAATATTAGAATAGTCTTGAACAAGCAATATAAACTTCACGCTGCAGTTCGTAGAACTTTTGGGAGTGAGCTCTAAAAAATTGTGCAGGAGATGCAAACCAGCTCATCCGAAACGGCTCGTACCACTTTCAAGGACAAGAAACTTGAGCTAGAGTCAAAGGAAATCATTTTACATTCCTAGGTCAAAGTAGCTGAAATGTTTTGTGTATTAAAACCACTGGCGGTAAAGCTGGGAGGGTTGACCGGTGAATTTTAAATTTAATAACAGCCAATCTTTCTATATTTGACCTTTTCTAGTGATTAAAAACTGTATTTCATTTATCTATTTCTAAATAAAATCTGAATTTTAGACCACTTGGTTAGTTTTGGACTGAAGTTTGGGATTATTTCCTTCATGTCAGAGTTTGTAAATCTGCTCAATCTATCAATCAATCAATAGTCAATAAATTGTTCCAGTTTTAGATCCAGTTTGTCTCAGACTGGTGAACCTCTCTCCTTCTATCCATCTGAGAGACTCTGCCTCTCTGAAATGCTCCTCTTATACCCAGTCATGGTTTAAACTATTTAAAGAGATTATTTTGGTTTGTTTTTCATAAAGCATGCCTCTCGTGGGATTTTAGGACTTAGCGTTTTCTTATAGGCCAGGCTTTGTGACTGAATGCTCACAATGTAAAGAAAAAATCCCATAGGAAATAAAAGACACCGTCTCCACACCTCATTGAGTCTTCCAAGTAGCTGTCAGAGCCAAATGAATCCTCCTTGAATCACTGTTATTGCAGTAATATGACCGGATCAACAGCTTTGAGCTGTGGTCATGTCTTACAGTTCATTTCTGAACCATGAGCTTACAGCTGAGTGTAGAACCAGTGTGGATAAAGCAGAGCAGACAACAACACTGTGTTTGGGCTCATCTCTGTTGTTTTGACTAATCCGGGAGGAGCTGTTGTGTTGATCTTTTGCAGTCACTGTGACTCACCTTCTAATTTTAGCTTCATCCCAAAGTTTCACACTCTTAATGCCCATAAGTGTTTTGAGGCAGGACGGTTGCGCTGACAGCTCGGACGCCTGAGACACCGTGGGTGAGGTGGAATGCCTGAGGCGTGAGTCAGGAGGCTTCTGAGCAACCAAGAGGACGAAGGGTGGAGGCCATCAGGCGGCCACGAGCCAGGCTCTGGGATGGAGAGGTGAACAGATGCTTGACTGCTTCTAGCTGAAACATCGTCCCCAAGTTTCTGGATTAAACATAAAATGTCTGCAAAGCTGCGAAACCCAATGTCTAAACCAAAGAGTTATTCTTTCCTGAACTGCCTGAAACACCTCCAAACTTCTCATCCTATACAGGATAATGTCACAGTTCTTTGCTAATTTAGTGCCTGGAAATGAAAAGAAAACTAAAATACTGGCCGTTTTCTGAGTTGGATGTTGCATATCCACCTTCAACCAGTCTGTCACATACAACATCCCATAATTTACCCTGTAGAGGTCTCAAAACATTTCATGTAGTACCTCAGCCAGATGACACAACACACCTAACAAGTTCTTAGTTTGGTTTTTGTTTTGTTCTTAAACTTCTTCTGTCTTTTTCATGCCACTCCTCCATCAGGTAAGCAGCTGCATCATAAGGATGCAAATTAAAAAAAGCTTCTACCAGGATTAAAGTAGCATGTAACTGTATGACTTGTTTTGTAACGGTTTTGAAGGAGCCATCTGACTTTTACTGACTGGAGAGATCTTATAGAAGGTACAGGATTAAGATGGATGCTTGGGGAGGGCCTTACTGAGAAAACTGGCCAAAGTTCAGGAAATAGGATAAATGCAGCTCAGCCGTTGTTTCCGGCTGCTTTTAGAAACTGGAAACTAACTAAAAATGTCCTAGTATGATATGAAATGAAGTGTATGCATCATATAGCATACTGTTAGGAGGTGGTTTCAGACCAACTGGAAAACTGGGTGGGGCTTTAAAGTACTGAATAATTTAAATTTTATTTTGTTATTTCTTTACTGAGAACAGTTCACTAACACGTCCTCAGTTTTAAACAACTTCTCATTTTAACTATGTCACAGGCCATGAGTACATTTACTTTCCCCCAATTTAATTAGTAAAAAGAAAAACATAACAAAAGCAAGTATGAAATTAAATTAAATGTATATATGTATGAAAGTACAATAACTAAAAAGGGAGAGGATTCAGCAAAACAAAAAAACCTAATAAGTAAATAAATACATTTCAATGAGTAAAATATTTAAAAATCTTTTGGATCCTACTTGAAAAGCAGGAACTACTTTGTTTCAGTTTGTAACTGGATCTACTCAAAGGTGATGTGATGTGGAGTTCCCCAAGGCTCTATGTTGGGCCCCCTATTGTTCAGCCCCAAGGCTCCCCCAGGTTTTTAAGATAAAATTAACATCACTGTGGTTGAAATAAAAGATGAGTGCCGTAAGATCAATGCTCAACTTTAGCCAGAAACGGATCAAATCTTAACATCTAAATTAAAATGTTTCTGCTGCCGTACAAGGATCTAAATGGTTCTGGTCCAGAATATAAACCTGATCTGCTGACACCATATGAGCCGCCAAGACCTTTATCTGGATCCAGCTTGCTTTCCATACCAAGACTTCAAACTAAACATTTGTTTTTTGTACTGATTCAAACCTGAGTTCTGGTGAACTAGGTCTGATAATGTCTTTTAAGGTTTTCTTTTTTAATTTGTCTTCTTCAAGATGTGCACACAATAATGACGATGACGTCATACTTCCATCTGTTTGGCTTAAAATACTGTACGTTTTTAAGTAAAGGTGCACAGGGCAAAAAATAGCTTAATTTAGGTGCATAATTTATTAAAAACTTTTATATTAAAAGTACCTCTATATGAACTAAAGTCTAAAAAGTTTTGGTTGAAAAATACGAATGTGTAAAAATGGATAATCTGCTTTTAACAGCAGTTTTCTCTTTACACAGAAGCAGTTAAATATTTCCTGTAAACTTAAGTATTAATTTAACGAGAACATTGCTGTTATTGCACAACAGCACGTTCTACACGGGCTGGATTTGAACCCAGGACTTCAACATATATAGTCATCATACTTAGCCATTAGATTATCCAGTCACACAGGCCAGCCTGTCCAGAAGCAAAGACATGTTTGTCATAGAGAAGGTAATGCATTTTACTATTACCACGATGGATAGTTGAGGATACTGGTATCGGCCCTTGAGAATCCACAAACTGGACAGCACTCTGGAGAACCTTCCCCCGGTCAGTCATGCCTCCCAGCAGACCGCCGTTGGATCCGCTTGGCTCTGGTTAACAATGGAAAATTAAACTTTTATTCTTTATGACTTTTTTATGTTGTATACCATGGATTTCCTTCTGCTCCTTAAAGGTGGATTAAACCATACGATAACAGCTCCTTGTCAGAGCTCCTCCCACACTGCTGTTCTAACGCTCGAGTTCAAGTTGATTTGTGTGGCCTATTTCACTGTAACCCCGGTTGTGCTGAACAATAACACAACTACACACTAAAACAATATAACCAATACAAGACAGAAAATGTAAGACCTGAATAAAGAGTTCAAACAAGGGTGGGAGGATAGTTGGCGGTTTGATTCCTGCTCCCCCAGTCAATCTGTCATTGTGTCCTTGGACAAAGCCAAAGGTAAATTTATTTGTAGAGCACATTTCATGTACAAGACCATTCAAAGTGCTTTACATAAAACATTAAACATTACAGCAGGGTGCAGAAAGCTATAACAAGTGCATTAAAAAAAAGATTAAAATAAATAAAATAATTAAATAAAAACAGAAAGAAAAAGCTAAAATAAGATAGATAAAATGTAAGAACTAAAGTTCCAGTGTGGGCAAAGATTAAAACATGATCAAGTTAAAGATTCCAGCTTAACAGAAACAGGTGCAGATCTGGACTCTAAATAAAAACTCTTGAAATGCAGCAGAGAACAGGTGGGTCTTTAACTCGAATTTAATACACTGAGTTTTTCAGCTGATCTGAGGCTTTCTGGGAGTTTGTTCCAGACATGTGGAGCATAGAAGCTGAATGCAGCTTCTCCATGTCTGGTTCTGACTCTGGGAACCGATAATCTGGTAGGTTCATAATGGGTCAAGAGGTCACTGATGTATTTTAGTCCTAAACCATTCAGAGTTTTATAGACCAGCAACAGAAATTTAAAGGCAAAATAAGTAGCATTGACACCTAGTGTTTCAAATCAGAACTGCAGTCAAAAGAGAAAAACACGGAAAGCGTTCTTCCCCCTCTGAGTTTCTGCAGGTTGCCAGTTTGTGAGAGGACGGTTCTTTTTTAAACAATCTATGGAGGACGGAGAACATAGCACCAGCAAACATCATGATGACGAGCAAAGATGATTCAAATACAGTAAGTTGCTTTGCAATGCTAGCGCTAATTTCATGCGCTAATTTACGTTAGCATTAAATAGAGTGTAAACAATGTCCACATTAATCAACAAATACCACACAGCGGCAGTTTTCCCTTAGTCTCACTTAATAAATTAATTTCATACTAATTTCATAAGTTTATAAGGACAAACACAGTCAGCTCTGCATCAGTCTTGAAATTAATCTGGTCTCTCTTCTCCACCTTTCAAAAGATTCTCCAGTACTGATCCTCGTTTTATTCCATTTTTGGTCTTTTGCTTTTTTAGCAGGATACCGAGGCTTTTTAGGTTTTTCTGAAACTATTTCTGGTCCACTTCTTTTACTAGCTTCCATACCTGCACGCTGCTGCTCTTTTGCCAACATAAAACACCAAACGCTGCCTTGTTGTTAGGCAACCATGGGGAGTCGCATATGATTGGATAAGAAACCAGGAAGTAGGAAAGAGCAACACAGTGAACCAAAGTTATTCCGTAACATAACTCTTACTTTGAAAGGAGAAAAACTTGACAAAGACATTGTTGATGTAGGACAGATTGTTTATAGGGAAGCTTCCTTTTATCCCTCGCAACAAATGAGAACATTTTAAATTATTTTTACTGAAAAAATCCTAATTATTTAGATTTTAAAGTCTATCCTCTGACGGACCGGCAGCCAGTGTAAAGACCTCAGAGCTGAACTGATGTGGTCTACTTTCGTGCTCTTAGCGAGGACTCGAGCAGCAGAGTTCTGAATCGGCTGCAGGTGTCTGACTGATGTTTTAGGTAGAACCTATAAAAACTCTGTTACAATAATCAAGCCGACTAAAGATGAAAGCTGGACTAGTTTTTCCAGATCCTGCTGAGACATCAGATCTTTTATCATTGATATGATCTTAAGGTTATAGTAGGCTGACTTTGTAATTCCTTTAATGTGCTTTTAAAGTTTAGGTCTGAGTCCATCACTACACCCAGATTTCTGGCCTGGTTGGTGGTTTTTAGGTCTGAGTCCATCACTACACCCAGGTTTCTGGCCTGGTTGGTGGTTTTTAGGTCTGAATCCATCACTACACACAGATTTCTGGCCTGGTTGGTGGTTTTTAGGTCTGAATCCATCACTACACACAGATTTCTGGCCTGGTTGGTGGTTTTTAGGTGTATAGACTGAAGCTCTGTGGTGACCTTTAATCGTTTCTGTTTGGCTCCAAATACAATCACCTCAGTTTAGTTTTTGTTTAACTGAAGAAAGTTGAGACACATCCAGTCATTAATCTCCTCAATGCATTTAACCAAGAGCCTGTACGGGGCCTCGGTCTCCTGGTGACATTGTAATATATATCTGTGTCATCTGCATAGCTATGGTAACTAATGTTGTTTTTCTTTATGACCTGTGCCAGTGGGAACAGAAGAGGCCCCAGGATGGGACCTTGGGGAACTCCACGTGTAATTCTTGTCTGCTCAGATGTAAAATTACCTATTGACACAAAGTATTTTCTATTCTCTAAATTCTCGCGGCTGTGGGCGGTGATGTTTACTCCATGGTTCATGTCAGTCAGTATGAATTAACATTTTAAAACATTTTAAATTATATGTATAAGTTGCACCTAAATATAAGTCGCAGGACCAGCTAAACTATTAAAAAAATGTGACAGATAATCTGTAAAATACGGTAATTAATGCATTAAAACGATAATAACATGTCAACGGGACCAGTCCTGTTTTTGAAAGAGTCTACAGAATTTTAGAGTAAAGCATCTATAACTCTTTAATTCTTTTTTTTTTTTGTTACACAATCTCCATTAATGAAAATTAATATCAGGTTCTGGGCCAGAGCAGGTCAGCCAGAGGCAATTTGGCATATGCTTTAATCATATTTAGTCTGGGAGCAAAGGTACTCGAATCCTGCTCTGACTGCAGCTGAAAGGAACACCAGAAAGAAGGCTCTAGATTTGTCGCTAATCACTTAAAAAAATAATAATAATAACTAGAAGGGTCTGCAAGTGGAAGTACATTTTTCTATGTTTGCACAGATGCATGTGCAAAAAAATTGCTTTATGTGCACAAACTTGCACATGCACATGGTTTTTCAAGCGCTGATATGTAACACAATCTAAATGACAGCAGCAGGTAACAACAAACAAATTTAGTTCCTTCATGTTTAACTAGTCTCTGTGTGATTTTCTGGCAGAAACAAACATCCATGTTCCAGAGATGTCTACTCTTGCCTGTTTTCGCTCCACTGCCGTCACGCTTTAAGTCTACTTCTCATTTAACCTGCAGTGCCAAGTTATAAAATGTAAAAAACAATTTAGACTGCAGAGAAACCAGCATGTAACACTGTTCCTGACCCTCGTTTGTTTGAGCCATGAATCAGCCCGTGATGTTTCCCCCTCGAGGACCGCCGGTATCAGCAGCGAGGTGGCCAACGTGTCAGTTCCAATTCCAACTGCAGTTTTACAGCATGTTAAAGAAACCACAGATAAGGCCAGGACGCAGCTCTGGGTAACGATGCCTCGGGTAAGAGAGAACCTGGAGATGCAAGTGCATATTTTGATAAGTGCGGTGGAACATTCCAGTCATTCTCTTCTGTAAACTCAAGCACTGGCAACGCCCTTCAGACCCTCTTCCTCTCTTCCCCTGCAGCTGCTATCTGCAGCGCGTTCTGATCCGTCAGCCTCGCTGAAGGTTCACATCTACATAATGGGCCTGGATGGAGAGGGCTTCCACTTATCTGGAGCTAAAAGGCACTTCAGAGTGTTTCTGCTTCTGTTTACTGACTCGCTGAGATGTTTTTCTTCCACTTTACAAGCAACTACAGATGGAGAATTTACCCAAATGGATGTCTTAAATGTGGCGGCCAGAAAGCTGGGGAAAACATTTTCACCAAAGTTCTGCAGCTCACTTGAAGTTGGATCAGCAATGATTGGGTGGTAATATATATTCTTAGGGTACATAACATTATGGGAAGTTCTAATTTTTTATGAATTGGAAAATAATATAAATGACCTCATCGGGTCATAGAATGAGGTAAATCCAACCTCAGAACCACACAATCTCAGTCAAGATGAGGTCTGGACTGACTAGTCCACGCTGAGACCTCCTCCCCTTCCAGCCGGTCTGGATCCTGCAGTCAGGATGAGGTCTGGACTCTGATTGGACCAGGTCAGCACCTGGTTCTGGTGTAGATCTTCTGCTGTGTCCTGCTGCATGAGACAGTTCCAGCCAGGTTTAGCTGTCGGACAGATGCACTCACATCTGACTCTAGAGTCCCGTTTCCACTGAACCCAGGGTTTTCCATCTAGATCAGAGCAAGCTCACATAAAGGGGGCGGAGTTTCCAGCATCTGACAAATCAGATCTGGAGAATTCCTGTAGAACTACTTTACCGTGGATACGCAGACCATTATTCTTCACAAAGAATAAAAGTAATAATAGAAGGTCAGTTAAAAGGAAGAGAAGGAAGAAGGCCTGTTACAAAGTCTGCTGAAATATGGGACCAAGGTCTTCCCGGAACCAGCAGTTCTGTAGGCAGCCAGAGGGTGGTTGGTTTCTGGACTTTTCCTAGGCACATACAACACAGTAGGGGACATACTGATATGCTCCCTGACCCACAGACAGCCACCAGAGATGCCTTGTCAATAAGGTAAGGGTTTGTTGGTAGGGGGAACTGAGAAGCATAAACCCACTGAAAAACTTCAGAACATACACACTCAGCTACTAACAGGTGGTTGGGAGGATAGTTACCTGGATCTGGTTTGTTAAATTGAGCTTCTCTTACTAGACTCTCAATCTCCAAAATGAGGGTAGCCACATTGCAAGATATGGGTAGAACACTTTTAGGTGTCTTTTCTCGTGTTTCTGGGTCAAACTAACGGGACAATGCATTTGGTTTCGCATTTTTGATGCCTGATCTGAAAGTCAGGACAGAAACAAGAGGAAAAACGAAGACTGGGTGTGGTGTGGTGTGGTGTTAGTCTTTTGGCTGACTTAATGTCGGAGAGATTCTTATGGTTTGTTCAGACGACAAAAGGTTGTTCAGCACCCTCTATCTAGTGGCACAGTTCTTCAAGGGCTAGCTTAAGAAGCAGTGCCCTGTCATCCACACTGTAGTTTTGCTCAGTAAGGGTTAGTCTCGTGGAGAAGAAGGCACAGGGTTGTAATCTGTGTGCAAAGCCAGTGTTCTGGGAGAGGACCGCTCCTACTTCTGTATCAAAAACATCCAGTTCAACAGCAAACAGCAGGATGAGACTCTGATGTGCTGGCGGTCCTGCTGTATTCTGACAACACTACGCAGTTGTTTGTTCATTCTGTTTATGCCAATACTCTATCTATCTATCTATCTATCTATCTATCTATCTATCTGTCTGTCTGTCTGTCTGTCTGTCTGTCTGTCTGTCTGT
>JBAFTB010000027.1:1892566-1906618 GCA_037177355.1 Melanotaenia trifasciata
TGGAACGGGAGATTCTCATCATGGATGCAGCCGACAAACCTGCAGCAACTGTGTGATGCTGTCATGTCAGTATGGAGGAAAACCTTTGAGAGAGGTTTCCACCACCTATCACAACAGGGGTTAAAGAGGTCCGACCTGGTATTAGAAGGTGGACTCGATGAAGAGGACGACCCAGTATTAGAAGGCAGACCTGATGAAGAGGATGGAGTGAATGGGCAGCTGAACTGACTGTAAGAAACTTGCTTTCACAAAAAGATGGAAAGTTGGAGCATGTGCAGAGTGATTTGAGCCTATCTCAGCATTTCCATGCAGGACATTTTTTACTTTAAGCTACATCATCTGAGTGAGTTCATAGCTGTGATTTTGGTTTATCCAACATGTTTGCACACATTTTAAAGGTTCTTTGTCTATAACCAGACAGGTTAGGGGTTTTGGTGGCATGATGAAGAGGTAGTCAAAAATAAATAGGTGGTTTTAAAGTTATGGCTGATCTGTGTACATGAAAAATACCATTGATAAAGTTTGATTAAATAATTTAGTCCTTCCTCCTGTGGTTTTAGTAGATCTTGTGCAGTCATTGTGGATCATTTACCTTATCTGATTTTTTGTCAGATTCATGATGTAATTACATTCTTTTTGTTTTGGCTTTTCAGCCCCATCTGCAGACCACATGAAATTAGAATCCAAATCGTTTTCTTCAGGCTGCAGGTAGGACCTTATTACATACTGTACATGTACGGCTGATGATTCAGCATCTGTCCTTGCCTTGAAACAAATTAGATCTGCTACTGGTTGGGCATAAATCATCAGGAAAAGCACATTCAGTCCTGCTCCAGTCTGTCAAAGCTCATCGTGCTGTCAGAGCTGTTTACTTGTGGGAAGTGTGTGTCGTGCAGCGGGGCCCTGCAGCTCTATTCATTAACATTCCTGTGTTTTGTGGTGTACCTGCGGTGTACCTGCCAACGTCGAGCAACATGACAAAACAGCGCTCGCGTGTCACCTGACATCACCACAAAGTTCACTCTGTAATTGACAGTCTCAGCCCAACGCCCACCGTTGTCAGACTCAAAACAGACATATCTGCCTTTGGGTC
Organism: Melanotaenia trifasciata; assembly: GCA_037177355.1. Classification (NCBI taxonomy): domain Eukaryota; kingdom Metazoa; phylum Chordata; class Actinopteri; order Atheriniformes; family Melanotaeniidae; genus Melanotaenia; species Melanotaenia trifasciata. Next base: position 1,893,660 of record JBAFTB010000027.1, read on the forward strand.
CATCCCGAGGAATTTCTGGATTCCACATTTTTTGCAATGCATCAATCATGTGGAATTTTGTAGTATTTTTAGCTGCAATCCCTGTAAAAACCACTAGATGGGGCTACTAAAAAACGCCAAGAGTGATTGTTAAGTTGCATTTCTACATTTCCCATATTTTTAGAGAGAAGAGGATTTCTTCTGCAGTCCCTCCATACAAGCTAAACTAATTCATTCTTTTTTAACTGGACTGAAGTTTGACATTAATTCTCTTCTCCCTCAATGCCAGAAAACCCTGTTCTGCTGGTGACCTTACGGCAGCTTTTAACACTGTAGACCATCCAGTCCTCATCACTGGTCTGGCTCAGCAGGTTGGCCTTCAGGGAACAATGCTGGACTGGTTTAAGTCCTATTTAACGGACAGTGTTTTTCTGTCTTGATAGGTGACTTTTCCTCCTCTTCAACCCCGTTGACCTCTGATGTGCCACAGGGATCCATTCTGGGGCCTGTGCTATTCTCATTTTACATGTTGCCTTTAGGACCGATTATTGAACGCCATAATCTGACATGCAAATCTATCTACCAATCTATTGGTCGGTCGGTCAGTCAATTGATTGATTGATTGATAACATGCTAACTGAGGCCTAGAGAGTCTGTTTTCGCTGAGCATTACTTTGTCTAACACCAGGCTGAACCTACTGTGACAGCCACATGGATTTCATGTGATGCACATTCATCCATGTGGATGTCTGACCCGACAGGAAGAATTTTTTCCACTTTCCAAAGTGAAAATGCTCAATGTGCCATAATGAATGAGCAGTTATTGTGGATTTCAACCTGAAATGATCGACCACCTCTTTGAAGTCCAGATCAGTGGATGAAGATAACTATTCATATCAACATGTGGTTCTTCTATCAGCTCATGACCATGTGTTTTTGACTTCTCTGTTATTTTCATCTTGGATAGTTTTAAACGACTCGTAATCTTTGGTAATGCCTTCATCGTGCATACATGTGGAGTTGGCAGTGATATGAAACAGAGAGCAGCAGATAATCCTCATAATCTTTAAGAAAAACTCACATTTTTGCCTGAAAAATGACTTCAGGTTTCCACTTTCTCCTTCTTCTCTCTTTATCAGTTTGAAGCAACTTCTCTGGCAGGATAAGAGATGCATGAGTGCTTTTTCCCTCATACTTTCTGCTTTCCTTTGCCTCCCTGCTTTCCCTCTTTGTTTTCGTCTCCATCTGTCCTTCTCCGGCTCATTCCTGAGTAGCAGCAGACAATGTCAGAGCTGCCTCGTCTGCTCATCACCTGTCAGATTAAGGAGGCAGCTGTTTTTTCTCTGAAACCGATCGTTTCTCACCACTTGACAAAAAGGTTTCTCCTACCTTCAGCTGACACTTAGCGGATTATTTTCAGGCACGATTAGAGATTGTGATGGGTGTCAGCCAGGTATGTTGTGTACCTCTGAGTGCTTCAGATATTTTAAAGGTATCTCCACTTCGAATGCTTGGCTGACATGCACGAGAGCATGTAGAAAGAATCAGGAGTTTCCTCAGTTGCTAATTGCAGGAACCTCCTCCCAGTCACAATGAGTGTGACCTTAAAGGTGAAGCACTTGACCCCTGCAGCCCTGCTGCGATCTCTTCAGGTATAATTAGGCCTGTTTGGGGCCTTTGTATGGCTGAGTGGACACATAAAGCTCTCCACAGGTCTGTTCTCACTCCCAGTCCTGCAGAAACAGCCGCTGAGAGGAGCATGGACCCGACTCAGCCAGAAAATCAGCGATGTTGCTGGAATGTGCTTACAAGATGCAGCACTTTTCATGGCAGCCGATGTTAAAGGTAACCTAAGCCTATGTAAATAAACTGTCCTTTCTGCCATTGTGGTTGTTCCCTTCATGTGCTGCCGCATTTCACATGTCAAAACGTCCAGTTAACACATGCATGGACCTCTGGCTCTGGTCATGGTAATCAGGACCATGACCGAGCTGGAAGTCTCCTTAATGCAATCCACACTTGAATGATGTAGACGTTTCAGATTTTATGCATGCAGCTGACTTATGGTTTGTTTGGACGTTAAAGTTTGAATTCTGGTTTAAATCATTCATTGAACTGCCAGGAATAAAAATGCTCACATATACTGAGAAATTATTGGACAAATGTTGAGAAGCACATGAAAAAATCAAACACTTGGTCTGTTTCTGGAACAACGTCCTTTGGACAGACCAGACCAAAGTGGAGATGACTGGTCAGAAACACCTCAAACCAGCTGTCAGCACGGAGGTGGAGGAATGATGATCCGGGCTTGTTCTCACTCGAGTCTGGGATTTGAACTTGAGTCGCACTTTAGTGGCTTATGATGACTTCAGTTTCAACTAAGACTGTTTAATTTTTACTCTTCTTCTTGATCTCCTGTCTACTGGGTGTGATTCATTTCCTCAGACATGTATTGATTTGCTTCTGAAGACCCAGAAATTCAGCCGCACGCAGAACTGTGATTGAATGAGATGAGGTTTTATTAAGAGCAGACAGGGATGTGGCCGGGGAATCAGAGCACAGTCCGAGGATGTGGCGGGGATATCTGAAAAACTCCAGAAATCAGGAAAAGACAGGGGCAATAGCAGGCTACTAATCAGGAGAAGGCGTAAATCCGTGGTCAGTCCAGAACAGGGTTCAATATCCAGGCAGGCACTCAACAGTGAAGCAATCCAACGTGGGTGAGGCAAGGGTAGTCCAGGAACGTGACAGGGTCAATACCGGGAGGGCTGAAAACACAAGAATAACTCAAGCGCTCAACAAGGTTAGGATAGATGACCATCTGGCAGGGAGGCAGAGACTGGAGAGTGTTTAAGTAGGGCGGGGAGCAGGTGAGGAGAGTGAGTAATCAGGGCAGGTGGAGCAGATGAGCTTGATTGCAGAGCTGCCATCATGACAAGACATACCTCTGGTGTAGCGTCACACAAACACAGATCCATTCATCAAAACATTTGGGTATAAAAACTTCATAAAGGGGCAAAAATAAGAACAGACTGCAACACTGATGCTGGATCCACCCCCATCCAGCTAAAAGGAGCGTGGCTCAGTGGGTAGAGTGGTCGGCTTGTAGCCTGACCACATGACTTTCCAAATGAAGCTTCAAGACGTTGCACCCATGTATGGCCGATCACCAACTTCTGAATTCAGGGCGGGTTTATCAATGACTCAGTGCTTATAAACGAGCACAATCCATCCAAACTTTGTGAGTTTATACTCACACACACACACGCACACACAATGGTTAGGTTGACATAGTGTGTAGTGAATGTGTGCATATCAGTGTTTGTGTGATAATCTGTGTAATGAGTATTTGAGAGCATGAGGGAATCTTGCAAAAGCAAGCACAATCTGTTATTCTCAGCCTTTGATGCTGGCACAATCACAATAACACAATTATTTATTAGGGTATTTAAAAAATCCACTCAGATTTTACGATGCACATAGAAGCTTTATTGTTCCACATAACTGTGCCTTTCTGTTTCTCAACATGTTGGCCTTTATTTTCCCTGCAGATGCCATGTTGAAGTTGTGCTTTACAACACTGAACCATTTCCAGACAATTGCTTCATATTGATTCATTGGTTTACAAAAGCTTCACTTTCTCCATCTCTACTGTTAAGTTTCCAGTGTAAACAGCAGCGAGTTATTATGATAATTACGTTGTTACGGTCAGTTTGTTCACGAAAAATCGTGTCAATATGTGTGTGTGTCATTAACCATTATCACCAAAATGGCTGCTGTTCTCATGGTGCACATGGTCTCGTGGTGGATTTCTCTTTTATATGGCATTTGTAGACGCTAACAAATTGGATGTTTTGGATGCATCCATTTTTCCCGAGTTGGTGCAGCTGGAATGCCAACCACCTGGCAATGACATCACAAAATCTGGCAAAATGAACTGGCAAACAGAAGGAAACCAGGACGTGTGCACACAGAAGGACTAACGAGGAACAGGTGCAGTGAACGAGCAAATCAAACCAGGTGTACTAACCCACAGGAAGTAGAAGGCCAAACAGGATACAAAAAGGGGAAAAACTATATAAAAGAAAAGGGGGGCACATGGGATTGGGACAATGTAGCAGACAAGCTCATGTTTTGTTAACATGGGCTCGTGGAAACATTCTGGTCCACAGTCCAGACCCCTTGGTGGCAGTAATGAAGAAGAAGAAGAAAAACTGTGGAACAGAGACCCGGGTTTACCGAACCATGCCGCATCGAAGGAAGAGAGAATGATGGAGAAGCAGATATCCTGCTCCTGGTTTACCGGTAAATGTTTTTATTTCATCTCCCTCACATCAGTAAGGCGCTCCAGTTTTTAAGATAAACCTTTAGGATGAAAGCTGGTGTCGGCCAGCAGGAAATGCAGCGTAATTAAAAGACATATTAGCCTGAACTAGAGGACGTGGTGAATGATGGTAAACTGGTCCAGCTCGGCCAGGTAGTTGGGAGGCAGGTTCTGCATGGATCCAGTTTCTTTAACCTGAAGAACCACTGGTTCATCTCAGTTAGATAGTAGGAGACGTGAAGCAGGACTACCCTCGCATGTCATTCAGTTACTGTTTAAATAAATTTTACTTTCATATTTTAATTTTTCACCTCTGTGTTATGCTTTACTTCTGACATTTTATTACATTTTCTTTTTTGGAAAATGTGGCTCTGGACATGAAATCTGCAGAAAATGTCGCGTTCTTTCTAATGCTGCACCAAAAGGTGGTCAGACTTGTGGAGGTTTCCATCTCTACGCCTGAGTCCTTAGATCACACTGACTGATTAGACTTCACATAAACCGCAGCATCACTGAGCATAATTACAAGTGTTTTCTGGATTTATCCCTGATACAACAACACATCCACACAGCTGGTAAAAAGAAATTTATTCCCCAACAATTACAAAGCACAAAATATCTCAAAAGCATATTCATATCTGACATGGACTGTACAGGGATGGCATGTGCTTCATCTAAATGATTCAAGAGCTAACACAAAGAAGAAAGAAAACTAATATTTTAGGTACTTTGATGAAAAAAATATGACATATTCCATGTCTAGGTACAAAATAGAAAAGAGCTTGAGCTGATTATGGACTGATATTATACCCTGGTACAGTGTTTAGGCCTCTTTTAAATGTCAAAAGTCATTTACAACTACAAAAACATGACGGCCTCTTTGGTTCCATAAAACATCTGAACAGAGCTCAGTTTTGCTTCTATAAAAATAGCTTTTTTTTCTTTAAATGGCAGTTTCTTCTTATCTTATTTCTCACCACCAGTCATCCAACTCAGTGCAAATATTCTAAAAACCATTCGCTTTGAAGAATAAGCAAAAGATCACAGTGGCGGGCGAGGCGAGGGTCGGGCGTCAGACAGCAGGGATAATAAGCAGGATGTGCAGCTCAGGTATGTGTGGATAAGACACATGACTGGATTGTGAAACAACAGGCTGGAAAGTGTGTCTGAACGTTTGTTACAGGGAATCTGCAGAGACAGAAACATGTAAATGCAGAGTTCAGATATCAGATTTCTCTCCACACTCCAGCTGACGCTTTAATGATGCAGTAAAACTCTAGAGAGTTCGTTCTATCACACTAACAGGTCATTTAATGACGCAGAGTGAAACGTTTCCCTGTACTCACCCCGGTGCAGCGACTTCATTTTTATTCTTTAGTCTCTGCATGGATCATATTTTTTATTCTCATTGTCATTTAATGTCATCAGTGATGGTTGAAATGCAAACTAAGGCAAAATACGCTCAGAGAAATGTGTTTGACCAAAAACCACTGACTGAAGTCGAACTTACAACTTTGACTAGTTGTAGATGTAAATATAAGTCTTCTTACATACAACCGTCACAAAATGAGTGTTTAAAAAGGTGAAAAACTACAAATATGGAGGCTGTTTTCACATGATTCTCATCCAAAAGATGTGCGTTCGTGGTCCATTTCTTCTTTAAACTTTAGCTTTTGCTCACCATTTGGTGATGTTTTGGCAATAAAAACACTAGTTTTCTGAAAACATTATAGCTTGCCTTAAACATGACCCTCTCACATCATGTCACAAATCATTTATAAGAGTCCTATCTGTCTTCAAAACAACACAAAACTGGTGCAAGTTGTGGGGTCATGATCAAGTCAAGTCCTACAAAACAGAAGAGCCCATGCTGAAGGGGGAGGGCATTGACTATTGCTACTGAATATTGCTTTCTGGTAAACCGTGGCAACACATGCATTTTTTGGATAGTATGGAGCTTGTCTACCAGGTGAGAGTCTAGGCAGAGGTTCATAACTGATTGTCTGTTTCTTGCTGTTTTGCACAACAACTGCTGGACAAAATCAAATGACAGCTGGTGGAAATTTGGAGGGTCGATGACGGAGGAACCTGTTAAATTTAATATCTGGCCAGGATATGTCTGTTTGAATTGGCCATCACAGAGTATGTGCCCTCCAAATAATCCCCTATGTTTTTAGAATGAATAAAATAATGAAAGCAAACAGCATGGAGACGTTTCTTAGAGTTATCAAGTGTCCTGCTGGGTATTGTTTAACCTTTAAATAATTAGAAAGGGGAGCTAAATCACATATAAATAATCACCAACTTCTCCATTTGTGTGTAGACGACCACCAATACTCAAACACTGACACTGTGGCCTTAGATACAGAGGAAACTGAGCTTTTTAACACCATGAAAGGGTCTGCGATGTTTATGAACCTAAACAAAGGAACAACTGAAAACCAAAACGTAAGGGTGAAAATGAAGGTAAAGTTAAAATTATTAATGGTAGTTCAGACAGGAGATTGTAAATGGAAAGTGGACTGTATATAGTCAGAGAAAAGCAATAAACCTGCAGGTGTTCATCATCACTCTGACAACTTCCCGAAGTGGATTTAGTTTTTGATTAAAAATTAAAACGCTCCTATACGTCATCGTTTATGTGTATGTACATTAAGAATGCAGTAAAGTCAAGTCCTACAAAATATGAGATAAAGTTGTCCTACAAAATATGTCTTAAATTCAAGTCCAACTAAATATGCAATAAAGTCTTACAAAATGTCGTAAATTCAAGTCTTAAAAAATAAACAACAAAGTCAAGTCCTACAAAATATGAGATAAAGTCATCCTACAAAATATGTCGTCAAGTCAAGTTCTACGAAATATGCGATAAAGTTCTACAAAATGTCGTAGTGTCAAGCTCTACAAAATATGGAATAAAGTCAAGTTCTACAAAATATGTTGTTATGTCAAGTTCTATAAAATATGTGATAAAGTCCAGTCCTATAAATATGCGGGAAAGTCCAGTCCTTATAAAGAGAATGAATAAATCGGTTTTACAGATGTTGTATGATGGCCTCCCACCTAGATCTTGCCCCTGGTGCTGCCTCCCATTCTCACATTTCAAGTAAAGGTGATGGTTTGTCACTATGAGCCTCAGTTGTATGTTATGTGGGTACATAATTTACATTGCATAGCTAATGCGGCACTTATTTACTTCAGAAGGACTGTGGGCAGTGATGATGCATCACAAAGGGCTTATTAAAGGCATTTCAATCTGCAAGTGCTTTTAAAGTGTGCTTTGGGGAGGGCAAAGCTGCACCAAACTGAACAATATGGCAACTTTTCACTTTCACTGACTGAATTAAAGAGAAGACAGCTTCCCTCATGAGAAGAAACTACAGGGAAGCTCCCAAATATGAAGAAAGACAGAAACGTGAGGTTCCTCCTGATATTCACTCCAACTTCTTTAAGCAAAAAAATGGGATAAACTACTTCTTTGATTGATTTTAGATGTTTTCTTCACCTTTGATGACACAAAGACTGAAACGGAAGGGTATTGATTTAGTCAACTGAGCCACAAGCTGTGGGGCAGCCTGGATGCTTTTGTGATGGAACAGGATTGAAAGAGCATGAAGCCGGCAGCTTAACTCTGCTGTTTGACTGGCGATACAGTCTGAAGGGAAATGGACATGTTTGTGGTTTGTGGTTAAACATGAATATGTCATCTGTCAATCAAAAATCTAGAGTCATACTTTGTAGAAAAGAAGGATGAAGGTAACTTTTCTAGTTTTAGGGGTAAAATGAAAAAAAGACAATAATCAGAAAGGAATCTGAGCCATCCCAATACGCTGGTTGTATGTTTTTAGCCCTCAGTCATAGAAGAATTTCAGGGGTAACTTCTCATACTTCTGCCTTTCTTTGGAGATTTATTTGTGGCTGTGTAATGCTCACCCGTGTAGAGCATGCTTCTTTCTGTCTGGACCATGCGTCTGACCAGAAGTGCTATATGTTTGTAGAGCCTTCATCCTAAGAAAGAGGCATAGCTGACTTACTTAAGGCTCCCTACACCTCCTGTGGAGACGTTATTCTTAAGGTCGGGTTTTACTCTAACAACATGACTGAAAGCAGGAAATTTCATCAGATGATGATTTTGTAGTCTTCCTCACTGTCTTGGAGATATCTAATGAGGAGCTGCAGGTTTTGATTGTTTCCAAAGAGGATAAGTTCAGGAAGAGAACTCTTTCCATATGCTTAAAGGAGACTGGACAGAGGATATAACCAAATATGTCAACAAACATAAATATATATACAAGTTTTTGTGCAGGCATACATGAGGGTGTGTAGATATGTGTGGATGAGGTGTGTGTGCGCATGTTTTTATATCGTCTATAAATATTTTGTGTCTATATCCATTTTTGTTGTTGTAGTGAATCTGTCCAGTTCTTCAGTTAAATAAAGAGAAAACAGTTAAGCGCAGCCGCACTCGTCAACGATCATGTTGGGAACGTCCCGCTTCACGATGTTGAGCTCGTCGTCGAAGTACAGCATGGACATGGTGCTGAGCTTGGTGGGGATGCAGCAGGAGTTCATGGAGCCGGGGCTCATCCCCCGCAGGCGGTACTGGTTCACCACCGCCGTATGAAAGGAGGAGGCCGAGCCGGGGACGCCCGCCATGTAGGCCGGACAGTTCCCCTCACAGTAGTTCCCAAAGTAGCCCGACGGCGCGATGATCCAGTCGTTCCAGCCGATGAGTCGGAAGTCTATGTAGAACTGCTGCCGGCAGCACAGGCTGCTGCTGCCGTCGCACTCCAGCCCTCGCTTCCGGATGCGGTGCTTGCTGTCCGCCTGCCTCGCCCGCACCACCAGGAAGGGCCGGTGCGCCTCGTCATTGAGGTTGAGCAGGACCGGGACAACACCCTCCGTCTCGCAGCCTTCGCAGCGCACGTCCAGGTTCTGCCGCCTGTCGTCGCCCTTCTCGAACACCATCCGTACGGCATCAGTCAGCGCGAAGGTGTGCCAGCCGCTGCGCCTCAGCTCCACCCGCTTCTCCACCAGGTTCCACTTGCTGCCGAGGCCGGGCTCCTGGTAGTACACCTTCACCGTCACCTTCCGCTTCCCGCGCTCCTCCAACGGCAGCAGTTTGAAGTAGAGCCAGAGGGTGGCCTGGCTCACGTGCAGGTTCTGGTTGCCCTCGTTGGAGATCAGGAAGAACAGGCTGGACTTGGAGGTGACCAGGTCATCTGAGGAAAGCAACAGAAACACATCAGAGGAAGGCAACCAGGCCAGAGGCTGAAACAGCGCCACATATTCATGTCAACTCTCCTCATGTGGAACATTTAGCAGACAAAATGAGGAGGGCGAGCCAGAGCCCGTGGACTGTGACAGAGAAGTCGGCCTCTGAATCGACCCAGATTTTGGAGATGGGTGGGAGGCGGGAAGAGGCTTTGAGCTGAATGCTACCCGGACATGTGAGGCCATGCTCGGGCGGCGCGCCAACACGAGACATCCAGAGAAGTACTGGCTTTGATTTAGCATTTAATCACCTCATGGGGAAAGTAGCTGAACAACTCGGGGACTTTCTAACACTCACTTCTTCTAAAAGTACTAAAGGTTCTCGCATCTCATTCCTGGTTCGTGGTGTACCTCCCTGCAGGCCAGTGTGCCCACAACAGGGATCAAATTCTCATCCTGAGCAGGAACATGTAAATATCCTGAGTGCTGCTGAGTAATTGATGGACTCGGAGCAAAGTCCTCCTTAATTTAGCGGGTTTGACTCTTTTTGGCGCTTTATCTGAGGACGCTCTGAGCCCTGGGCTCCGGCCTTGAAATTTGAAATGTTCTGACACGTTTAGTAGCTGCAGCCACAGAAAAAACCCAACGAGGAGCAGACTGACAGCTGTCAGGTGAGGAAGATTATACTCCTTCATCAGGGCTGATCCTCGTGAACTCTGAGTGAAGCCAACCAGGAGAGATTGAGACTGACAGTTCATGGAAAACAGCGTCCAGTGGCTGAACTTGAGATTTCATGGCTGAGCAGATGCAGACTGCAAAGCTTTTACTCAGAAAATGTGGATACTTCCGGGAACCGCTGTGTTTTCTCTGGCTGCAGATCGCAACACAACAACCAGACAATCGCCCACTGATGAGGTGGTATGCAGAGTCCGCCTCATCCATCACAGGACGAGTTAATCTCCGAGTCATTACTCAGCAGGGCGGATCTGGAATCGCACGCCGCGGCAGATTACAGCTCAGCAGCAGGAAAACACAGAAGCTGCAGGTACAGATGCTGCAGCCTCACCTAAACCCGAAGGATCAAAGGACGGAGATGGAGACGAACCCCCCCCCCCCCCCCCCCCAAAAAAAAAGGGGTGGGTACTCTGAACTGCTATTTGGTGCAGATGTTCCCCATTATTGTTTATTCTTGTTGCAGAAATATTATCTCTTCTGGTTCAGAGGACTGACATGGAAGGTATTACAGTGATGGATAAACATATTAAAATCTGTCAACTAGCGGACGATGCAACCCTGTTTCTAAACAATGAAAAACAATCCCCATTGCATTAGAGGTTGTAAGCCAATTTTCAGTTAGCTCAGGCTTGAAATTAAATCTAAATAAATGTGAATTACTGACATTGCTTAACTCGCCACTGCGATCCTCATATAACATCAGTGTTAAAGCAGAGGTTAAATATTTGGGTGTTACTATTTCTAAGGACAAGACCATAAGTGAAGATCTTCATTTTGTGCAGAAGGCTGAAAACTGTAAATCAGTATTGAATAGTTGGTTAAGGAGAGACATCTCACTATTTGGAAGAGTACTTTTGTCAAAAATGGAAGGTCTCTCTAGACTGATCTACCCAGCGTCATCTTTGCCTGTCTCCAAGATTACAATTAAGAAAATTAATGATATTATATTAAAATTTTTATGGAGAAATAAATGTCATTACATTAGGAAAGAATATATAGTCAAACCACTGGAGGAGGGGAGGTTAAATTTAATTGATTTTGATATAATGAATGGAGTTCTGAAATTGAAATGGCTAAAATCATTTATTAATAACCCAGACTCTCTTTGGTTTATAATCCCCAAATTTATTTTCCAAAAAATGGCTGGAATAGATTTTCTCCTTCAGTGTGACTTCAGCTTTAACGCTCTACCAGTTAAATTAGCAGCGTTTCATCAACAGGTGTTATTAATTAGAAGTTAATATACGAACACAACTTAAACCACACAGCATTCCCGTATGGAATAACAGATACATCCTGATCAACCGGAAACCAATATTTGATGAAGAGTGGTACTCCAAAGGCATCTGGTCAGTGAGTCATCTGATGGACCTAAAAGGGAATTTTTTAGATCACAAAAGATTTTGTGCTGTGTATAAAATTGAATGCTCCAAAAAACATTTTAGAAAAATTGTGAAATCTGTCTCTTGTTAAAGAATATAAGCTCTATTCAAACAGGCCTCCAGTACTGAGGTCCCTACAGATTGAAGGTATTAACTTTGGTGATGCTAAATGTAACAATAAAACACTGAGGACTTTCCTCTTAAAAGACAGTTTCCCAAATCCAATCAGTATGAATTATATTCTTAAAGATTTTAATGGAGATCAAATTCTTAAATTTCGATCTAATTATAATAAATATCCACTTCTTCCGAAAGCAAAAGAGATGCAATTTAAAATAATTAACTAAACATATCCGACCAATAAGTTTCTGGTGTCTAAATTCAAGATAAACACAGAAGATTGCTTGTTCTGTACGGGGAATGTTGAAAATTTGAAGCATTTATTTTTTATGTGTGAACCAGTTCTACTTTTTTGGACAGATTTACAATCCTGGCTACACTCAAAGAATATTGTATTTCCTCCACTGTCTGATATCACCATATTATTTGGACTGGAATGTGAAAACAAAACAATTGAATATGTAGTAAATGTTTTAGTTTTGATTGGAAGTTCTTTATTCATAGATGTAGGTATTTTAAAACGAAACCCACATTTAAGCATAGGTAAAATGACTTTTTTATACTCTATATGTCTCTTAGGTTGATTTAGAATAAACATGCAGTTAAGCTATATTTAATGTTTGAACACTTCAACTTGTAACAATAACGACCCCCTATTCCCTTTTTTTAATTTTTTTGTAGTCTGGATGTTGTCTTTTCTTTCTGTATCTTGTATTGTTTTGGATAGGAGTGTTTTTCTGGCGCAATCTGATCTATTTACCCCATGGTGACGTCTGATATATGTATAATTGCTCTATTTTTGTTATGTATTATGTACATTAGCAATTTAAAGAAAAGCAAGAACATGCAGCGGCGCTAACATTCCTGCTTATTTCACGCTGACCCTCCTCGTAGTGAGTCAGAAGTTGGGTCCTTTTCGTTCGAGTGTGCCTTTGATATTGAACAGTATGAGAGCATGAAGCATAAAGAGAGGATGAAGCAGTTAATTGCTCCGCAAGGGGAGGGAGAGCGCTATGCTGGGAGAGATGTATGTTAACCAGTAGAGGGTGCTGTTGCACTGTGTAACTTAATCTACTTCCAAATGGTTAAATGTTGACTGCTGGGTGATTATTGATGTCCTGCATGCCAAATTGGTATATTTGTTCAAGTGAGTTTATTCCAAACAACTGATGGAGCAATATTTTGTTTATTATTATTGTTCACAG
>JBAFTB010000027.1:1939040-1954031 GCA_037177355.1 Melanotaenia trifasciata
GATGATGATGATGATGATGATGATGGTGATGATGATGATGATAATGAGGGATTTATAATTAATGTTTGTAGTGTCATGTGACTGTTCTCACGTTACTGGTTATCATCCAAGCAGCTGCTGCAGCGTAACGGACACATCAGTTCATCCCACGTCCGCACCAACTTCCTGCTGCGTTCAGGGACATCAGGTGATCCCACATCCGTGCCAACTTCCTGCTGCATTCAGGGACATAAGTTCATTCATTGTCTGCGCCAACTTCCTGCTGCATTCAGGGACATAAGTTTATTTCTTGTCTGCGCCAACTTCCTGCTGCATTCAGGGGCATCAGGTGATCCCACATCCGTGCCAACTTCCTGCTGCATTCTGGGACATCAGGTCATCCCACATCCACGCCAACTTCCTGTTGCATTCTGGGACACCAGTTCATCCCACATCTGCCCCAACTTCCTGTTGCATTAAGGGACATCAGTTCATTTCTTGTCTGCGCCAACTTCGTGCTGCATTCAGGGATGTCAGGTCATCCCACATCCACGCCAACTTCCTGTTGCATTCTGGGACATCAGTTTATTTCTTGTCTGCGCCAACTTTCTGCTGCATTCAGGGACATCTGGTCATCCCACATCCGTGCCAACTCCCTGCTGCATTCAGGGATGTTAGTTCATCCCACGTCCACATAAACTTCCTGCTGCGTTCAAGGACATAAGTTCATTCCTTGTCTGCACCAACTTCCTTCTGCATTCAGGGACGTCAGGTCATCCCGCATCCACCCCAACCTATTGTTGCATTCTGGGACATTAGTTCATCCCACGTCCATTTAAACTTCCTGCTGCATTCAGGGACATCTGGTCATCCCACATCCGTGCCAACTTCCTTCTGCATTCAGGGACATCTGGTCATCCCACATCCGTGCCAACTTCCTTCTGCATTCAGGGACGTCAGGTCATCCCCCATCCACTCCAACCTACTGTTGCATTCTGGGACATTAGTTCATCCCACGTACATTTGAACTACCTGCTGCATTCAGGGACATTCATTCATCCGTTGTCCACACAAGTTTCCTGCTGCATTCAGGGACATTGGTTTTTCCCACATCCATGTAAAAACATTAGAGGAGTGCCTCTCCCTAATGAACCCAGCTTGATCTTCCAAGATTACTGAGGATGTAGGACGTTCCAGGCAGTGGGCTAGAATTTTTGCTAATATTTTCATGTCTACAGATAAAAGAGAAATTGGCCTGTATGTATGTTTCTCAACAACTCCTGTTTTAAAAGTTCGGAAGCAGATGTGCTGCTCACTGGTGTGGTGGTTAGCACCACGGTCAGACAGTAGCGAGGTCACTGGTTTGAGCCTCAGCTGGGGTTTGAACAGCGGCCTTTCTTTGTGGAGTTTGCATGTTCTCCCGTGTATGCGTGGGTTCTCTCCGGGTACTCCTTCCACCGTCCAAAGACATGATGTTAGGTTACCTGGTCTAAATTCTCCCTGGAAGTGAGTGGTTGTTTGTCTCTCTGTGTTGGCCCTGTGATGGACTGGTGACCCGTCCAGGTGTACCTGCCTCTCACCTGTTCAATGCTGGATTAGGCTCCAGCTTCCTCGCAACCCTTAATGGACGAAGCGGTACAGATAATGGATGAATGCACAGTTCAGGGGATCATTGTCTTTTGTATGAATTGGACAAATTGAAGCTTGTATTAAAGCAGAAGGTGAAGAACCTTGCCTCTAGCAGCAATTAAACACTGACTCGGGAATGTTTATAAGACTCCAGGGGAGGTCTCATCATTTTATTTAACGTCACAAAAAACGGTGATTGGGTCAGACATTCATTTAAAAAATTATTTTTCTGTGAGCAGAAGGGCATCTGGAGGAGAGACCTCCTTCCCCTCCAGCCTGTCTGGTTCCTGTAGTCAGGATGAGGTCTGGACTCTGAATGGACCACGTCAACACCTGGTTCTGGTGTAGATCTGCTGCTGTGTTTGGGATCTTTGTCCTGCTGCATGAGACAGTTCCAGTCAGGCTTTATCTGTCAGACAGATGGACTCACATCTGACTCTAGAACAGGCCCAGACCATCATCCCTCCACCACCGTGCTGACAGCTGCTATGAGGTATTTAAGGACCAAACATGTCCACTGTGGTCTGGTCTGTCCAGAGGACCTTGTTCCAGAAGTCTGGTGGTTTTTCCAGATGCAGCTTTTCCAGCCTAAGCCGTGCTGCCATGCTCTTCTTTCTCCTGCAACCTTCCCTACAAGCCATACTGGTTCAGTCTGTTTCTACCTGGACTGTCAGGAACTTTAACATCTAACCTGCTGACTGAGACCTAGAGGGTCTGACATGGAGATCTTGGTGTCTTCAACAATTTCTCTGAGCGTTGACCGGTCTGACCTTGGACTGAACAGACTTGACGTCCACCAGTGGGAAGATTAATTTAGGAAACTAGAGAAGCTGTTAGATGAGGGGAGTCAAAGTTAAACACACAGCGGGACACAATGGAAAACTTGGAACAAGTTGAGGGCCGGATTGGTTCAATGTTTATTAAAAACTTATTAAAATGACCTTATTGCACATATAGAACCTGGAACTAACAGAGCATATTAGTTATTGCCTATTAAATTAAATTAAATTAAATTAAATTAAATTAAATTAAATTAAATTAAATTAAATTAAATTAAATTAAATTAAAAACAAAGAAAAAAAAACAACAAAAAAGGAAAATAAAACCTATATATATGTGTGTGTGTGTGTATACACACACACACATATATAGGTTTTCAGAGCCGGTGTTTCCTGTCCAGATGCTTGTATCTGTCATGGAGCTTCTTACGTTGTTTTCGTTTATTTCACCCTCATCGTCTCCACACAGAACACACAGCTTTACATCCACAACCGTAAACTATGTCCCAATTCAGTGTCGACACACTTCGGAATGTAGGCTACGAAGTGTCCTACAAATACTGTGGTGTGTCCTACACAGGCTATGGAGTGTCTTATGTAGGCTACGTAGTGTCCTACATAGACTAGGGAGTGTGTTACACAGGCTACAGAGTGTCTTACGTAGGCTACGAAGTGTCCTACATATGCTATGGTGTGTTCTACGCAGGCTATGAAGTGTGTTACGTAGGCTACGTATTGTCCTACATAGACTAGGGAGTGTGTTACGTAGGCTACAAAGTGTCTTACGCAGGATTGCCGAGTTTCTTACGTAGGCTACGGAGTGTCCTATGCAGGCTTTGGAGTGTCCTACGCAGACTACAGAGTGTCTTATGTAGGCTACGGGGTGTCTTATGCAGGCTACGAAGTGTCCTACGTAGGCTATGGAGTGTCCTATCTAGCCACTTGCCGTTTGTGAAATGGGACAGCCACAGCAGCAACGTAGGATGTTGAATCCCTTAAACCTCTGAAATGACTAAATTTGCATATCGTAGGCCACTTTAGTGAACGTTAACACCGACCGAGTAATAATGCAAAAAAAAAAAAAGAGAAAACGATTTGAGGCTCTGTTGTTTTCCAGCCAGTACATTCTTCATTAACTCCTTAAAAATCCATGAATATCAAATATTACAGAACTTTAATGCCACCGTTTAACAAACATGTTTTAAAATACTTGGTTTTGTCATGTTTCTACTAAAGTGAGGTAATCTAAAACTCTTCAGAGCTTTGTTGCTCATTCACCATCATCTCGTGCGCAGTGAATTCTGGGAGAAAAGAGGCTGAAGGATCCATCACTAGCAGCCTACGCTACAGGCAGGAGTGTAGGGTTGTAGAGTGGATTCAGAGCAGCCTTCCACATGGGACAGAGCTCGGAGCCACTTGTAGCCGACGAAGCTGCACTCCGAAGGTGTAGACCCTGGACTGGGACACAGCTACAGACTGTTTATAAAGTCCACTTTTCCTTTAGCCATCTTTGTGGGGAGAGGGTGACACAGGTGAGCAGCGCCATCAGGCGGCTAGAGAGCGAGGTACTCGCTTGGGGGCCGTGATTGACGTAGAGATGCAGTGCATTGTGGGACTTGCAGTGTTATGGTGGTTCGTATTCTCTGTCAGCGGGCCAGCTCTGATAGTGGTTAGATATGATCCTGTGGCCCAAAGATAATTCATTCATGGCCTGGATGTGGCCAGCGGGCCTTGAGTTTGAAACACGTGTTAGAAGCTTCACTAAAGAGCAGAAAAGTGTGTCTGTAGTCAGATTTAGTCTAACCAGCAGAAAAATCAAATTCACTAACATTTTCATACAATTGCATGAATGAAGTAATAAAAACCGAGTGACATACAATCCCAGCTCTCATCCCAATCTGATCCATAGTCCAATGGTGGAAGGACAGCTTTTCAAACCGGTAGGAGAGCTTTTTATAAAGATTTTACCTGCAGCGTTAACAGCTGATTTCCAGTCAGGTATTTTGTGTAAATATTGTATTTGTGGTTCATGTGTCTAACAACACATGAAGTCCTGAATCTCTGTCTTGGTCGTCCACAGGGTGAGTTTGTGGACGACGGCACAGAGACCCACTTCACGGTCGGGGAGCATGACTGCTGCATCAAGGCGATGAGCAGCGGGAAGAAGAAGAGCGGCATTGTGCACTACTTCCTGCTGGATGGAGAGAAAGTAGCCGCTTCTACACAGTAGAGCTGGGCTGGACTGAGCAGAGATCACCTTTCACAGACTCACAGGACCAGGTATTTCATGCTGCGTTCAGGAGCATGAGAGCAATATGGACTATTTTCCTATTTGTGTGGTTTTAGTTGCAGACTTAAACTAATACATGTGCAGCATTTGTTCTGTTAGTTTTTCAGTTGTGGTTTCATCTTGAAGTGATGATAAACTAACTGAACAGAAAAGTGAGGAAAGGAGTGTTTGGTGGATTATTTCTTTGTTGCAATGATGCTTTTTTTTTTTTTTTTTTTTTTTTTTTCAACAACTCTCCTCCCAATGGAAAGCCCTTTTCTCTCCCGTGGCACAAACACCCTCCCCCTTTTTTTCCCCACTCTGAAGTGAGGAGAAACTAACTGAAAAGAAAAGTGGGGAAAGGAGGGTTTGGGGGATTGTTTCTTTTTTGCAATGGTTTTTTTTTTTTTTTTTTTTTTTTTTTGGCAATAAATCTTATCCAGATGGAAAGCCTGTTTATTTCATGGTGCAACCACATACTCAACTTTTTTTTTAATAGAAAATTACATTTTCTTACCTTTAACACAAAGTTTAGAAAGAAATCTGAGAAAAGGAAGTTTTTTAAAGGCAGAGCGGGTTTTTGCACACCAGCAACGCAGTAACGATCTTCCTGAGCGCGACTGAGCAAAGAGTGTAAGCACGCGGCAACAGCGTGGTGTAAAACCGGAAGACAGGAGGTTTACTTTTCAAAACAAAAGCCCTTATTCATGCCCCTCTGAGTTTAAACTAATGCATCCATGACAACAACAACAAATGCTTAGCTTGACAAATATAATAAAATACACCCATATCTGCGTTTAATTACGCGTATACATGTTATCACGGCTGTCTAAAGTATTTTGTGTTTGAAGCATAATTTGTGTATGTCCTCAGAAATCAACCTGGTCACAAGTTGCAGTATGAGAGTAACCAGCAGGGGGCAGCGTATGAACCAGTTGGAACAGATGTGAGGTCTCAGGGTCGACAGCAGGGAAAAGGGATGGAAAGTTTCAAAGACAAACATGCAATGCTTGTTTGTTATGACTCTTTCCCACTGGTACCCACTTAGCCCAGCCTGACACCACCCCTCCCGACTTGTAGGTGTCTCCATCAGTTTAAATAGAAGTTCTGAGTGATAATAAATAAGAGTAATTTGGGAACTAAAAGAGCCTGCTGTAGAGCCGGCCATCTAAAGCGAGGCTAAAACGCAAACCTAATCTCAACCTTACTTTTAATCTCTGTGACCTGAATGTAAGCCACCATAAATATAAAGCCAGATTAAAGAGCTAAAACAGACCCAATAACACATTTTGTTCTCCACTTTTTCAGATCTGCATAAAAGTGACGTTCAGCATATTTTGTATTTGCAGGTAAAAAGGAAAGAGCTGTAGTGATTTATTAACATACAAACGTATAAATATATCAGGGTGAAACTGTCCTAAAGAGGTTAGTAGTGAATATTTGGTCAGTCTGAACCCTTTTAGATGGGCTCTCTGCTAATTTGATTGTTTTATCACTCAGTTTCTACCAGCATAAAAAACTAAACGTCTCATTGTTTGGAACAAAACGCCGGAGTTTAATTTTGAAATCCGTAACCGGAACTCCCCGGCTGGTTGCGTTTGACTTTACTCTCCAGAGGAAACACATTGACGGTAATGACGTTCCCGGCTGGGATCCTATGGCTCCAGCCTGCACGGGACCGACCTGACCGCACGGGACAGTGGAAACCGCTCCGACATACCTGTAAAATACGCCCCGTCCCTAACACCTGGACTGATTCTACGGACCAGTACGACCAGTTGGCCCCCGCTGCTGGAGTTTAACCCCGAACGGAGTAGGATATTCTGCGGTTTTCGCGCAGCTGGTCCCGGAGCGGAGACAAAACAACGTAGGGAGGAAAGGACAGGAGCAGGCATCCTCACTACCCACCACGAAGTGTTAACCAGGCTGCTAGCAGCTGCTCTCTTACTCCACTACCAAAGACAGCTTCACCGCCCTCTCCACGGCTTTAACCCCCGGCTCTGTCCTAATGTGAGGCGGACTTTCTCGCCGGGTAAGCAGCGAGTTTTCCCCTTTTCCAGCCCCCGGCTTGTGGAAGCTACAGCTAGCTAGCTTTAGCCACCTAGCAACAAGGCCGTTTGTCATCCTCCTGGTCCGGTCATGTATGACTGTAAGTGACCGTAAAAGCTCTTTTTAATCAGAGGAAGTGTCTGTTTACTGTCTGGCGGGCTGTAAGGATATGGGGGAGCGGTGCTCCGCCTGCCGCACATCTGTCGCCGCAGCGGAGCTGGGAAGCGGGACGCGCCGGGGAACAGCTGCTTTCCCCGGACAGTAGCAGCCGCCTGGCCGCCGCTGGGGGCATCGCTCGGATCAAACTCTCCAGGGATGTAGAGGAGGGTCAAACCGTCTCTGCTGGATTATACACGTACAGATTCAGATTAGCAGCGTTGGGTCTTCTAAAGCTTTCTCCACAACCGCCCCCCAGCCGTCCTCCTCTATCCGCGGGGATCAGCAGAGGGCTGCAGGGATGAACTACCAGCAGCACCTCGCCAACTCGGCCGCCATCCGAGCCGAGATCCAGAGGTTCGAGTCCGTCCATCCGAACATCTACTCCATCTACGAGCTGCTGGAGCGCGTGGAGGAGCCGCTGCTGCAGAACCAGATCCGGGAGCATGTCATCGCCATCGAAGGTGAGTGTTTACATCCAGAAGCACCGACAATCCGCGACTTTTCCAGCCCTACACGGTCAAATTGTGTCCGGGCTTTTACTCCACCACACACACGAGTTTTACATGCAAATACTTAGTGTCGGATTCTGGATTCTTGCAGTCATTTATTTGATTTAGTTAGTTTTTTTAAGAAACTAGATGGAAAGCATGCAGGATAACACAAACCCATGCCTTATATTTCATCTAAGTATCAAAAGCTGTGGTGAATATATCAGGTTTCCATTGATCTTTGCTACCAGACTCCCAGATGGATGTGATTATGTCTGAAGGGCTCTTAACTACAACGTGATATATTATCAGAACAGGAGCTGCGGATGGATGGGATGGATGGTCTCCGTAGAAACGGAGCAGCATCCAGAGAGGAGATGATGCTGTGTGTTCTGTGTGGGACGAGCACTAAGAGGATTGTTTCAGCCTGTAAAGCACTTCTCTTTGTGGCTTTGTATCTTTGCTGATTGATGGCCGGTTGCAGAGTTAGGATAGGGATATCTAGCTTGTGATGCCGGAGGTTCCTGAAGGACTAAACACCTGCAAGGTCTTTTAATGTGGCTGCGTTTGAGCCAAAGACAAGAACACTTAATGAACCTCCCACATTAGAGGCAAACAGTAAGAAACTTTCTTTTTCACTCAAGAACTTTTTACTTAATTTTAAGATCTTTTTGAGTGATAGAAAGAAGAGAAACAAAGAAAAGGGGACCACGCCCCTCAGTAAGTCATAGTCACTGGTTATTGATGAATTAGAGGAGCTGGAATCTGTGTGAAATGTCCAACTTGGAGACAAGTCATCACCTCTTCCTCTCGTACTGTTATTTTTCATCCACCAGAGTTTTTGTGGTTCTGGTCCCGCATGAGGCGGATGATTGAACAATCTCTGGGATTGATGGATTGATCCTGATGAGGAAACCCAGGATTGGTGTCAGAGGTGCTTCTCCACCTTTCCAGATGAGACGGCATCAGATGTGTGGTGATTGGTTAATCCAGTGAAGTACACACAGCGGTCCGTTAATCCAAGTCCGGCTCATTTCTCATGGCCGGTTTCCATCCCGAGTATCGGTGTGATCTGATTAAAGCAGCAGGGATACGGAGGTGATCGCCAAACTTTGGGCCGTTTTTCTTCCATTTCCCCACATGGATGACTTTTTCTGACTCTGGGGACAAATTTACCACCTGTTCAGGTCATTAGAGGACAAAAAAGTCCTCTCGCAAAAACTGTCATAAAAACAATAACAGGTCTATGTTCTCCTTCTTTTAGCTCAGAGTGTTCAACCAGCTTCAGACCTAATCAATAAAACCAACAGTTTGATCACGTGATGTCAGTGTTTATGAAAACGACACGAGTTATTTCCCATCCAACACACCGGCAGGGGGCTTGTTTAAAGATGAAATCAGTGGTTTTACTCATTTTTAGTAGATTTTAGGCCGATATGATGTAATCAAATAGACATTTAAATAGTTGAATTAATTATAATAAATGATATTTGGTAGCTGTGATTAGGAGTGAAGCCGATTGAGCCATTAGAGGGAAAATATTGATCTGTAATGTTTTAGAGCAGTTTTTGGAAGAGGACTTTCTTGTCCTATAATGACCAGAAAGGGTAGGAAATGAAGGTGATCTGGAGGGTTGAATCGGGGCTCAGATGACCAGAGTCTGGCGAAGGTTTTTGGATCCGAGCGGCTCAGCCGTCTCGCCCGTGGTGACTCGCTGGCTGCCGTCCTCCATCTTTGCCTGTCAGCACACATCTGGATGTGCGGTGCAGATTTATATCTGAGCCTCTGGGCTCCAGAGCTTCTGCGTGTGCTGCGAGTCGCTCTGATTCTCACTCGGCCTACTTTCTGCGCTCTGACTCACGCCACGCTCTCCGCCTCTCATTTGCATGAGGATGGATGGATGTCCTGCCAGCCAGGTGACGCTGACCCAGTTTAGATGCTGGGATGCAGAAAGCAGCGGCTCACCTGAAACCAGCCAGACCAGCAGCAGGAAGAGTTTGCTGTGAAAGCGTCCAGATGACGACATGTTTTTATCAGGTCTTCAGGTTGTAGCTCCCAGTTCTCCACCTCTTCACTGTGAAACGTGCATATTTGCCTGTTGAAGCTGCTGCTTGGTTGTTGCAGCAAACATTTTCGCTAGTTTAAAACCACCTTCTTCTCCAACCGCAGCCTCTGTTTCACATTCAAATAGATTAGTTGAGTTAACTTGAAGAAACAAGAGTTTCTCATCACATATTGACTCTACTTGCAGCATGCTCATATAAAACTGCTTTCCACCCAAAGTACCCAGTACTTTTTCCTCTAGATACCAGGGAACTACAGCTTGTACTTGGTCTAGTTTCTGGTGCTAGTGGTGGAACTACAGTGAGTAAACTTTAAAGTAAATCAACAAAGACCAGACCAGCAGGACTCAACGATTCAGGACTAGAAACAACTTTGAAACCCATCGTAGGATGGAGGATTGCTTTTACACTTATTAGGGGTTAGGGTTCGATTCCCTTCAGCTTGATTCCTGCAGCGTCAGTTCACGTTTACAGACACAGTTCATCCCAATTCATTAAAGTCCAGTTAAAACGAATCTATTTCCTGATCCACATCAGTCCAGTTTCTAACAACTGTGTTCATATAAACCACTTCATAAGATAATGACCTAGCTAAGAAAACCTCCATCAGAACCAGGACCAGGAAGGAGGGTGTGGGGTGGTTTTACAGTGAAGGGACAGTTGTGTGTAAATCCTGGCTGAGACGGCCGCGGTGTCTGTGATGAAGAAGAAGTCCTTCCATCCTGTAAACGTCCAGCAGCTGTGGTATGGGGGACGTCTTTTACTTGTGGCTGGTGGAAAATCTGGACTTTGAGTTTCAAACTCATAAGTCATGAAGCTTAAAAGTTTCAGACCAGGGCAGCGATGAGTTTGGTGTTGCAGCGTGCTGCATCTGGACTGTTTTCTGTGGTAAACGGAGCTAAACTCCACCTCATCCTCCGTCAGCTGGCTCTGATCAGACCTGAGAACGTCTAAAACAGGATCTGAGCCTCCTGCAGCTGCAGCCTACACTAAATTGTTCTTCTTTGTGTATCAGTGCTGCTCTCCGGTAACACTGCCTCTTTGTCTGCTTCTGTCTGTGGTCCGGCCTGCAGTCAGTGAACGCACCATGTGACCCAGTTGGCTTTGGCCTGCATGTTTGTTCACCTTCAAAGCTGAGCGTATCCTCTCAGTGCCACATAAGACTGGATCTTAGGTTACAGCTGTCTACAGACGACTGTGATAATGGTTAGTTCATGAACAGCTGGAAAATTGATCTTTCTGTTCTGCTTTGCCCCATTTGAGATGAGTTCATTGTTTTTACATTTTGCTCTTTAAATTTGCAGATGGTTTTGTATCAGAGGGTCAGATCTGAGTGACCCTGAAAGCCTCATTGTAAAGTTCTACCTGCTGGAAACAACAAATCCAGACCATGTGGTCAGGGTGGGTGTTTCAGTGGGCGTGGACCATGTGGTCAGGATGGGTGTTTCAGTGTGCGTGGACCATGTGGTCGGGGGGTGTTTCAGTGGGTGTAGACCATGTGATCAGGGTAGATGTTTCAGTGTGCGTGGACCATGTGGTCAGGGTGGGTGTTTCAGTGGGCGTGGACCATGTGGTCGGGGGGAGTGTTTCAGTGGGCGTGGCCCATGTGGTCGGGGGGGTGTTTCAGTGGTCGTGGATTAGCTGTTAGACATTTGAATGAAGGTTTTCTCTCAGTTCTTTGTTTTGTGAAGTTTTTGTTTTTTTATTGAATGTTATTACAATCCTGTGAGTCCTGCAGGTAATGTATTAGATCGTAGAAAAGCTGGTGTTTACTTGTTGTGTGACTGTCCCTGAATGCATCATGTGAACACAGTGTCCAGTGGAGGCTCTCCCAGCTCTTATACAACCGCTGCTGTCAGTAATAACAGTAATGAGGAGTCACAGGGATGCTTTTAAATCAGGGTTTTAATCCTTACATAACACCATCGCTGTCCGTCTGTCTTGAGAAATTACGCTGAGGTCTCTGCGCCTTTTGTCCCCAGCCCCCCACCTCCCTTTAGCCCCGCCCCCCCTTGCTGACTATACCAGATTAAGGCCAACCGCTGACGTCACCTTCCCTCTGTGAAGTGCTTCGTCCTCCTGCAGGCCCTTTTTTCATTAGCTTTAATGTCCGAGGTGAAGCGTGAGTCATCATTGGGCTGAAGATCAGTGAGCGCGCTCGGTGGAGACAGAGAGGCAGCTGTTACAGTGAAGATGGAGGCTCAGTGGAGCAGTGATGAGGATTACTGCAGCAGACTCCATCTAACTGTCAAACCTGAGGCGACCCTCCTCTTTCTCAGAGCTTTAGTTTCATCCCTCTGACCACAACATGAGTATCTGCTGTTGTGTAAAAGCAACCACACACCTCCGCTGCAGACTCCGCTTACTTCCAGACGTTTCCAGTAGGGCCTGGAGGTGATAACATCTGCTCAGGACCTCTAGCAGAAATCAGCCCTCATGCCCTGGTAAAATAAGTTGTGACTGTTAACTACAAGCTTTGTATTCTGAACTTTAAACTGTAATAACATGATGAAAAATCAACATTTTTTCCACAATTATTTAAAGAAATATTTCTTTTTAATTTGGTGGAGAGACATGGACAATTTATGTAAAAAGTTATATAATCATGACTGATGCACATGTAACAGACACGACGTCTGATAGGCAGCTCTAAATGGGAGAAATGAATTCTGTAAAAACAACCCAAGACCACTAGGACCTGATGCAGCGCCATGTTTCGCTCTGATGGAAACAGAAACTGTGCTGCATTGAACAATAGATGAACCAGTTTTCCACCCTTTGCTGGTGGTCTCGTCTACTCCTGGGGAGGACGGGAGCACGCTAGTCAACGACCAGAGACATTCTGGATACGTGCAGTGTGAAAGCAAACCTGGAAGAAAGTTGAACCCTGATCAAACAGGGTCTGGCGGACGATTAGGTGTGAGTGCACTCCAAGAAGGTGAAGGAAGTGGACCAGAGCTGCATCATATGCAAGCTATGTCGAACTAAACTAAAATATTTTGGGTCCAGACTAATATCAGAAACCACATTCCACTCAGAAAGTAGTGGTCAGGTACTCCCACAGAAGACACAGATGCAGTGATAAAGGCAGCTAAAAGGTGATTTGCTTAAAGATTCCCACCCCTAGTGTATGAGAGGAGAGAAGCGGAGGAGTACAAGTTCAGTTTTCCATTATCGGGTAACTGAGCGGTGTTTCCCACCTAGCTTCCCGACCCCCTTTCATACAAATACTGAATAGCCGTGGACCTTCTGCCCCAGCCCAGGCTGAAACCATGCTGGTTTTATGCTTTCAAAAGTCAGATTCTCACCAGTCCTGTCCTTTGATAAAGCCAAAGTTAAATTAACGTCATACAGCTTTACTTTTTTCTTAAAATAGAGACAATATGTGGACATTAGCTTAAAGGCTCAGGGGCCCCCTGTGCTCTTTGGGGGACCAGACCCCAGGTTGCTGCTCTAAAACATTGAAAGGACTTCTGTTGTAAGGCACCAGATCCTGAAACATTTTAGACATGAAACAGCATCCTGACTGCAGCTTCAGAGACACCTGAACACACCAGCCTGCATGGTAATGGAAATAAAGGCAGACATGAAACTGGGAGACTGGGAGCAGTTAAAGCAGCCATTTACAGGACGTATGGAAGCACAATGCCCAGGAATGGTTTCCTCTTTGTTCATGAGATCGCCCACATCTCGTCCGGGAAAGTCCTTGTTTTATCCCAGATGGAGAACGGGTGGCCCTGGATGTAAAGATGGACCGGAGCCGGTTCAGTCCACAGAATGACATCGATGAGAACCTGACCTGGTCCTGCCGGCTCCCATTGATCGGTGGGAATATTGATGGAGGAAGAAATGTCATACTCTGAGTCCGCTCGGCCGCTGGGTCGCTTCAGTTTGTAGCCGTTACCATGACAAACCAGATGATGAATAGTTTAATAAACCTGCTTGTTTTCACAGATCGTCTCCTAGCAACAGAGGTGTACAAACACCAGCCTGAACTGATCAGCGCCTGGAGAACCAAAAAGTGGATTTTAGTTGCTTCATTTAACTGTTATTAGTTCAGATTCACCTTTATCTTCACAGCATCCTGGACTATTAAGCCGTTAAATCTGACCTGAGGTCCCTGCGTGATGTTGCTTATCTCCAGCTTGTCCTGAAGGTGTCTTACTGGGCGAGGCAAGGGCTGCCAGTGGGAGCTGCTGATGACAGAAGAGATAGCGCTTGGGGGGTGACGGAGATCATGCAGAGTTTTAATGGTTAACTGAGCGAAGTATGAAGGTTTTCTACTTCAGAGCTCCCAGAAAGTCCTGGTTCTGGCTCTCTCCTAGACTCTGGGATGCTGCTTAGAAGCAGCTGGACCTCCTCGCCGGCTCTAATTCGACTCAGCTGAGGAGGAGTCACCTGTTAGTGACCATGCTATAAATACTCCGCCTGTCTTGGCTGCGTTGCAGGGGTTTCTGGGTAAAACTCTTGCTCCTTCATGCCTGCAGGGCCACATTAGGTAGAAGCCATCCTTGCTGAGCGGAACATCCTGACACATGACTGCACTCGAATGCAGCGGTTTGTCCTGTGATGTTTTTATGTGATCGTGACCTTCGCCAACCTGTCAAGCTCCTCGCTGAGATCTGAGGAAGTAGAGTCGTTTATTCTTCAGGAGGATGATGCAGGCTAGTTATTATACAACATCAGATTCAGGCGAACTGACAGCGTTTCCAGGTTCAGGAGCTTTGAATCGAAACCTTCTTTTCTCCCAGCATGACAGTGACCTTACTGAACATCAGAGACCTCCTCCGTCAGTCACAGCTGCAGGACTCCACCACCAAATCTTCCTCAGACCCTCCTGACACTAAGCTTGTTGCCTTCCCATCACCAGATTTGGGGATCTAACCTGTGTCGTCCCAGAAAGCCTGCTGAGGGTTTTCCTTGTTAATCCCTGTGTTTGCTTGTGTCCGACTGGAGTCTTTGTCCAACCCACATTCCCAGAGATGAATCTAACAATGTCCAGTTACCCTTTCTGATAATCCACAAAACACGGTTTAAACACCATTTTAAAGGAAAACACAAACGTACTTTCAGAACTTTAAACAATGTATTTGAGATTATGACAAATACCACTAAAACCATCACAGTAGTAATGTTCCTCCTTTAGTTACAAATAAATACATAAAATCAGATAATAAATGAGTACAATAATAAATACATATATAAATAATTAAAACAAAAAATAAGGAAATGTTTAAATATTTCTGAATATCTTTTTATAAGTTTGTCTGCATTAACTTATCAATAATCAGCAGTTATTACAATTCAAACTGTGGTTGTGCTGATTGCTGCAGTGATAAGACCATTAAATTATTTGGGTGGCGGCCGATTGACAGTTTCCCACTAAAAGAATGTGGGATACTGTTTGAGGGGGGGCCGTTTTCCCTGCTGCACCACTAAACCTGCAGCAGAGCAGAAGTTTGAGGGGGGACCGTTTTCCCTGCTGCACCACTAAACCTTCAGCAGAGCAGAAGTTTGAGGGGGGACCGTTTTCCCTGCTGCACCACTAAACCTTCAGCAGAGCAGAAGTTTGAGGG
>JBAFTB010000027.1:1964767-2000786 GCA_037177355.1 Melanotaenia trifasciata
ATGCCAACTTCCGGTTTTGGGCGTAAGTACACTTTTAGTAAGAATCCTACGCACAGTTTTATAAATGAGACCCCTGGAAACAGCATCCACACTGCATTTATATTAAAGTCATCTCATCCTCTCATGGTCTAAAATCTGAAGAAACACTCAGCAACAGGAACCGCCCTCCTCCGGGACTCTTTCAGCAGTCAACAGGCCTCATGATCACACGCAGAATCAAAACAGCCAGTAAGCTGGAGGCCGTCCTGTAGGTGGACTAGTAGGTACAGAGTCTGAGGTCTTCTCTCCTCTGATTGGATGGTCCTCTGTTCAGCTGGTCCAGGTGATGGTTTACGTTGTGGAGCAGCTGGGTTACGTCTTATGGTAGAAGTTTTTATTATTTGAGGTAAAAGACCTACCTGTAGAAAACGTACCTGCATAACTTGTGATAGTAGTTGTACTCTGAGTTTTAACCTGTCCTGCAGGTTCTTTGTAGCCGCAGCAGCTGACTAGTAGTGGTGACTGTGTGTAGTAGTTAACTGTGGTAAAACTACCAGCATCCAGATAACCTGCAGTATCAGCTCTACTGTGAGGTGTAGGTTCATGGTCAGTGTTAGTAGTGGCAGTTGTAGCTGGAGTAAAATGTTATGTAAATACTACTACTTTTAGTCAGCATTAGTATTTTAATTAGTTAAGTACATGGTGGTAAAACTTGTGGTCAAGGTTCTCTAGAGTGTAGTTGCACCCACATAACCTATAATAGTAGTTGCAAACCACCCTGTAGCTGTAGTAGTAGATGTACTGTGACTAGTGTTTGTTCCAATACGCAGTAGTGATAGTAATAATTAAACTGTAATAGTAGTTGCAGTATTTTAATAGTAGTGGTGTTTGTAGGGGTAATCACAGGAGCTAGGTAAGTTTTGGTAAAATATGATGCAACAGTTCTTATAGCAACAATACTTAGATAACCTGTTATATTACTCTAACTTATACATTGCCGGTCACTTTCAGTAGTAGTACTAGTAAAACCTTAAGTACTTCATTTAAAACTACTTGCTCTTTGTAGGTGAAACAGCAGCATCATCTAAGTTAGAACTCTCCCACATCATGATGGTGTCTCCGCCGTGCTTCACCTCTGATTCATCCTGAGACATTGAGATCTGGGTCTGTGGTCTCAATGATACTTTCTCAGCTCTCCACCCGCACGCGGCGGCTCTTTGCTGGGTCATGGTGGCTGTCCACCGAGGTGCGGTGGCTCTTTGCCGGGCCACGGCAGCTCTCTGCCCGCACGGGGTGGCTCTTTGTCGAGGTGCGGCGGCTCTTTGCCGGGCCACGGCAGCTCTCTGCCCGCACGCAGCGGCTCTTTGCCGGGTTGAGGTGCGGCAGCTCTTTGTCGAGTCAAGGTGCGGCGGCTCTTTGTTGAGTCGAGGTGCGGCGGCTCTTTGTCGAGTCGAAGTGCAGCGGCTCTCGGCGGCTCTTTGTCGAGTCTAGGTGCGGCGGCTCTTTGTCAAGTCGAGGTGCGGCGGCTCTTTGTCGAGTCGAGGTGCGGCGGTTCTTTGTCGAGTCGAGGTGCGGCGGCTCTTTGTCGAGTCGAGGTGCGGCGGCTCTCGGCAGCTCTTTGTTGAGTCGAGGTGCAGCGGCTCGTTGTCGGGTCGAGGTGCGGCAGCTCTTTGTCGAGTCGAGGTGCGGCGGCTCTTTGTCGGGTCTAGGTGCGGCGGCTCTTTGTCAAGTCGAGGTGCGGCGGCTCTTTGTCAAGTCGAGGTGCAGCGGCTCTTTGTCGAGTCGAGGTGCGGCGGCTCTTTGTCGAGTCGAGGTGCGGCGGCTCTCGGCAGCTCTTTGTCGAGTCGAGATGCGGCGGCTCTTTGTCGGGTCGAGGTGCGGCAGCTCTTTGTCGAGTCGAGGTGCGGCGGCTCTTTGTCGGGTCGAGGTGCGGCAGCTCTTTGTCGGGTCGAGGTGCGGCGGCTCTTTGTCGAGTCGAGGTGCGGCGGCTCTTTGTCGGGTTGAGGTGCGGCGACTCTTTGTCGGGCCAGGCGGCTCTCCACTGGTGCATGGCCCTCTAGACCCTCATGTACACACAGTTTGGTAGTCATGTGAGACGTCTGACCAGAGGATTTTCTTCTCTAACAATGCAGCATTTTCATTAAAGCTCAGTCTTTTCACCAAGTTCCAGTTCACCAACATAGAAGGAATCCAGACTCAGCACCTCATCTCTAAATTGTAGTCCTATTACTGAAACAGGAGCAGAAAGCAAACAAAAGAAGAAAAGACTCATAGTCCAGTTTTTACTCTAGATAGTCAACCCTGCACCTCATTTGTTTCAGTGTGAGAGCACATTAATAAGAAGACGGTAATGAAGCGGCGGCCGGTCGGCAGGCGCGGGGTTAACGGCTGTAATTAGAGAGACATGGATGACATGGTGGTTAATTAGCAGAGCTGGAGCCGTACTTAGGGCCTCTGGCTCTGTCTTCTTTCACCTGAGCTTCACTCTGAGCTGCTCAGATGGTTTCAGGAGTGGAGCTGAACCACCAGCTCATAGACAAGGTTCCTCTGGTCAGACTTCACTTTTCTCAGGACTATTTTCAGCTGCGGATTAATCCACATGAAGCTTTGTATTGATGCCTGTGGCGGCAGCATTGTGTGTGTGTGTTGATGGTGATAAAATCAATTGTTGTTACAGAGTTGGTCCTGAAGGGGGCAGCGCAGGAACACAGCAAAGACTCAGTAGTATGTCATTGTAGTGATACCACTCTGTGTGTGTGTGTGTGTGTGTGTGTGTGTGTGTAACACTAAATGCTGCCTTATTATCCTCTTAATTGTTGCACTGTTTGTTCATGTTGTGTGTGTGTAATTTGTTGTATTTTCTCATCATTATCTCAGATTAATCAGTTTTCTAATCATCCAGCAGAACGACGCAGCAGCCTGCAGCTCGGTGTGTGTGTGTGTTTCTGACTTTATCTATATTTGTGTGTGAGTTGTGTGTTTGTGTAAAGTGGCAGAGTGTGTGTTGTTTTGCATTTGTTATGGTTGTGTGTATGTTAGTTCATCTCATTTATTTCCATTTGTGTGTTTCCACAATGTTTGTGTCTGTTTTGTGTTAATTTGTGTGTGTGTGTGTGTGTGTGTGATGTTTTCTTGTCTTAACTGACGTCTATTTTGCATTTACGTTGTTGTCATAGTGTTTGTTTGTGTATACAGGATCACAGAGCATGGATTAGCTCGCTGCTTGCAGACAGGAAGTTGAATAATGTTTACAATCAGCTTCATGTTCTCTGTAAATGTTTGTATTTGTCTGGTTTGTTTACAGTAAACATGATGAGTAGAGCTGATCTGAAGTGTCTTTGCCGTGTAAATACACAGCTTTAACATCTGGTTGTACCTCCTCTACCTCTGAATCTATCGTCTCTACAAGCTTCTGCATTGTCACCAGATTTATTTCTATTCAGAGTTGCTTTAATTTTTCACCAAAGATCCTCCATGGGGTTCAGGTCTGGACTCTGTGGTGGCCGATCTATGTCTCCTGTTCCCTGAACCACTCTTTCACAATCTGAGCCCCATGTATCCTGGCACAGTGCCATCAGAGAAGATGGAATAACCTGCTTAATCAGCATATTCAGGTATTAGCTGACCTCATTCTTTGAACATATAATGTAACTGAACCTAAACCTGAACCTAGACCTGACTTACTGTAGCAACCCCAGGTCATAGTCTGCCCCCACAGGCTTGTACAGTAGCATTAGGCATGATGGCTGCATCACTTCATCCTCCTCTCTTATCACTTTGGAACCGGGTAGACCTGGACTCATCAGACCACATCATGTTCTTCCAGAGTCCAGTCTTTATTGCTCCCTAGCAACCTGAAGCCTTTTTCTCTGTTAGCCTCACTGGTTAGTGGTTTTCTTATGGCTACACAGCTGTTCAGTCCCTTGAGTTCCTTCACATTGTTCATGTGGAAATGTTCTTACTTCCACTATTAAACATTGTCCTGATTTCTACTGCTGTTTTTCTTCCATCTGGTTCCATCAAATATTGAAGTGACCCCCGATCACCATCATTCAGGATGTTTTTCTGACCACATTTCTTCCTGGAAGACTATGGTTCCCACCATCTATCCAGTGTTTAATAGTGTGCTGGCAGACCTGGCGCTGCTGGTGGGCCTCAGTGGGCAAGTCCAGATCTGCTTTTCGCATTGAGAAAACTTTACTTTAAAACATTTGCAAATTGTGTGTGTGTATATTTAATCTGTGTGTGCGTGTAATCACCAGATCGGGTCCCTGATAAAGAACAGGATGTGTTACGGTGTTGTCTGGGTGAAGTCCTAACCCGGCTTCAGTGCAGCAGCAGACTGATACCTGGACACCAGGAAGCGGTCCACTGATGACGTGAACAAAGGAACAGGTGTCTGGTGCCACAGCAAGAACCAACCAGCAGGTTGGATGGTTCCAGCAATGAGACGAGACCTAGCAAGATAGTAACCATAGCAACCACAGTTGCATGGGTCTTTTGGAACATTGCTGCAGCTGGATTAACTCAGTCCGACGGGTCCTTACTAAGGGTAGTAAGTCTCAGTTCCATGTTCAGTATGTCTGGTTTCTGTCTGCTACAGATGTTTACTCAGCTGTAGTTGCCTTTCTCTGAGACCAGCTTATGTAAACCTGTGCAGGTTAGTAGCTTACTGAGTGTTCCACCACGGTTTCTCTGGCTGCGATGTGGAAGCTTTTGTCCTCTTATAAAGGTCAAAATTCATTTGATAAATGCCCACCCTGGTGGTCTGTCCTGCACCGTGTGTGTTATACAGTTCTGAACCTAGTTTAGTAGTTTCTCCTTAGATGTTTTCTCTGCTTGATACCAGGGATCTGACCTTTGTGGAGCAGACCTTCTTAAACATCTTTTCCACGAGCACAGGTGTGTCTTTCCACATGGTTGTTTAAGACATGAGAAGTTGCTCATTGCACTGGTTGTGATGGGGACTCGATTCGGATTGGTGGTGTATTTTCAAACCTCCCTCAGAAGCTGGTTTCACACTCTGGCCATTTGGTCCGCTTCAGTGGATAACCCGGTTTGTTTGGAGTAGTGTAGAAACTCATTCTCACTCTGATGTGGACCAAAGAAGCGAACTCTAGTCCCCTTAAAAAGCAGGGATCTCCTGGTTCGGACTAAAGAATCGAACTCTGGTCTACATGAAAACTGAGGGCCTCCTGGCTTGTAACAAAGAACGGAACTCTGGTTCGGTTGAAAACTTCTGGTTGGGTTCTCTTCCAATGTGAAAGCAAACTGAACATCCAGTGAACTAGAGACAGGAAGTGATGTAGATCAATATCTGGCTGCCTCCTGCTGCTCATACTGGACCCATTCTGGTGAAGACCGGATCAGGTTTGAACACCAGCGTACAGTCAGAAACTAGACTTTTCAGTCAGTGATTGTTTTGGAGAATATCGCCCCCTAGTGAGCAGTTGTAACTGAGACGGCGGTTTGATCCGCTTCAGTTCACAAAGTTTTTTTTCTGCCCAACCAAACGAAGTCTCAGACTATCCTGTTGCTACTGTGTGATGTGGACCACGAGTTGAGATGAATCTGCTAAAGTTGTTTATCGTTTGGATGTTTTGTCCTCACAGAACCGCCATTTTTGAAGCACGAAGCTTGTGATCCTCTAAAACAGTTTCCAAAGTGAACAGATCTGCCCACGGCAGACTTTTACTTTCCGTGTGTCCAACCCAGACGAATCTCCGTAATAACGCAGTTGCCTCCAGCCGCTTCTCCTGCTTTTTATTGGGCGTAGTTAGCATCTGAGCACGCCCCACATCTGGAAAAGATTCAGTACGGAAAACGGTTTTTCAAACGAATCATGGCATCTGTGTGGATGTGACCTGAACATTAACGTTTGAATCTGAGGCCTTCAGAGTGAGGCTGTGATTGATCAGGTGTGTGTGTTTGTTTCAGTCACCAGTCGATCATGTGTGTGGCGTGTGCAGGGGTGATGGATCATGAACTCTCGGAGTTAGATGACATTTTGTCCTTTCTTTGTGGGTGTGTCATATATGTTTCCATGACCTTCACTTCATTTCCAGTCTTCATTGATCGATCGATGGTGGGTTGCATTCACCTTCATTATCAGCTGGATCGTCATGGCGACTGGCAGACATGCTGATTGGCTCTGATCTGACGTGACTTCAGACTGTTTTTATGACTTTAACGTGTGTGTTTGATGAATTTCAGCAACAAAACAGCTTCTGTAACATTTAGACTAGGAAATGTTTGGTCTGCTGGTCGTCATGGCGATGTTTGGTTTGTGGAAGGAGGATGAAGAGCAAACAGTCTTTATCCACATGTAGATGTACAACAAATACGTGTTTGTGTGATGTGTGATCTGCTGTGATGGGAAGTGAAGCCCGGTCCAGTCGGGGGAGGGGAGGAGGGTGAGTGACCTCTGTGTGAGGGAGGGGGGGCGTCTGGGTGACAGCTCCCTCTTCCATCAGTGCGCTAATTTAATTAGCTTAATTACACCGACATGAACCCTCCAACACACACATAGAGCTCCTCTTCTTTATAACCCGTGTCAGAGTGCAGACTCTGGACGCTTCGTTAGCGCTCGCTAACAAGCTTCAACCACCACACACACTGCCTCACCCACAGATCACATCCAGTAAATATTAACACACAACTACATGTGTGACAGCAGTTTGAAAGCTCAAACGTTACAAACATTAAGCAGTTAATCCGTTAGACATTAACAACACACTTTACAGTTTGAGTTTTTCTACTTAATCTGAAAGCGTTGTTTATTTTCTTTGGATCTGGGTGATTTCAGCACATTTATTGGTCTTCAGTTTTTTGTGTTTGTACCGCCTCAACTCTAACAGCTGGGCCGCTGTGTAAAATGTAAACAAAAACAGAATACAATGATTTACAAACCTCATCATATGTAATTCCCAATGGAACAGTGGGCCCAGTATGGAACCCTGTGGGACACCAGTTCATCAACATAAAGAGAGATTCAGAGTAAAATGCCTGAATCTTGACAGTTTGGGAACAGGATAAAATCATCATGTGAGAACAAAAATACACCCTTTTTCAGTTCTGGGGTTTTATGGATCAAAACATAATATAAACACAAAACAAACAAAGAAAAACATCTGGTCTTAAAAAAAATTTGTTAAAAATTCAGCCAAAATGCCAAACCAGACAAGACAGCTGTCAGTTTTCCCAGCAGCTGTATAAAACCACAGATCTCCCTCTTGGGCTGTCCAGGTCTCGGTTAGCATGTTAAATGTTAAAGTTGAGCACAGACCAGTTAGAAAAAGACTGAACCAGTATATCTTGGTTGAAAGTGTTGCAGCCTTTTCTCTCTAAAAACAACATGGCAGCATGATTAAAGACTCCTTTATGCTCCCATTACGCACGTAATAGGTACCTCTGTTTCAAACATCACTACCTTCATACTTTCATGCGTCCCTTACACTAGTACGAAGACCAGAATCAGACCCGTCTCGAAAAATGGTTTAATTTTCCCTTGAGAGAAAGTATAACGTTCTGCAATATTGGCATTTATCTTAAATAGCACCGTGCTTTATACTTCACCAAACGTGTTTTTTTTATCTGGCAAACAATCTGTAGTTTTATTGTGTTTTAATTAACAGAACAGCAGAAAACATGAATGCCGATTTTGTTCGAATGAGTCGGCTTTCAGATGTTTTTGAGAGTTCTCCTGAGTGTTCGTAGGATTTGTTTTTAGCTAAGAACTAATCCAAGATGTAAAGATTTTGGTGAATGCCACAATTATCATAAATGTTTGTTAGTAGGATTTAAGAACAAATTTGTTTGTAGGAACGGTTGTTGAATGAGACCCAATGTCCCAACTGTACTGAAATGTCAAACTAAAGAGGTTTGTTTTGGTTTTCAGAATGAGACTGGGCCCAGTATCGAGCCCTGTGGAGTCCCAGTTTATAGACATTTTTCAAAAACTGTTGGAACATTTTATGGCTGGGGGGAAAGAGCTTAGCAAACCATCTGCTAGCAGAGGTCTTGTCTAATTTAAGCTTATGTGGTTTGTAAAATATCCACCGTTGTCCAACATTTTGACACGCCAGGATGTTTCGGCCCAGTTCCAGTTTGATGTTTACCGTCTGACATATCCAACCTCCACATCTGCAGCTGGGCTTTGACTTTTACATGAGCAGAGAGAAACACTGCAGCGTCAGCCTCACCCCGGTGGTGCAGCCCCGTCATAAATCTGATCAAAGGGGAGACGTTTCCATTAGGAGGAATGGCAGCTTCTCAGAGCAGAACCGAGATTGATGGATAAAGTTAAATTGCATTAACCATGTAGTTTAAATATTTAGCACAGCCTTATCATAACTGTTCTTAACACTAAGAGTAATATACAGCCTGCCAGGTGCAGACGGACTCACCGGCATGTCGTGGTGAACCGAGTGCTTTGTGTTGACTTGTTTTGATGATGAGCTGTAAATTACAGTGCAGATGCAGCCAGAAAGCCAGCATCCTCTGTGTCAGAGTTACTGAGCTTAATCAAACAAGCTAATCCCCACCTGAACACGACGGCCAAGCTGACGGCGCTGAGTTTTGATCAGTCGTCCTCTTTCATCGTCTGTTGTTGTTTCGAACGGCTTCACGGACCCGTAGAGGCTTCTTTAAACAAGTCTGAGTTTCCTGTCTCTTCCCACTGCCCTTGGCTCAGCCCCGTGTCACCTGGAGGTAAATGTTTACGACCGGCTCCTCATTAACGAAGCCGGGGGCTTTAACGAGCCCAATTAAAACAATGGCTTCATCTGTGGGAGCATGAAACAGGCCAGCGTTTATAGGAATGGAGATAATGGAGTCACTAAAGTCTTAACTGTGTCCTGACTCCACTCCTCCAACATCAGACGCAGCAGGAAGATCTCTTTGCTTTGACCTGCCAGCTCCAGATTTTAGCCTCATTATTGGTGGAATTACACTAAACCACAGAAGACTTTGTGAAGAGGTTCCAGATCAACTCAAAGATGCTTGATGGTGTAAAATGCCCATCTAAAACACATTTCATTCACTTCTGGTGGATGATTTGGAGCAGGTTTTAGAGGGAAAATGTTAAAAAAAGTACATTTTTGTGCCTGACAAAGCTGCAAAAACATCTCTTAAAACTACCAACTGGCCGGCAGACTGTTTCGACCCAAGTAAACCTGTTCTTTCTGAGTTTACGACGTCTTATTTGTTGCACTTTAAGGTCCATTTGGTGATTGATGGTCACACGTAGAGTAAAACGTGGCATGCTTAGGGGCTCGCCAAAGATTACGGAGAGTTTCCTTGTTTTTTTGTCTGAGTTATTGTGTTGTGGTATTTCTGGTTTTAAAAAATGAGATTGTCTTGTCTTACCAGTGTGTTGATGGCGGGGTGCACAGGACGTAAGCTGTGTTCGGGTCGTGTCGACACAATCACAGGGCACAGAGGTACTGTAGCTACTTGACGACATGGACGGACTCTCTGGGAAGGATGAGGAGTCGCGGTCGAGCCCCTGAACTGTACTTGCGTCTGAAAAAGCCCGGATGACGACTTTTTCACACAATCAAGAATGACATGCGTGATGTTTATGGATGGTTAAGTGTAGTTAGCATCAGGTAGTAAACTGAGCTAATTCCTATCCTACACATTATCTTTCATTCCACTTTATAAATAATTTAAGTGAATTTAAGTTGGTTTGTGCAGTGATTTAATAACTGGTTAGCGGCTCCATCACTGACTCCACCAGCCCAGCCCTCCCTGCCTCTGTTTGCCAGCCTGCGTCCATGTCATCATTCCACCTTCAAGTGCTTCTGCTGCTTCTACTCCAGCTGTGGTCACCCTTAAATTTTCTATATTGTTCTGTATGCCTCTTAAGATTTCCCCTGGTCTGAGTTCAAATCCCTTGGTCACCACCTGCTGAGATATGTCCTTTAACTCTTTTTCATTTCTAATGGCTCCATCCAGCTCTCTCTAAATCACACTGTTACCACCAAAAGTGAAGAATGTGTGTAGTTCCAGAGCCGACCTGGCCTTACTCTTATCCAACGATGAAGGGAAACAGCTGAACTCCTTTTGTACTTTTGTCATGAGAAGTGACGTTTTTCTGTCTCCCAATCAGTGGGCTGTTTTATGTGAGACCAGTATGTCCACCCTAACTGTACCGGACCATTCTCCTATGGACCTACAGCTGAAGTGGGTCCAGGAATTGTGTACGTTGGTTGTATGGGCCCCTGTATAATGGAGTGTTTGAGTTTCTATGGCCTCAGAACTGACCGGTAGCATTAAAACTGCTACTAGAGAAGCAGTAATTCTGGTTTACAAACTGGGGATATAAATGCATCAAACACTAGTTCTTATTCATGGTCTTCCACAGAGACCTCAGGATGAACCGGATCTCAAAGTACTGCAGGCACAAGAACCCTGTTCAGGGTCAGAATAAATTGTAGAGTGGGTTGAACCAGGTTGTAATAAGAGAGTAAGGGCATCGACCTGTCGTACTTCTCTTCCGTGATCAGCCTGAATGGGAGGATCAGAAGCAGAGGCCTGCCGCAAGCAGCCAATTAGAGCAGAGGATGCTTGAGTCGTCCCTAATTGTCTCCAGGCATTGATTGGTCCTGTTAGAGCCTGATTTCAGCAGAAAATCAGTTCACTGTGTTTCTGGGTTGTTCAGGATGAGTTTCTGGTACTTTTCCCACAAATGTAAAGAAAAAAATTCAACTTTGACTTCTTTGTTTGTAGCTCCCGGACAAAGCTCGGTGCAGACAGTAAAACGGCTCCTCGGGGAGCTTTTACAGCTCTGTGGACATCATCATAAAACCACTAAACTGAAAGAATAACCAGTTACAGCTCAATTAAAAGCTGGACCTGAATCAGGCGGTTCTAGACAGACACGGATGGAGGACCAGACTTATGTTCGTTGTCATGACTGTATTTGTGGTGTTGTGTCTGCTGCAGTCGCCCAGAAGATCGTGGCCACCAGGAAGAAGCAGCAGTTGTCCATCGGGCCTTGCAAGTCGCTTCCGAACTCCCCGAGTCACTCGTCTGTCTGCTCCACACAGGTGTCGGCCGTCCACGTCAGCCAGGTCAGAGCGCAGCCTGAAATCTGATGAGGTGACTTGTTCCAGGTTTAACTTGCTTGTTTTCTGTTTGACAGACGAGTAACGGTGGAGGCAGCTTGAGCGACTACTCGTCATCGGTGCCGTCCACGCCCAGCACCAGCCAGAAGGAGCTCCGCATCGATGTCCCACAGACCACCAACACCCCGACGCCGGTCCGGAAGCAGTCCAAGCGCCGCTCCAACCTCTTCACCGTGAGTCAGCAGACAGTGCAGTGGTGGCGGTTGCAGCAGGTGGGTGAATGATGACGGCTGTTATTTTGTCTGCTCCACAGTCGAGGAAGGCCAGCGAGTCGGACAAGGACAAGAAAGGCCTGGAGGCTCGGGCCGACAGCATCGGCAGCGGGCGAGCCATCCCCATCAAACAGGTGAGGCCCACGCTGCGCACGTTTGATGCCGCGGCCTTGATCAACAGCGAAATCACACACTTGACATCAATTAGAGCGAAGGGGTCTCCCGGGTCCTCCGAGCAGATCATTAGGAGAAGGAGAGGGAAGGGATTTGCCTCTTCTTCTTTTGTCCTCCACTCCCTCTGTTCGGCCACTTCATCTCCCTCCTTCAAAGCCGCCTCCTTCTCCTCTCATCTTCTTCCTGCCTGAGCTCGGCGTTGGCAGCAGCGTTTTAAAGCAGTCGCAGCAGAAGAAGAGGGGGAAGCAGAGGATGAAGGGGAGGACGTCTGTACAGTCTCAGCTCAAGCTGTGCTAGCGAGGAGCGCACCTGAACGGGCCTTGATTTGTTGTGTAAAAGAGGCTGGGGGGTGGGGGAGATTAGGGGTCTCCTGGCAAGTAAATCAGGCAATTAGAGCGCTGTAATCGCAGCCTCTGTTGTAACCTCCTAATGAACAAATCGCATCCCTGATGAGGGCCGCCTCGGCGTGAGAGTCCGGGCGAGAGGCATAGAGACACACTGACAAAGGTAGAAGGAGAGAGAGGGGGCACGTGCTGCTGTTTGTGTTCGGCGTTTAAGAAAAGAGCCCGCTGTGCCGGCGCCGTGGAGACGGCGGTAATTGCCACTGAATGTGTGAAAATCCCTCTCCAGCTCCCAGCGGCTTCAAACACACCGGCCTCCTCTTCTTCTTCTGTGGTGCTAATTCTGTTTGAGTGCAGGCTGGAGAGAGCCACAGAGACTCATTATGTAGTTAATCATTTCAGATAAAGCGTGTCAGATTTCATTTTGAAGGAGCAGGGAGCATCTTGTTTTCATCTTTCTGCATGCGTACATCTGCTCCCGCATCTTTTCCTTCTTTTTTTTTTAGTGTATTTTAGTAGAAAACACGGTTTTAATGTTAAATTTTCCACTCTAAAAGCTGTGTTTTCCCAGTCAGCATTCAGGTTTGAATCCTTTTTTCCAAACTTCTGCCGTAAGTAACGTTTTCTGAGCGGTGGGAATAGCGCCCTCTCTGGTCACATGTCTGGATATTAAAAAACAGCAACATCATCAAACACATTTAGCAGCGCAGGGTTGATCATTGATTGTTATATAGCCTTCCAAGTTTAATTTCTGACTCCTGGTTTAGCTTGTTGTCTAGCTATGCCCTCACCTTTACATGGCAACACACCTGGAGCTTGTACCCATTCTGCCCAGGTCCTTGCCTCCAGGAGGAGCTTTTTCTTTGCATCTTTATCTTTTCAACTTTTGAAGACGTCCCGTGTTAAAGTCTAACTACTTACAGTCGGTGGAGCCATCAAAGGCAAAAAAAAAGATTGTTCCATTAATTATTTCATATTGGATGTTTGAAGGTGGTTGGTGTGTTTTTAACTTTACCAGGTTCTCCTTAGGCTGATGTTCAGCTTCACATCAGTAGTATTGAAATGGTTAAACTCGTAGAGGAACTTCTTTCAGATTGATGCTAAACTAAAAACATTTGGAGCCTCCAAACATGTCGGAGCAGCAGGAGGATGTTTCAGCTGCGATTACTGCAGAGAAACATGTTCCTTATTATCCAGGGTTCATTATACAAATTCGTGCTAATGAGGCCGGACACACACTCCGCCTGGCGTGGCTCGGCTTGGCGCACACCCCCCCTTCCGGAGGAGAATAAAGCCGAGCGGGCAGCGCTGCGAGGCAGAGCGCCGAGCTTCCTCCTGTTGTATCTGCTGGAAGTGGACGTTAATTGATTTGATGGTTCCCTGTGGTGGCTCTCGCCCTGCCTGCTCCTCAGAGCCGACGACGTGCCCGACGCCGCAGACCTGCTCCCTAATTACACTCGGAGTGTTTTATTTACCCTGCCAGAAGAGAGGCTGCACTCCACGTTCAGGGTTCAGCTACCTTTCCCCATTAACGCTCCATTTGCACTCCATTTTCCTCAGAGTGTGTGTCCTCCCATTAGCAGCGTGTTCGCACTTGTCTTTTAATGAGACGGTGGTCTGACACTTCCTTCACCCCGTAGTCTCCCAACATCGACTCCAGCTCGTATTTATAGCAGGAAAACATGCCAATCAGTCAGCTGGCTCACAGCTAACTCTGCACATGTTTTATTCTGATAGAACTGCTGGTTTTTAAGCTTTAAGCTTCCTGTTTATACGAGTCTGAAGTTGATCTCAGAGATTATTTAAATGAGCCTTTAATTAGCTTCATCTGTAGAGAAATGACTAACTTAATACAGTCAGAGGATAAAGTGATGGTGATAACAGGCTCAGGTGTAAACGATGACCCTCCATTCTACTGTTTTCATGCCTGGCAGGTTGGTTGTAATTTCTCTGAGACAAACTGGCTCTAAAACTGGAACAATTTCAGAGAAATGTTCCTCAGACTTTAAAGATCTACAGTGTAGAATATCATCAGAATATTCAGAAAATCAGGAGGAATCTCTGTATGCTGGGGACAAGGCTGGATGCTGGTGAAGTTTGGGCATTTCTGCATTAATGAACTCTGGACTAATGCGGATCATATAACTGATTAATCAGATGATAACTGGACTAGGGTAATTTGGTTTAACTGGATTAAAGCTTTGTCCTCAGACAGTGAATCTCTTGGTTCAGATCTCATCACTGTGAGAGTCGACGGTTTTCTTCACAACTTTATCTACTTCTCCATTAAATCATCATTAACTGGGGAATGTTCCAGCGTATGTGGAGCGTATATGGAGAGAAAGATTCCAGTTACTGTAAACTGGTTAGTGGACAAACGTTTGGTTTTACACATTAATTCCAAGTTCATATTTTCCCACGAATCACCAGTTAAACCACCCGAGCGCGACGGTAGCGTCTTCTCGTGGACTTCCTGTATTCTAACTCTTCTTCTAGCCACCCACTCCTTCTTCTTCTTCTTCGCTTCATGCTTGTGTTACGCCTGCATGTGTGTGCGTTTTCTACCTGTGTGTGTGTGTCAGCGTGATCTCATTAGAGCGACTCTCAGCGAGACCCTCCACAACTCGCCGCTCTGCTTCGCCTTTCGTTAACGGGGGAACGCCTTCCTTAAGAGAGTGCTGCGCTCATTAAAACCACTCACACACCCAGGCCTGGGCAAGGCGCCTTTTCCTGGAAGTACTCGAATGCATCACGCAAAGACAGAAGCAGTTTCATTTCTTTTCTTAAACTGTTCCAGGTTTGTGCTGCAAATGTGAGGTGTGTTCAAATGCAGTGAAAATACCTGGAAAAGTGGGCTTCTATTTCACCACCTGCTGGGGAAACCACGGCGGAAGCCTCAGAGCTTCTTCTTCTTCTAAAGCTTTGTTTACTGAGGCGCGGGGTCCTCCGACATCTGCTCCACGCTGCTCATTACCAGAGGGAGGGGGGACCGACAGGCCGGGGAGCTTCCTCCACGACGGGGCCCCCAGGGTCGGACCCCCGGTCCCCCCGGTCCGCCCGGTCAACCGGGCCGTTGTTATGAAGGACTTTAGATCTCCATCCTATGTAGGAACGCAAAGTTAAAACTTCAGTCAGACTTTAATACAAAACGTAATGTAGCACAAAGTTCATACTTCTACTTTTCTATTTTTTAAATTAATTTTAGTTACTTTATTTATTGTAAAGAATGTGTAAATTTGTTTGAGGTATTTATCCACCTGTTCCTCAGCTCAGCTCCTTCTACTTCTTCTGAGGATTAAAATTTATTCAAATGTCAAACAGAGAAAATTCTGCTACATTTGAAGGAAAAAAAAATAACAGAAACTGAGAAAACACAAATTTTCTCACTGTTGCAAGATCACGATGTTCTGGAAAATCCCAAAAGATATTATAAAATTAAACCAGATTAAAAATGACCAGATAAGCACATAAATTCAAATCAAAGGAAACGCTTATTAAAGCTGTAATAAATTAAAGCTGTAATATATAATAATAAATAAATCAAATAAATATATGATTAATAGATTGTATGATAAAATATCAAGATATGAATAAATTAAAATGTATGGGTTAATAAATAAATATATAAATATAATAACTCATGTAAATGAATATATGAAATGTAAATATATAATCTATAATTTTAATAATAAAATTTAAATATGATAAAAAATGTATTAATAACTGAAAGTTACTTTAACAT
This sequence comes from Melanotaenia trifasciata, assembly GCA_037177355.1. Taxonomy (NCBI): domain Eukaryota; kingdom Metazoa; phylum Chordata; class Actinopteri; order Atheriniformes; family Melanotaeniidae; genus Melanotaenia; species Melanotaenia trifasciata. The sequence goes on from JBAFTB010000027.1 coordinate 1,980,345, forward strand.
GATTTACTGTAATAAAATTTACTTTAATAAATAAAAGTTGATGAAAACAGTAGGAAGAACCCTGCAACAGGATGCAGCCTTTCTTTCTGTTCTGCTTCCGGTTCTGGTTCAGAGTCACTGAATCATCCTGAACCAGTTCTCAGCTGGTTGGACAGACACCAGTTAAATCTGCTAAATCTTCCTGATGAATCCCAGTTTCACCACATGATGAAGCTCTGTGGTGGGAAAGAAAACCAGTTACCGGTTCTGGTTCTGAAACGTAGAACTGGGGCTTCTGGAAGGTTTTTCTTTGCTTTTCTCCCTTTAATTATGTTTTTCCATTAAAACCATCATTCATCTCCCAGTTTGATTTAAGCGGACCCCTCCCCCATCAGGCCGCTGCCAACTCTGACCCAGATGTGTCTTCAGGTCACAACCATCCAACCAGGACGTCAGACTACGATGCTGAAACGTCCCACAGTCAGTGAAAGTAGCTGCTGTAATTGCCTGTGGCTGGGCCGGGTGGTTATGACACGCCCCCCCCCAGCGGCGGGCGCTTTGTGAAGAGTTAAATTGGATGGTTAATTCGGGTGTTATTTACCCTGTAATTCATTAGCGCGACGCCGTCATTGGCAGCGGGCAGGCTGTAATTTCACGCTCTGCAATAAAAGATGTCTCATAATCTGCTTCATTTAGCAGCCAAAGAATTTAATGAAATTAACTGCAGCCCTAATTAAGACGGTGAATATTAAAGACCTGCTATCAGGGCTCTAACGAGGGCCACGCCATCCGCCTTCCGCTGGATTGAAAAAATATCATTTCCCTGGGAAAGGTTGTCAGCGCTTGCAGCCATTTTGGCCATGATGACATTTTTGTCATGCACGCTAACCCCTGCAAATGAGATCTCGCAGTCGGGGGGCCGGGGCCCCCATTTTATTAGGATGAATAATTAAAAGAAAGAAAGTCAGGCATCAATCAGAGCATTTTTATACGCCTGCGCTAATGTGCTGCTCCAAGCTCACCGGAGGTCCTGCTGGCCGGAGGTCCCGCTGGGTGGAGGTCCCACTAGCTAGAGGTCCCGCTGGAGGTCCCACTAGCTAGAGGTCCCACTAGCTAGAGGTCCCACTAGCTAGAGGTCCCGCTGGAGGTCCCACTAGCTAGAAATCCCACTAGCTAGAGGTCCCACTGGTTGGAGGTCCCAATGGCCGGAGGTCCCACTAGCTAGAGGTCCCACTGGTTGGAGGTCCCACTAGCTAGAGGTCCCACTGGTTGGAGGTCCCACTAGCTAGATGTCCCACTGGTTGCAGGTCCCACTAGCTAGAGGTCCCACTGGTTGGATGTCCCACTAGCTAGAGGTCCCGGTGGCCGGAGGTCCTGCTGGCTGGAGGTCCCGCAGACCTTTTTGTGTGTGTGTGTTGTGGTGTATGTGTATGTGTTGTTGTTTGTGTGTGTTTGTGTGTTGGGGTGTGTGTGTGTGTGTGTGTGTGTGTGTGTGGCTTCTTATCCACTAATGAATTGAGACTGCTGAAGTCAGGTTTGGATAATTGAGTTTCTAATTAATTACCCAGAACTCTTATCAGATAGATCGGCCCCTCCTCGGCCCCCCTCTTCTTCGCTGGTGTTTTATTTGATCTGCTTTGCGTCCTGCTCCCCCGAGCTCGCCCTTCGCTGTCCTCGCCTCATCAGCGCCGACCTTGTCGTGGAGACGGATGCTGCTGTGCAGCCGCTCGTGTTTTCATGTAGCTCGCAGCTTTTGTCCCGTTTCCTTCTGGTGACGAACCTTCCTCTTTCATCCCTCCATCATCCTTGGAGCCCACGGCCGGCAGGTCAAGAAGCTCCTGGGAAGAAGAACATGAAGCTACAGCGTTTCTGTGGAAGCCTTTCAACATGTTATTTTGATAGGAAATTAGAACCAATCAGCATGGCCCTGGTGGCCCCGAATGTTAGCAGCCCTGAGTCTTTCATCATGTTTCCAGCTACAAAGCAAACCCTCCAAACATCCCACAGCTTGTTGCTTCGCTTTATTCTCTCATTTCTCTCTGCAGCAGCATCTTCTCAACCTGCAGGAACAAATTAATTCTGTTAGTTTCTGTATTTTGATGCAAGGAGATGTTTGTAATTTCAGATTTGGTTGGTTTTTCTTTTAAGCAGGTCTGTCTATATTCTTCAGAACGTTAAGTTTTACTCATGTATTCTCTGTCCAGTCATTTATTTAGTCACGTTAAATAAATAAATCTAAATAAAGAAATAAATCTTAAGTTTTTCCTTCTCATTTTGCACCAGCTCTTCACCAGATTTCATGACCTTCAGTGTTGTAGTTTATTAGTTAGAAGCTGAGATTTGGTAGTTTTTTCTTTGCAGAATCAGATTATTGAATGAAGGACAAATAAAAATAAATCTTTTTTTTCTCTTGCTTGGCTGTAAAATTAGTTTAATTGAATATTCAGGTTAAATTAAAAAATATTCTGCTAATTTGTTAATTTTTACTTTTCAAAAGCCCAAAAACATTTTATAAAATGATTACATAAATCAGATTTACTCTTTATAAAGAATGAGAAATATTTTATTAATGCCAGACGGAAACTGCTGCATTGCTTCATCAACATAGAAAATAGAAGAATAAGAGTCTGAAAGTAGAAATGATGCTGGATTAAAGAAATAAATACACAATTTAAACGAGAGAGACTAAAATAACAAAAATAAAAATAGAATATAAAATGAAAAGGACACATCAGCATTAACAAAGAGTTAAATGTTGACAGTCTTTACAACATTTTCTGGTTCAGTGCAGAGTCACAAAGTCTGATGTCCACAGGAAGGAAGGACGTCCTGTAGCTGGACGTCTTCCTGAGGTTGTCCAGCATGGTGTGCAGAGGGTGGGAACAGCTGTCCACCACCCTCAGAAAGTCCAGCTCCACACCAACAATTGTTAAAAAAAAATCTCTAGCTGTAAAACAGTGTGTTTTGTCCTTTCCGTCTTTCCATAGTCAGTTCAGACAGACTAGTGAAGTTAAGATGTTTTTCATGCTCTCGTTTATGACCAGAAAAACTTTGCCTGTAAGTATTCTTGTCAATTTGTTAGTGAACACATAACATTTGTTGATGGACAGCGTTGTTTTAATCACTTTAGTCCGTTCATGCCTGCTAACCGATAGCTTGCCAATGGTATTTTCCATAGACGTTAGCCTTAAGCTAACTTACGGCTTTTTATACGTTTTCATGTGTGATCTAACATGATTTCTCTGAGCCAGTGAAAGTATTTCCAGTGACATACTGATGTGTTTTCTATGTGTTTGCTTAGTTTTACAGTTTTCCTAAGTGAAGGTTTCAAAACGGATTCGGAAGCCTCGAGCTTTACTTCTGCTAGATCACACCACACATTCAGAATATGAACACTTCGTTACATGTTTTCTTGCTGCATCGATGTAGAATCGTCCATGCCTGCATCACAATGCATCGTAGAAACGGTTAAATTCAGCACCCCTATCATCCAGGTGATTAAACGTATTGGATGTATTTCCTCGTTTCTCTTCAATCTTTTATGTCCTGCTTTACAGGCTGGTGACCCGTCCTCCACAATGACACCTCATCTTTTTCTTTAACCCCCCCACCCACATCTGCAATAGTCTCTGTCTAAGAAAAATATATCTTTTAGAAACATTTTGTTTTGTTTGTTTGACTGAAAAGATGAAAATGAGAAACTGGAATCTCGGACTTTCCAGCCAGGAACATTTCTGAGGGTAAAATGTGTCCGTACTGACCTGTCAGTATTCCTCAGTACGTCCACACAAACCAATTTGCCGTGGAGCTGTTGGGTTAGTTTTAGTGTTTTATAAGCAGCATCATGGTTGGGATGTTTACGGGTAGCGGGTCAAACAGCATCCTCTTCTTTCCTTTATTACCTTTTTTTGTCTTCTTGGATATCAGACGAGTGAATGACTGTCTGAGAGGATGATGGATGGCCCTCGATGGCTTCCCAGGCCAGATCAGATGGCCACCACGATAGCGCAGGGATCCCACCGACACCCGCTACTCTGCTGTTGATGGGGGGTGACACCTCTAATTTCATGTCCTGCTCTGAGGAGAAGTTGAAGAACAAAAGGACCCGGACCCTTTGAGGTCTGGAGGGTTTGTCCAGGTTTTTACCAGAGATATCTCCTCTGAGATCCGCTGTCATGGCTTTCAGGAGGCCCTGGAAGAGTCCATTGTCTGAGCAGAATGGGGGGGTTGATTGAGTGATTAGAGGGTAGATTAGTCAGTATCAATAGGCTGGCAGCCTCTTAGAGAAAGCTCCTTTATCTGTGCAGAGCTCCAGACAATGGAGGGAGGAGTTTAATGAGGTCCATGTTCTTTTCATCACTTTTAACTTCAGCCGGAAGCTGAAAGTTGGATTTTTTGTTAAGCACACCTTCCTTCTTTTCTTTCCACGCTTCCATCCGTGTGCAGGACACGTGACAGCTGTGGTCTTTAATCCAAGGCCTCAGGTACGAGCCTGGGAACATGTTTCGATGTGTCGCCTAACGAATGACTTCATCTCTCGGCTTCCCTGGAGCCAGCGACCTTTTCTTAAGCACTACTCTGCAATACTTCACCGAGGCGTTCAAGTGCCTTGTCGTGAAAGAGGACAGAGTGTTTTTAGGTAGGAATATCCGTCTCTGAAGACATTGTCCTGCTCCTACACTTTTGAACACAACTTGAACCTACAAACCTCCTTAATGCCCTGGGACGTTTTCAGATGCCTAACAAATGACTTCATCTTGTCGCCCCCCCAAGCAAGCGACCTTTTCCTGAGCGCTACCCCTCAATACTTCACCCAGATGCAGAACTGAGTACATCTGAGGATGTATTTGTCTCACATCCACCCTCCATAAGGAGACCTTGTGAGCTGTCATGGCTGCAGCCCCCCACCTCCACCCAACATTGTGCCTCCTGAAGGTAAAATAAGAGTGTGTGTCACAAAGCCTGCAGAGGTGAATAATGAAAGATATTACCCATCAGGAGGGTTTCAATTAGCCTTCCTCTCATGCAAACTGATCGCCTGCCATCCTCTGGATGGATGGCGGGAATTAATCCGCTGATGTCACTGACGGTTTGGAGAGGAAAGAGGTAGAAATGTTGGTTTAGTTCAGTCCAGCCGCCTCAGCGGTGTTCAGGGACCGAATAACAAGCAAACTGTGGTTTTCCAGTCGTTTATTCACCAACAAATGTTTGGTTTTCCTTTCTGTAAATTTTTTTTTTCTGGGTTTGAAACAAATATGAGCCAGAAATTATTCATTACATCCAGAATTTTTTATTTTGTCACATTTTTATGAAAAACATATTGTTCTTAGGTTAACGTCGTCTTCAGGAACATTTCTAGTGATTAGTCTCTGCATCTCTTACTAATTATGAGCAAATCTTGCTCTCAGCTGGTCGGTGAAGCTGTAGATTTGGCTGTTTGATTGATTGAGATGGATGAAATCCCACATGACTTGGCTGACCTGGAAAGTCTTCGCTGATGTAAACACACGTCCTCTCAGCGCCTGGGAACATGTTGCAGCTCGGCGCTCACTAACAGGCAGTAATGGATGATCAGCTGGCCTGACAGCTGCACGGCTGCCGGCAGCTTTCGCTTCACCACAGCAGGAAGCTCGTCAAGTCCTGTTTAGCGCACCGTGGGGAAGCCCTGTTGTTGCTGCTGCGCGCACACACAATGGTCTGTTTCACAGCCTCATGACTGGAGCTGAAGCCACTGCTGTCCAACATCTGCAATGAGTTCAGTGTATGTAGTTACAAGACATTCAAACTTCTGTGTTTATTTCACTGTCAACAATAAAAGCAGGAAAGTCCAGTGTCTATTTCAGTGTCTGAAATAGCAGTAGTACCTTCAAGTGTCTGTGATGACTTCACAGTCTGAAGTGACAACAGGAAATTAGAATGTCTATGGTTAGTTCATTGTCTAGAATAATGTGTGGCATAAAAAGAAATTTCGTTGGTTCAATGTCTTTAATAGCAGCTGGACATTTAGGTTATGTGATTTAGATAGTGTAAAATAAGACTTTATTGATCCCTCAGTGGGGAAATTTACATGCAACAGCAGCAAGAATGTAGACAAAGGATAGGACACAGAGAATAAAGGGGACAGATAGACGGGTTGATGGGGTGGCAGTTAGACGGGGTGATGAGGTGGCAGATAGATGGGGTGATGGGGTGGCAGATAGATGGGGTGATGGGGTGGCAGATAGACGGGGTGATGGGGTGGCAGATAGACGGGGTGATGGGGTGGCAGATAGACGGGGTGATAGGGTGGCAGATAGACGGGGTAATGGGGTGGCAGATAGACGGGGTGATGGGGTGGCAGATAGACGGGGTATTAGGGTGGCAGATAGACGGGGTAATAGGGTGGCAGATAGACGGGGTGATGGGCTGGCAGATAGACAGGGGGATGTCCAATTTTTTGTTGAAGTGAACACCCAAGTACTTAAATAAGTCCACTATCTCAGTGTCTGGTCACCTGTGTGTTTGTGTGTGTGTGTACCAGCAAGACCAAGCTCCTTAGTCTTGCTAGTATTTAGGAGCAGATGGTTCTGTTCACACCAGTCCAGAAAACCAGTAATGATCTCCCTTTATTCCCGCTCATTGCCCTCAGACACAGCCAACAATGATCATCAGAGAACTTCAGAGGGGTTGTTGCTGAAGTCTGACGTGTACATTGTGAACAGGAACGGTGAGAGCACCGTCCCCTGGGGGGCCCCGTGCTGCAGACTACCACATCAGATTCACAGCCACGCATCCTCACGTGCTGTTGCCTGTCAGTGAGGTAGTTGATAGTCCATGCAACCAGATGTTGGTCCTTACCAGCCTTCTCCATCGTCCTTGCAGCAGTAATGGCTGGATAGTGTTGAAACCTTTGGAGAAGTCAAGGAACATGACTCTCACAGTGAGACAGGGCCCGGTGATGGCATCAGCCACTTTGATGCCTGGTCAGTGGGAGAATTGCAACGAGTCCAGCGTAGAGCTCACCTGCATGTGAAGATGATTAGTTCATTGTTTGCAATAAAAGTAGGAAAACTCAGCAGGTTTGATTATTTCAGTGAAGACATAACAGCAAACATCCAAGTGACCTTCTGCGGACAGAGACGTGTTTGACCATGTGCAGACGGAGACGTGGTAAACTAAATGTGGACGGAGACATGTTGGACCATCTGTGGACGGGGTTGCGTGTTGGACTATCTGTGGACAGAGATGTGTTTGACAAAGTACTTATGGTGACCTGTTAGACATTTCTGGACGCAGATGTGGTAAACCATCTGTGGACGATGACGTGTTAAACCATCTGTGGACAGAGACGTGTTGGACCATCTATGGACATGAATCCGTCTGTCACGATGTTGTCCTGTCCCGCCGCTGCCTGCGTCCCCTCTCAGTCGCTCTGAGACGTCTCTCGGTGGCGTTATGTCGCCACTAATTACGCTAACGGAGCCGGCGGCAGCGATGGGGTCACCCCGGGCGCGCTGCTCTGTCCCACCACCACCCACTGCCTTAATGAAAGCTGAGCGGCTGGGGCTTCTGTCCGTCTCACGTCTCCATGGCTGGACTCTATTAATATCCTGAGTTGGAGTGTTAATGCTGCCGAGGTCCAGTGAAGTGACACGCGTGGCAGCACGGCTGTAATTGCTAATCAGCAGACAGTTTTATCCCCCACTGCCGCCTCCCACTCTCCCTCTCTTCCCCATCCCTCTCTCTTTTTCTCTCTCTCGTATTCCTTTTGACCTTCCTGCTCTTTTCCTCTCACCTAATGAATGCGGCTCAAATGAAGTGTGGGCGGCGAGCGGGCGGGCGCTCGCCTAAACGCTCGCTCAGCCGCGGCTGATGTGCGTAGGAGAGAGAAATAAAGACTCAGACAATTAAATAAGTGCTGATTTCCCCACACCTCCCTACATCCAGCTCCTTTCAGCTCTGCTGCAGCGTTCTGACGTTAAAATGTTTTTCTGGCTGGAAGCTCGTTACCTTCACTCCACCGACTGTTGCGCTCATTTACATCCAGAGTCAGACAATCAGGATGTTTTACAATTAGGACTCTGATTTAGCCTCTGGAGATGAAGCTGAGAAATAGTGACAAAAATCTGTGACTACAGTGATCAGGTAAACAGCTTATTAGAAATCCTGGTGTTTTAATGGCTGTGGAACGAGATACCCAAACCAGGCCAAGAAACCCTCCACCCCCACCACCACCATTACACCAGCAGCTTGCTGAAGCGTTGATCCAAGGCAGGATGGATCCATGTTTTCACAATGTTTCCACCAGATTCTGAGCCTAGCATCTGAATGTGGAGCTGAAATGGAGACTCATCAGACCAGCAATGTTTCTCCATCTTCTATTGTCCAGTGTTGGTGAGTCTGTGTGAATTGTAGCCTCAGTTTCCTGTTCTTAGCTGACAGGATGCACTCAATGTGGTCTTCTGCTGCATTCTGGTCCAGACAACTGCTGCTCGCTGGATATTTTCTCTTCTTCAGACCATTCTTTAGAAACCCTGGAGATGGTTGTGGGTGAAAATCCCAGGAAATACTCAGACCAACAACCATGCCATGTTCAAAGTCTCTTAAATCCCCTTTCTTCCTCATTCTGATGCTTATTTTGAAGTCATCTTCACCATGACTACATGACTAAACACACTGAGGTGCTTCCATGTGATTTGCTGGTTAGATAACCCTTCCTGGAAAACCTGGAAACCAAGGTTATGCCATCCAGGGTAACTATGATTAGATAGCATTCTTTGCATGGACAATGTCTTCTTCTCTGCTCTGGAGGTGTTCAAGTCCAAATACAGTTTATTTAAGTTATCTGAATTTAACAGCCCTCTAGGCCTACACTAGAACATACTTGATTCGACTTAACTCGGTTTAGGTTGTTGACAATTGATTAATGCCTCAGTGTGGGTAGCATTGTTACAGCAAGGCAGCCAGAAGGTATTGTGACGTACTTTGTATTCAGCACAACAATTGAGGACATTATTGTCTTGGTCTATGGCTTTTCATTACCCACAGACACAAAAAACAAAAACATACGGTCATCTTTGACATCTTTGTCTTCTTCTGGTGTTTATTGGTTGTTGCCAAACAATGTTAATATGGCAGAGTCGCTGTTGCCAGGTTTTGAAAATGTCGGGGTTCTTGTGAAAAAGTCGCTGTCATTACCATTCTATGGCGTTACTCTCTGACCAATCAGTGACCTTCAGTCTGTTGATGCCACATTTCCCAATGCACCCTGAACACACTTCTCTTCAAAAGCTTGCGCAATTTCTACAGTTCTTTTGCAGTTTCCCTTCGGCTTTTTTGTTCCCTTCCTGGTCCTCTTCTTCTTCTCTAGTTTGTTTCTTTTGCTGGTTGCATGTCAGCTATTCTGCTCAGCACTGTCCCCGCAATTTCCAGTGGTATTGCTTTGCTTCTGCTTCAAGCGACAGCTAGCTAAGCTCCTTGAAAACAGACCAAATTACATGCATAACCGATGCAGTAGACGGACTTTGCATCTCTACATATTCGTCTCCTGCGTTGAGCACAAATGAGCCTTAAGGGCATCATGTGTGGGCAATCAGACCGAATTCAATTGCCAGGACCAGGCCTAGCATATATATGTGTAAAAGGGGTGCAGAAGGTAACAATAGGTTAATCTGTTGTTTAACAGTTATGTTAATATAAACATAAAACAGCATTTACCCATTTTCTTGCTGTCGTTTTTCATTGAATTTCAAAAGTAAATTAAAAATGTGCTTCATGAGAACTCTGTTGCGTTCATGGTGCTCGGTCTGTTGGTTGTAAAAGAAACAGGCAAAGAGAAATCAAGACAAACTGCTGAACAGCATTTAATCGGTTGTAAAAACACAGATGTTCATTGATGGCTGGTAGTCAGCTTGGTGTTTTAGGACCAGAAGACGTGCTTGAAGTTGAACTGACTGATTGGTTTCTTCTGGTTTCTTTGATAAGTATAGTTGAGTATCATCTGCATAGCAGTGGATTTCTAAGCTGGGGGAAGGTCCGTTTTGATGGGTCATTGAAACATTTTTGGGTGTTTGGTTTCAGCATATGGTTGTGGGATTGTAGCATCTTTAGAAAAGATGGGTCCTGGTTTTAGAGCTAAACAGATCAATCCTCCACCCTAAGATGTTTGAGGCCACAGTGGAGAGAAAAATTCCTTTATGACAGGAAGGATGTTTTAATCCAGTTTTCCTGCTTTGCCTTAAACGTGTCCTTATGAGAGTTCAGATGAATGTAGTAGAAAGATTCACCTTTACAGTGTTCGTTGTCTTCAGAGTGCCTTGGTGTTCTCCCTGCAGCGTAAATTTGGTCGCAGGAAGGAAACTGATGAAGTGGAAGTTGCTTTGTGGTATCTAACCAGGTGTTTTTAACCTGCTGTTTCCTGCAGGGCATGCTGCTGAAGAGGAGCGGCAAATCCCTCAACAAGGAGTGGAAGAAGAAGTACGTGACGCTGTGCGATAACGGACTCCTCACCTACCATCCCAGTCTGCACGTAAGACCAGTACACCTATTACAACAACTGTCGGTCCATCTATCTGATACACCCTTTTCACAGCACACACACTACCACACACAGATTGTGTTGATGATGTGTATATTAATTAGAACTCCTCATCTGTTTCCTCACATCGGTGCTGATGATATGTAATGTCTCTGCTAATTGCTCCGGCTCTCTGCCCTGTTGGCACAGTACCTGCCCTGACCATGTTTTATTACCATACCATACAAGACTTCAACACTGATTACACATTGCACTAAATATTTACACGTTTTCTGTTTTTTAATTAGAGCAAACATGGAAATCTGTTTGTTTGCATAAAAGGAAGCTGATAATGTTTTCTTCTGGAAAATTCTTGGGTGTTTAGCATTCACTTTAATTCATCATTATTAGGAGAATAGTTTATCATTTTTACAGTAAGATATCCTGATAAAACTAATTTATCCCCATTTAGAGCTTAAAACCAGCAAATATTTAAGCTTTTTCTCTGTGACAGTTGAGCAAACCAGCCAAATGGAGGTTTTCATATAGCATTTTATATTACAATAATATATTGATTTATTCATGAACTCAGATTAGGATTCTAAGCCCAGGTTTACATGGGCTCTTCTATGTGATTTAGAACTTGTATACCATATTTTAGAGGGGTTTGGACTAATGTGGTACTTTATTTCCCATCTAGTTTTACCTCTAATTTGACTTTTTCTAGCTCATGTTGGACTTGGTTTTAGATGTACTGTATGTGGTTTTGTTCTTGCTTCCATTTCTTTTTTGGACTTGGTGGTGAATTAGCCTGAGGTGGTTTTCAGCTAGTGTAGCACTGGTTTTTTTTACCCATTAAAAGCTGATCTTGTCCTTGGTTTTGGACTCGGTTGTCATATGTTTTAGGACAAGTTGGTTTTTGACTTGCTTTTAAAATGTTTTTGAAGTGTTTTTCAGCTTGGTTTTTAAGATCTTTTAGACTAGTTTTTAGACTAGCTTTGAGACCACTTTTTAGACTATCTTTAGACTAGTTTTTAGACTAACTTTTAGATTAACTTTTAGACCAATTTTTAGACTAACTTTTAGGCTAGCTTTTAGACTAACTTTTAGACTAGCTTTTAGACTAACTTTTAGACTAGTTTTTAGACCACGTTTTAGACCACTTTTTAGACTAGCTTTGAGACTAGTTTTAGACTAGCTTTTAGACTAACTTTTAGACTAGTTTTTAGACCACTTTTTAGACTAGCTTTGAGACTAGTTTTAGACTAGCTTTTAGACTAACTTTTAGACTAGTTTTTAGACTACTTTTTAGACTAGCTTTGAGACTAGTTTTAGACTAGCTTTTAGACTAACTTTTAGACTAGTTTTTAGACCACTTTTTAGACTAGTTTTTAGATTAACTTTTAGACTAACTTTTAGACTAGTTTTTAGACCACTTTTTAGACTAGCTTTGAGACTAGTTTTAGACTAGCTTTTAGACTTGCTTTGAGACTAGTTTTTAGACTAGTTTTGACCTTTATTCTTGTTTTAGACTTTCAAATTTTTTGTCGTGATTGTGACTAAAGTTTTACTCAGGATCAAACCTGCAAAAGCTGATATTCACATCATCAGTTAATCTGCTGTGAATTGATCATTTCCCAGATGTTTGTTTCCGAGGCAGGACTTGTCTTAGATTTGTTTGTTTTTTCATCAGTATCTTGAATTTCTGCCTCTCCATCAACTTACCTGAAATCAATCATTAGCTGACCCTCTGACCTCTCACAGTGATTTACCTCCCTGTATCTTTGCAGCCCCTGTGTTTCAGCAAGGCACCTCTGCAGCCTGGAGGGTTGCAGGTTTGATTCCCTGTGGAGTTTGTCCTGCCCGAGCCATCTCCATACTCCACCAAACTGCACACGTCCGTCAGCGATTAGAGGAGCTGAAGCAGTAAATTAGTGTTAAAATTCATCACTTAACACATCAGCACACACTCTTGTATAAACAGGCGCACACACAAACGCCCTCCAGCTCCAAAAAGCCAGGTTTTCCTGAGCGTGTTGCATCTGCAGCTCCGCCGTCAATTAGCGTGTTTGCGGAGGCTAATCGAATGAAACTCAATCAGCGCCACTAATTGCCCGACTATGTGCAAAGAAATCACATTAATGCCTCTAATTAAGTGGATGGCAATGGATGCCACCTAATTGGCACGAAAAGTGTCATCTAAAGAAAAGAAGATGAGGCCAAAAGAAGCCAGGAGAGTAATTAAGTACCTCTTGTCCTGGTGGTGAGGGATGTTTCAGGAAGACACAAGACTCTAGCAGTTCAGACACACATGACCTTCAGTCATAAAGAAAACCTGAACTGGTCTTGGTTCGCATTTGCTTAGGTTTTTTAGTTTCTGGACTGGTTTAGACCAGTTCCTTAGACTTGCTTCAGTACTCGGTTGAACTTGGTTGAGAACTGGCTTGGACTGGTGGTACGCTGCTGTTGGGCTGGCTTTAGACTTATAGTTGGACTGGTTGTAGGCTGTTGTTAGACTGGTTTTGGGGTGGTTCTAGTCTGGTTTTAGGATTATTGATTGATGATTTTTGGAGAGCTTTTAACCTGGTGGGCTTTAGATTAATCTTGGACTGGTATTACAGTGGTTTTAAACAGTTTTAGTTGTTGGCTAGTTCTGGACTGGTTTTAGTTGTAGGCTGGTTCTGGACTGGTTTTAGCTGTAGGCAGGTTCTGGATTTGTTTTAGTTGTTGGCTGGTTCTGGACTGGTTTTAGCTGTAGGCTAAAAACTTGTTGGCTGGTTCTGGACTGGTTTTAGCTGTAGGCTGGTTCTGGACTGGTTTTAGCTGGAGGCTAGTTCTGGACTGGTTTTAGTTGTTGACTGATTCTGGACTGGTTTTAGTTGTTGGCTGGTTCTGGACTGGTTTTAGCTGTTGGCTGGTTCTGGACTGGTTTTAGCTGTAGGCTGGTTCCGGACTGGTTTTAGCTGTAGGCTAGTTCTGGACTGGTTCTAGTTGTTGGCTGAATCTGGACTAGTTTTAGCAGTTGGCTGGTTCTGGACTGGTTTTAGCTGTCTGCTGGTTCTGGACTGGTTTTAGCTGTAGGCTGGTTCTGGACTGGTTTTAGCTGTAGGCTGGTTCCAGACTGGTTTTAGCTGTAGGCTGGTTCTGGACTGGTTTTAACTGTCGGCTGGTTCTGGACTGGTTTTAGCTGTAGGCTAGTTCTGGACTGGTTTACCGAGCTGGCTGCTTGCTTTTTCATGCTTCCTGTCCAACCTTGTAGCCTCTACTTCTTCTCCTCCTCCTCCTTTATCTGCTGCCATCTCTGCGAGCATCGATCGGGTCTTGGAGGCATCGGCTCTTTATGGATCCATGTTTTCCTCCGTGTCAGCAGAATCCGGCTTTCTGTTATGTTGCATTAGTCAGAACACAGCTTATTCATCCATTTATATCCCACACACTCAAACAACCATTAACACACTTCAACCCTAGCAAACCAACAACGTTTTTCTTCCTCACACACACACTCATCACCACCTGCTGTTGGTGTGTTTAGTCGATGCACTCATCCGTCCTGGACGCTTCTGTGTGGACGATCGGGCCGATGATGAAAGCTCACGCATGCAAATGGAGACTCAATTACTTTGGTCAATCTGTTGGAGGAAAGTGTGTGTGTGGAGGGTTTACCCAGCAGGCCCTGGCTCGAGGGCTCTCCAGTGGCTTGTTAAGATGCCGTCGAGAGCACTTGGCTTTGAATTGGCCTTTTGTCAGGCGAGCTGCCAGAAGGAGGCGGGAACGCTGACAGACTGAATGCTGGAGAGAGTTAATCTGCAGCTTTGTGATGTTAAAGCAGAGTGAGGAGACTTCCGGAAATAATCCCTGAGCTGATGTGAATCATCGGTTGTTATTGACAGCGACAGCGATGATTTAACTTAAACAGCTGATATGAATGAAAACATGGCTGTCCTCCAGGTTCTGGTGTTGAGGATCGTAGCAGCCTCAGTCCAAATGATCTTCTGGTCTGTCAACATGGATTTGGTCTGTCTCACTGTCTCTGTCTCGTCTTAGTGTCTCTGTCTCTGTGTTTCTGTCTCTGTCTTAGTGTCTCTGTCTCAGTGTTTGTGTCTCGTCTCAGTGTTTCTGTCTCGCCTTAGTGTTTCTGTCTCTGTCTTAGTGTCTTTGTCTCTGTGTATCTGTCTCATCTTAGTGTCTCTGTCTCAGTGTTTCTGTCTCTGTCTCGTCTTAGTGTCTCTGTCTATGTCTTATTGTCTCTGTCTCTGTGTTTCTGTGTATGTCTTAGTGTCTCTGTGTATCTGTCTATGTCTTAGTGTCTCTGTCTCTTTGTTTCTGTGTCTGTCATAGTGTCTCTGTCTTTGTGTATCTGTCTTGTCTTAATTTCTCTGTCTATGTGTATCTGTCTCTGTCTTAGTGTCTCTGCCTTAGTGTTTCTGTCTCTGTCTTAGTGTTTCTGTCAAGTCTTAGTGTCTCTGTCTTAGTGTTTCTGTCAAGTCTTAGTGTCTCTGTCTGTGTTTCTGTCTCTGTTTCAGTGTCTCTATCTCTGTGTCTCTGTCCATGTCTTAGTTTCTCTGTTTCTGTCTCGTGTTAGTGTCTCAGTGTTTCTGTCTTTGCTTTAGTGTCTCTGTCTCGTCTTAGTGTTTCTGTTTCTGTCTCTGTCTCAGTATCTCTATCTCCATGTCTCTGTTCACGTCTTAGTGTTTCTGTGTTCGTGTTAGTGTCTCTGTCTCAGTGTTTCTGTCTCTGTTTCAGTGTCTCTGTCTTGTCTTAGTGTCTCTGTCTCTGTGTTTCTGTCTCATCTTAGTGTCTCTGTCTCAGTGTTTCTGTCTCTGTCTTGATGTCTCTCTCTGTGTTTTGTCTCGTCATAGTGTCTCTGTCTGTGTTGCTGTCTCTGTCTCAGTGTCTGTCTCCTTGTCTCTGCCCATGTCTTAGTGTCTCTGTGTTTCTGTCTCGCTTTTGGTGTCTATGTCTCAGTGTCTCTGTCTTTGTGTTTCTGTCTTGTCTTAGAGTCTCTGTCTCACTATTTCTGTTTCTGTCTTAGTATCTCTCTCTCTCTCTCTCTCTCTCTCTCTCTCTCTCTCTCTCTCTCTCTCTCTCTTTTCTCTCTCTGTCTTAGTGTCTCTTCATGTTTTGTCTCATCTTAGTGTCTCTGTCTCAGTCTCTTGTCTCTATGTAGATCCATGATACTGACATTAGGACTGGTTATGAACCAGTTTTTGTACTGGTTGAAGGAGGGTTTGGGCAGACTCTGGACTTGATGTTTCTAGTCTGGTTTTGATTTCATATTTCTCTTGTCAAGAAATATGTTTGGACTTTTATCTTCACTGGGTTTATGGACCAGTGGTGTAAAAGGTTTATGGATGGTGTTTTAAGCGGTATATGGACCTTGTTTATGTGCAGGTGCTGTAAATGTTTTATTTATGGGTGTTCTAAATGGTTTATGGATCTGGTATATGAGCTGGTATCTCAAATTATTATGGACCTAGTTAATGGACTACTACTACTACTTTTGTTACTGTTGTAAACAGTTTAGCAACTGGTGTTCTAAGTGGTTTATGAACCTGGTTTATGGACTAGTGTTGTAAATAGTTTATGGGCTGGTATTCCAAATTATTTTGGACCAGGTTTATAAACTGGTGTTGTAAATGGTTTGTGGACCTGGTTTATGAACTGGTGTTGTAAATGGTTTGTGGACCTGGTTTATGGACTAATTTTGTCAGTGGTTTGTAGACCTGGTTTATGAACTTGTGTTGTAAATGGTTTGTGGACCTGGTTTATGGACTAATTTTGAAAATGATTCATGGACCTGGTTTATGAACTAATGTTGTAAATAGTTCATGAACCTGGTTTATGAACTGGTGTTGTAAATGGTTTGTGGACCTGGCTTATGGACTAATTTTGAAAATGGTTCGTCGACCTAGTTTATGGACTAATTTTGTAAATGGTTCATGGACCTGGTTTATGGACTAATGTTGTAAATAGTTCATGAACCTGGTTTATGAACTGGTGTTGTAAATGGTTTGTGGACCTGGCTTATGGACTAATTTTGAAAATGGTTCGTCGACCTAGTTTATGGACTAATTTTGTAAATGGTTCATGGACCTGGTTTATGAACTGGTGTTGTAAATGGTTTGTGGACCTGGTTTATGGACTAATTTTGTAAATGGTTCATGGACCTGGTTTATGGACTGGTATTCTAAATGATTTTGGAGCAGGTTTATGAACTGATATTTTATGTTGTGTTGGATGAGATTTTTAACTGGTCTTGTATTTGGTTCTGGAACCCTTTTCGAAAAGCTTGCTGCAGCTGGTGGGTCTTATCATCCTCTTTAGCTGTTACACACTCAATATATCAAAATTTGAATAACTAGTTATTTTAACCTACATATTGATAACAACTCTGTTGCTCTTTCAGAATGAATGAATGAATAAAAACTTTATTGTCATTACACAGGTGCATCGAAATTTTTTTTCCAGTACAACCCATCCAAACAGGATCAGGCAGACTGAGGCAGCAGCCACCGGGCATCACTCTATAGAGTTTTTTAATATTTTAAAATAATATTTTAAAATTGTTACACAGCCTTACAACAGAGGACACCCTGGACCTGGTCCTAACCTATGGTCTGTCCACTGGTGTGTCTCTGGACCTGGTCCTAACCTATGGCCTGTCCACTGGTGTGTCTTTGGACCTGGTCCTAACCTATGGCCTGTCCATTGGTGTGTTCCTGGACCTGGTCCTAACCTATTGCCTGTCCACTGGTATGTCTTTGGACCTGGTCTTAACCTATGGTCTGTCCACTCGTGTGTCTCTGGACCTGGCCCTAACCTATGGCCTGTCCACTGGTGTGTCCCTGGACCTGGTCCTAACCTATGGCCTGTCCACTGGTGTGTCCTCTGTTGCTGTTGCAGGTCTGTCCTCTGGCTGTGTCAGTCCACTACTGTGTCATTAACATCATCGGGTTTATCCACCAGGAGGCTTTGGTGAGAACTGTGAGGAAACGATATATAACTGCTGAACTAGTTGCAAGTTTTATTGACATTTTAAACCAAACTCCTGCTCAGATTTTACCTGCATCATGTGATTTGTATTGTAGATCATTTTAACAGCAAATTGAAGACAGTCATCAATGCTGCAGCTCTACTTAAAAACTATAACAAATTCACACCATCATGGAGAAACAAAGAAATGAAAGACCTCAAGAGAAGTTGCAAGAGCAGAGAGGAAATGGAGGAAAACAACATTATTTATTTAAGAATTTTTAAAACTCGCAACCTACAATACAACAGTCAGACAAGCCAGAACACCTAATTTTTCCAATCTTGTTACAGAAAACGTGAATAACCTCAAATTGCTTTTTAAGGTATTTTAATAAACACAGATTTTACCAAGTCCCCCATTCCAGCATCAGATGCTGCATGCAAGGACTTTGCAGACCACTTCAGCGGTAAGATCAGTTCTATTAGATCGAACAAAATGTTGATCTTAACAGACCTGAACCTCTGTTTTTACCCAAGGAAACACTGGAGAGTTTGTCCTGGTTGATGCAAAGATGCTTGGTCGAGTTTTCTCCCAACTAAACTAACAACCTGCCTTTTAGACCCAATTCCCACATCACCTTTAAAACTTTTCATGGTTTCTTTGAGCGAGAGCTTTTAGACTTTGTAAACTGCTCCCTTCAGACGGGCGTTTTCCCATCTGCCTGTAAAACGGTGGTGGCGAGGCCCCTTCTGAAGATGAGGAATCTAGATCCAGACATTCTTGATAACTATCAACCTGTATCCAACTTACCGTTTGTAAGTAAAATAATTGAAAAAGTTGTTTTTATGCAATTACATGAGATTTTACATAAACACAATATTTTAGAAAAGTCTCGTTTTAGGACAAGCCACGGCACACAGACGCCCTTTTAAAGATTGTTAATGACCTTAGGTGTAACTTGGACTTAGAGAAACTTTCAGTCCTGGTTCTACTGGATCTAAGTGCTGCCTTTGATACAGTAGATCACCAGATTTTATTAGACAGACTCAGAAGTCTGGTGGGCCTCTCAGGTACTGTTCTTAAGTGTTTTACTCCTATCTCACAGATCAACACTTTTATGTAAGTATGGAAACATGTTCCTCAAGAATACATGAAGTCAAGTGTGGGGTTCCCCAAGGATCAATTTTTTAGGCCCACTTCTTTTTAATCTATGTTGTCTCTTGGTGATGTCATCAGGAGACACAGCATTGATATCCACAGCTATGCTGATGATAAACAGCTTTACATCACTGGGTCTCCTGATGACCTAGAGCCAGTTAACGTCCTTTTAAACTGTAATTTAGATATCAACCAGCACAGAACTGAAGTTTTTATTATCAATACTGAAGACAAGAGATAGATCATTTTACAAAAATTACATAATTTCAGTCCTTCTCAGAAATATGACAAAAACTGGATTTTATCATCTTAAAAACATCACCAGTCGTCCATTCCTCTCTCCTGCCAGCACAGAGGTGCTGATGCTTTTATTTCTAGTAGAATAGATTGCTGTAATGCCCTGCCTTCTGGTCTTCCCAAAAAGTGTGTTTCTAACTTGCAATTACTCCAGAACTCACCAGCACGAGTTCTGATGAGGACCAGAACACAGGATTGATTTTAAGCTTCTTTTAGTGGTTTATAAATGTCTTAATGGTCTTTGGCCTTCTTATTCATCTGACATGCTTTTAAATGATGAGCCCTCGCAGACCCCGAGGTCTTCTTATACCGGTCTTTTAGGTGTTCTAAAGGTTAGGACCAGAACCTCCGACGAGGCCTCACTCCATTATTGTAGTTCTTGTCTGTGGACCAGCCTGCCAGAGAACCTCAGGGCTGCAGACTGTTGATGTTTTTAAAAAGAGACTGACCTTATTTGTTCTTATAGGGCCTTTTAATCTTAGTTTTAATTTTAGTTTTAACCCCAATGTTCTTATCATGGGGATCCTTTGCACCAGGAGCTTTGCCTGCTCAGTCTGGGGGGTTTTGACCCAGTGATTGCCCTTGGCTGGGGGTCCTGCACTGCAGCCTTACAGCTGTGATGTAGACTCTGGCCTGTCTTGATCTGGGTGGTTGCGGTGGCAGCCTCTGTGGACATGGGTGGACTGGCTCCTGGTGTGATCAGATCCCCAAGAAATTGTTTCCTCACAGCAGCATCAAGTCAGATATTTCTTACTTTTACAATTTTTTGAAATTGTAAATGAGGGAGTTCATGCTTGTGTAGAATGGGGGGTGACTGCTCTGGCTGTGCATGCGTGTGGACGTCTGTGTGAGTATGAGTGTGTTTTTACATTGCTATGTTAATTTCCTGTATGAAGGCTTATTTTAATTTAACATGCATAACTTGTTTTTAACCATGTAAAACACTTTGTGTTGCCTTTGGCAGAAAAAACGCTTTATAAATTAAATTAATTTGATTTGATTTGATTCAGCTGGAGTGGCTCAGTAATACAGAGAAATGTCTCACCTGCTTTTAGTTTTGTTTACTTTCAAACTGAACTTTACTGAAGCAGACTAAAGTGCCCAAACAACACCACGTTGTTAGAACAGCTGCTCACTAGGGAGCAATATTCCCCGAAATGACTTAAAACAGCTTGTTCACTGCCAGTCAACAATGGAGCAACAATAAATTTCTGCAGTCTGGTTTCTGGTTTTATGTTGGAGTTCAAACCTGATTTGGTTTTCACCAGAATCTGTCCAGTATGAGCAGCAGGAGAGGCAGCCAGATATCCACCATGTTGACCCATGAAGCGCTCTGCAGGTGGTATGTTTGCTTTCACACTGGAAGTTGAAGCGTTCGCGTCTTTGGTTTGCACCACAGTGAGAATGAGTTTTCACTCTGCTCTAAACAAACTTCACTATCTGTGGAAGTGAACCAGGGTTCATTTAAAGGTCCAGTGTGTAGAATTACTGACATCTAGTGGTAAAGATGGGTATAGCACAGCTGTGAATGTACGGTGGC